>CM061068.1:51569265-51812114 GCA_030762895.1 Sophora flavescens | reverse complement strand
AACAGAAGCTTCGAGAATCTTCCGATTGCTCCGAGGTTCAACAGCTTCACCTTCCGTTTCGGCGTCGATATTGCAACCAGGCACGACATGGCGTTTTCCATTGGTGGATCTTTCTCCGGCGATATTAATTGAGCAATTCGGATACGAGTCCTTCCTTTTCCGCGATCGAGAGCTTCGATTCTGCATCCACTGCGATGGATTTCAAAACCCTAACCGATGCGATTTTCGAATCGGAGCTTCCTCGTTGCAGAAGGAGAAGCAGAGAATCTAAACAGTTGCATCTGTTTTTCAACCACTCGCGACCTTCTATTTTTATAAAGAACCAAATCCAAAACCTTCACAACCAGCTCAGAGAAATTCAACGCTCCGTGTCACCCGCCATCGGCATTGTGGAGGAAACCGAACCAGCGCAGCCACGAAGCCTTCTTTCTTCGCGAGGAAATTCCATTCTCTTCGGAATCTAAGCGAAACGAAACGATTTTCCCGAACGAGTCGACTCGGTTTTCGTCGTCGTTTCCTCCAAGGCGGCGAGGACTTGGTCCTGTGAAGGGACCGATTCAGTAACGGCGGGTGATTCCGGTGAGTCGACTTGGTGCTGACCGAGTCAGACCAGATCTGGATTAAGCTCTGTAAAGTGGTTGGGACGAATTCTTTTGTGTTTAGAACTTGCATGGTGGCGGGGCAGGTGTTGTTGCTGTTGTCGAGCCAGCGTTGATGCTGGTGCGGTCGTAGGTAACCTGGTGCAGAGGCTCACAGGGGATTTCATGACGTCTAGGGATATAGGACACCGGAAGAAGCTGAGAACAGTGATGTATAGATCGTCTCTCACCATGGTAACTCCGTAACTGTGACTGAGAGGGAAAAACTCCCAAGAAAACAGAGAGAGAGAGAGGGAGGTAGGAGATGGAGCGCACAAGAGACGGGGGTGTTTAAAGATAGGAGTCAAAGGTACGAATGACGTTAGATGCTCACTTTTTAGTTTGTTTTTAATTTGTTTTTGAGGCGAATAATATTCGTTGCTTGGGTAATGGTCTTTGGTCAAAGAGAGAGTGGTTTTATTACTTTATTTAATTTACTGGTGGGTTTTGGACTTTTTTCGTGTGTGTTTTTTGCTGAGGGTTTTGGGGGAGGAGATGATGAGCGTTGGATCCCACCAGAAAGGGTGATGATCTATGTTTGGTAGTGGGATGAAGGGTTGAGATGAGAAGAGGTCACTCACACGTGAGGGTTTTGGTTTGAGTGGAAATAGTAATAATAATTGCGTATGATGGGGAGGAGAACGGGGAGTGAGTGATTTCGCTTTTAGTAGTGAGGGGATGGGCCCAGTGAGGGTTCGATCGGTCGGGATGATTACATCATCCGTGAGTGGGGGGAGTCCAACCGTGGACTGAGACAAGCAGGTACAAACTGCAACCGCTATTTACACCCTCCTGAAAAGAATTCAATATATAACATTTCTTGCACGTTACATGTTTTAGTATTTTACATTGTTCACATTTATTGCAGTTGCAGAAACTACCACATACATTTTATAAAATGTCGTGAAATATGATACAATTAGATTAAAGATAATGGATAAATGTAAGACAAAATTCATCTAATAATTTTTTTAAGAAATAATATTTCATGTAATAAATAAATGAAAGACAAAATTCTGAGGTCTTCATATGATTTACACTCCTTTAAGCAGCTTGCTAGTTTAGTTAATGATGATTTGTTTGGGGCTTCTATACGGGTATTATTTTTAGTTTGTTCTTTGTTGGGCTTTAGCCCATTTTTTATCTTTAAAAAAATTATTCATTTTAAGAAACAAAATAAAGATAATTAATTATTAAAAAGATCATTCAAAGTTAACTATAGAACAATCGGGGAGTAGAGTAACTCAATTGTTTTGAATAAGGGTTTAAAAATCTAAAAATAATAAAAAATTAACCTAACAACTAACATACTAATATTTTCTAATAAAAATAAAATAAAAACTAAAAAATAAAAAGATACTTATCTCACTTAATAAATATGATAATTTTAATGAGTGGTTCTTGGTTGCCTTTCGTTAAATAATCAATAGATCGAGTAGTTAATAATTTTGAAATAATTTTTATATAACAAAATTGTCATTGACAATTATTTTTCATTGAATGATCATTTTTTGTATTTAATTAGTGACTAACCTTTTAAATGAAATTTTATATGAAAAAAATTGTAAAAAGTTACTACTTTAGATTGGGGCCTTGTTTGGTAAAAAACTAGCGGATAAGCTTTAGCGTAGTGCAGAGATAGCGAGAATATCTAGTGGATTCGATTTGAAGTATTGGGAAAAGCTAGCGGTTATGATGAAATTTGATAATGTAAAATGACATGGAATGATATGTTTGGCATGTTTTTATATAAATTATATATATATATATAATTTATTTTTAAAATAATTATCACTTTTAACACTTTAATTTATTTTAAATTATTTATCATTTAAAAAATTAAAATATTAATCATTTTTAATGTAGTTTTCAACATTTTTAATAAATAAATGGAATAATAAAAAAATTATATATTGATATGATTTTTATATAAATTTTATTTTTAAAGGTAAAGTTATATTTGCTGTTTTTTTATTTTAAATATAAATCTAAATAATGAAATTAATTCTTATTTATATACTATGTTAAATGATTAGTGCTTTATTTTATTAGCTAAGGATAGCGAAATTTAATTAAGGCAATATAAATAAAAATGGAAAAAAGCGATAAGTTATATATTATAAGCTAAAAGTTACTTGATAGCGTCTGGAAAAAACATTATACATTAATTTTTAAAATGGTTACTCAAATGTATTTCTTTTCCATTATTTATAAGCTATCCATTGTATGATAACGAATTTGGAAACCAAACCGACACTGAGTGATTATTGTGCTGTCATGGAAATGACTACCATTTTAAATTTGATTTAATGCATAAAATACATGATATCAGACTATCAGTAACGAATTTAGGAATAACTATTATCTTTTATTGAGTTTAGGCCCCGTTATTAGTCAAAATAAAAAAATTGAATGATCCTGTTTGATAATTAACTTGTTTCTCCCATAAGGAAAAAAATTAAATATTACTGCATAGGCCTTAAGGATCCCAAGTATTAATCTTTTCTAAAAAAACAATTTGGAACCCATCGTGATTATTGGAGCCTTTGACCTCTTAAGGATCCATAAAAGATCTCTTTCATATTAAACGTGTGTTTGAAAGAGCTTATTGATTGTTTATTTGGGACATGAGAATAATTTATAATAATAAATTTATATAAATAATTTATTAAAATAATTTATAATAAACTTTTTTTAGTTTATTTTTATAAACTTGTTAAATGAGCTTGAAAAAATAAGATATTTTTAACTTATTTTAAAAAAAACTTATTAAATATCCACTTAATAAGGTATTTACCTATAACACCCTAAAATTCCAAAAAGTAAAGAAAAATAACGACTCATCATATCTCCCAGCGTCATAATTATAGCACCGAAAGCATTTTGTAGGGTGAAAGCAATTCTTGCCCCATCCATGAAGGATACTAGCTGTAGCATCATTTTCCCTTCTAATCATTTCTTTCTTTCTTTCTATCTATCGTGTAGTATCTTCTTTTCCTTTGGTTTTTGGGTGCAATAGTTATAATCACACATTTTTTTAAATGAGAATCACAAACAAAATCAATAAAATAGTAATAGTTATAAATATTATTACAACTAGCAAGTATCCGCGCAACGCATTGATATTTTAAAATGATAAAAAATATAAAATAGTTAAAAGTCAAGAAAAATATTTAAAATATTTAAAATTCTAAATAATATATACATAATTAATTCTATAATTTAAATAAAAATATCAATAAAAGAAAAATTAAGAATGTCAACTAAATGGGAGTAGCCTAAGCGATTTACTTACTCTCACGAGTGTATATTTTAATTAAATATTTAACTGTGAATATATATTTTTTTAAAAATATTTGACCTAAAAATAAAAGAATTAAATGAAAATAAATTAATAATTAACAGATTTGAAAGTCATAAATATTAATTTGAAAATTTGAAAATACACCCTAAAAATAAGATTAATTAAATATAAACAAATAAATGATATATAAATTTGATGATAATAACTATATATTAATATATTTAAAAATGTAGTAGAAATAAAATAAAAAACAAGAAATGCTTAACGTTGCTGATGCTGTGTGTCTCATAAAAAATAGGAGAGATTAAAAAAACGGTTCACTTTTAACAATAAATACTCTAATTGGATTGATATTCTTCCAAAATATAGCCACCAAAGAACTACGTAACATAAGAATATGGGTGGATATACTGGATAATGAAATGGCTAGCACCAAGCGAGCTAGCTGCCATAGCATGAGTGAAGTGTGTTATGAAACGTAAATGTGGTGTTTAGGAATTAATTAGGAACAGTAATTATTGATTTATATTACCGATAGTTAAATTAAAGCAAAAACAGTTAGAGAGTTAGTTAATTTAATCATGCTTCTATTAGTGTTAGTTAGCTTTCCCTTTCCCTTTCTGTGTTGTATATAAGCTGATAGTGCAGCTTCTTGTAAGTACATTGTATTATTTTTCGTTCATCAATGAGAACAAGTTTTCTCTCATCTTTCTCTACTCTCTTTGTCTTTGCTCTGATATCAATATGGTATCGATTTTCTCTTCCTTTCTTGAACTTTCTCCTTGCTTTTCCTTATCTTTCTTTCATTTCTTCCTCTTCGATTCTTCAATGGCGTATTCTGCATACTCAGATTTTGCCACAAATCCTTCAAATCCCTATTATATGCATCCAAATGAAAATCCCTCTCTTATTCTTGTTACTCCTCTGTTAGATAGCAAGAACTATCAAACATGGGCGCAAGCCATGAAAGTTGCCCTAATTTCGAAGAACAAATTGAAATTTGTTGATGGAAGTCTCAATCCACCTCCGGTTTCTGATATTCTCTATGAACCCTAGACATGTTGTAACAACATGGTTCTATCTTGGCTGCGACAATCGATTTAGAAAGTATCCATAAATGCATTATCCGGTGGAATCGTGCTTCTCTAGTTTGGAAAACTCTTCAAAAGCGCTTTTCTCATGGAGATATCTTGAATTGATGAACTTCAAGAAAGTCTTTACCAATGCAAGCAAGGTAATCTTGATGTTTCTAACTATCTTATTGAGTTAACCACGATGTGGGAGGAAATTGATAATTTTCGACCGATTAGGGATTGCAATTGTGCAATTCCTTGTTCTTGTGGTGTTGTGGGTGATGTAAAGAAATACAAAGAACAAGATAAAGTCCTTAGATTTCTTCGAGGATTGAACAAGCAATATGCTCATGTTAAGTCAACATAATGATTATGGATCCTCTCCACTGAGTTAGACAAGGTTTTTTCACTAGTCATTCAACAAGAAAGACAATTTACCAATCCTTCCAATCTTGATGTTACTATGGAACAACAATCTTTAGTGATACAAGTACAACAATCTATTCCAAGAAACCAGGTTTGGCAACGATCGGAATTTTAATAGAGGATTCTCCAATTCAAAAGGAAGAGGTAATGGCAGAGGGAATTATGGGGGAGGCCGAGGTCAAATTCAAGGTTCCAATGGAGTTTGTACTCATTGTGGTAGAACAAACCACACAATTGATACATGTTTTCTTCTCCACGGCTATCCACCAGTTGTCAAACTAAAGGAGGCAAGGGTGTTGTTAATCTTGCCCCCAATTATGATGTCTTGAGCGAATCTTTTTAAAAAAATAAGCCGTGCCATTGACCAATCCACTAGTCCATCCACTGAATCTCATGCAAGAGCAATACCAACAAGTTTTGCAGCTCTTACAAGAATCAAAAGTACAAGCTTCTCCTTGATCAATTCCATCGCATTTCCTACCCTGCTTTTAATTCCACTTCATCTCCTCTAGTTGGTAAGCAATATGTCCTTTGGGTTATAGACACGGGGGCAACCGATCATATTACTCACTCTCTTGTCAATTTCATTTATTTTCATTCAATTAAGCCTTTCTTTATGTCTTTACCAACTGGTCAACAAACAAGTGTCACCATTGCAGCAGAGTCCAATTATCTAAATCCAATCTTTTGCACAATGTCTACTATATTCCTCAATTTGTTGTCAATCTTATTTACGTAACTAAGCTTCTTCCTTCCCGAACTGTCATATTGTTTTTTCACCCTGACCATTGTTCTCTTTCACAGAATTCCAACTAGAGGATGATTGACACAGGTAAGAATCATGGAGGACTGTATGTGTTTGAGGCTTCACCCTCGGGTTCTACCAATGTCTTCCATTTCCCATTCTACTTGTAATTCTACTTCAAACAATAATGATTCTGCCTCCATTTGGCATACCACACTAGGACACATTTCTGACACTATACACAAATGTATTTCCTTACAATATCCTTTCATTTCATACAAGAAAAATATGCGCAAAAACCCTTAGTAGTTAGTACGTAGGTTTGCATGAAAATGACACGAGAGTGTGGGGGCACGTCGTTTCGACCGCGCAGCAAAAATTTCAACGACAGGGACAGGGACTGGTATTGTGAATTTGTGATATTTGACCAAACCTAACGCTTCCATTTCCAGCTTTTGCTCAATCGAACCAAAACCCAGTTTGGTGTCCACATTAAGCCCAAAAGCATGAAACCTAACGTCCAATTTGGTGCAGATGCACCACACGGCACTGCCTACCACTTCCAATTAAGTCAAATTTGGGGAACTCCCAACGTTTTCAAATTCATACTCTCAATAACCAAAAATGGATCTTGGGCGGTAACTGTAAAACTACAGGGCAATCTTGGCCATAATTTTTTATGACGCAAAATACTAATAAAAAATAAGAAACGAAATTTTAATTAAAAAAACCAGAAGTGCACCCTCCTTAGTTATTATTATTGTTGTTGTTATTATTAGGTTAAAGTAACATTTTAGTCCCATATCGTGTGCCGAATTACCGATTTGGTCACTTATCATAAAAATTATTAAAATGGTCTTATACATACAAAAAGTCTCCATTTGGTCACTGCCGTACAAAATTTTAGGGACTGATTTGATAATTTTTGCTCGTATAGGGACCAAAACAGATAACTATAGGGACCAAATGGAGACTTTCTGTATGTATAAGGATCATTTTAATAATTTTTATATATATGGACCAAATCGAGAATTTGTGTCAGTATAGGGACAAAATATTCTTTAACCTTATTATTATTATTATCACTCATCAACCAAAATGAAAATATCCGTTAATTTACTTAATTTACAAGGTAAAAAAAGAAAATATATTATGCCAGCAATACCAAACCAAACGGATCCTCATTTTTATTTGTAGTCGTGTGGCAAGTTTCAGGTTCTTGTTAATGTTTTTACAGGGGTTTATCGGTTTATGATTTTGTGGTGCAGTAGGTGTTTATATATTCTATTTGGTTCAATGAACTTTCCTGTACATGCATGGATTGGAGTACCGCTCGTAATTTTTGTGTAATTTATTTTGATTTATCATAAAAATAAAACCAATTGATTTACTAATCAATCTTTATTGTATTATTTCTTGTATCCTTGCAACTCTCAAGTTAACAAACGTTGCGTGTTTGTGAGTTTCAAGCATTAATCAAACCAAGCATGGGATTTGGTTTTCTACTAGGAGAGGAGGTTGTTAGGTTTCTTTATCATATTGGTGTATTAGCCCTCTAGAATGTTAGAAAGAGATATAAGAAATAATTTGAGTTATATTTGATTATAGGTTAAAGTAATATTTTGGTCCATTATCGTGACACGAATTACCGATTTGGTCCCTATATCGTAAAAATTATTAAAATGGTCCCTATCGTCACAAAAAGTCCCCATTTGGTCCATGCCGTACAAAATTTTAGGATCGATTTGATAATTTTTGTTTATATAGGGATCAAACAGGTGCGTCTGAGAGGCCAAAATAGAGACTTTCAGTATGTATAGGGATCATGTTAATAATTTTTATGTATAAGGATCGAATCGAGAATTCGATTATCATATCTGAGGATCAAAATATTAATTTAACCTTTATTATATATATTGGTTGGATTGTCTTGTATTCAATGATTAGAAATTTTTATTGTATGAAAAAAAAAAGCATCGGAATTGAAAATCCACGGCTTATAAAAAAATCGTTGGTTTGGAAATGCGGTTGCAAGTTTACTTCATAGGTTTGTTTTTAATATTATCTGAAATACTTTATGAGCTTAAGTTCTACAATCAACGCGCATACAGGGGTTGTAAGTCAACAGACGTGGCTAGAGAAAATAGAAGATTGTGACATGTTATGCAAATATATGCCAACAATAGACTTCCAATAACAATAATCGAGGGTTAAGACCCTTTTAAACGTTCACTTGGACTGTATATATGTAAAGTGGCAAGCATGTAGTCGTGGAAGATCGTATATATGAGCTGTTGAGCTATATGAATTTGTGTCCAAGTTGAATGCCGCCTAAGTTTTGGACAAGTCAGATCAATTTAATAATCCGATTTTACAGGGTAAATTTTTTAAATACACAGTCTCGATCTCTATTGATATATGTGTCTGAGTGTATTTTATATACGTCTCTTCTTCAATTTGATTTGGAAATTATGTTTATTTCATTTCGATTGCCGAATAATAAACAGTGGAACCCCACTTAATATATAATTTACAAAATTCTTAGATAGTGTGATAATTAATTAAGTTACTAATACATCAGCTGAATTGCATGCTGACTTTGCCCTGGCATACATTATAAGAAAAGTTAACTAATGGTTCAGTTGGTATAAAACTCCATAACTCACAAGATCGTGAGTTCGAATCCCACTGTCGATATAAGAATCTTGTTGATAGGTAATCTGTAAATACCTTTGTAAGCACTCTTTGAATCTTGAGACATGCCCTGATGGTGAACCCCCGAGACTCAAGCCACCTGAACTTTTAAACACCACGTTATAAGAAAAGATTTCAAAGTTGTAAGACGTCAAAGTTTAATACACTTACACATTCACCAAGATTACTTTGCAGTTTCAAATCCAAACACCCAGAGTGACGATCTGTGTACAAGAAAAATATATAGAATGGCAAAATAAAGACGGTTCAATAATGCAGTGGCGACGGTGGTGCATTCCGGGCATGGATTCCCTACAGTCATGTATTTCTCCTTTTTTTTTTTTTAGTTTTTCAGGTATCCTCCGGACGCAACTGCAGAGATTAATCCCTCGGGATACTTGATAACATTTAAGGGTTGACATCTCTCAATCAGATTTTCTCCATACGCAAGAGCGAAGGGTCGAACTACAGTCAGTCATCTATCTTTACCCCTCTCTACTTGTATTTTTTTTTAATTTTTTGGATAAAGTAAATCAAGAGTTGGGAGTATTAGAGAAACAAATCCAATAGTAATAAAGTAATTGACTACGTGAATGCGTGAATTTCCTTATTGCAAATTTGCAGAGAATCCGGATCCATACATTCACCAAGAAAATGAAAGAAAAAAGTAAAAATTGTTAGAGTTGGGAATGAACACGGTTCAATAAGCAAAAGCTCATCTCGATGACTCTTTTTTCATTAAAGATAAGTTTCTTATCTTTTTCAGAGCTTTTGATTAGAATATGCTTGGTCCAAGCTTCTTTCAAGGAGAAGAGAGTGTTGAAAGTGCCTCAAAATCAAAGTTTAAAAACTGCATAATTTGGTGACCAGAAACCAGATAATCGAATATGGAGTAGTCATAATCAATTATGGAGCTTCAGCCAGTAATCTTGAGTTTTGAAGCGTGGACAGACAACGTGATAATCGACATTGCGGGAAGGATACGGTAATCGATTATGCAATCGCATAATCGATTATCGCACATCAGTTTTCTGATATTTAAGTTTGTTACAACAGATTGGGGGAAAACAAATCTGGGGTTTCTTGAGTGCGTTTTTCAGAGCAAAAAAGAGAGAAAAACCTAGAGAATACTATCATCTTGTATTGCTTTGATTCCATTGTGAATTGAGAGAAGAATCAAGAGAGGATTAGAGAGAGATCAAGGGTTGTGTGAAAATAGAGAGGCGAAAGGCTTGGGTTTTCTTGTATGTTCATCTTGAGCATGGTGGAGTGAAGATCCAAGGGATCTCTATTGTAATCTTGATCAAAGTTCATAGTGGAGGAGACTCTCTCTCGTGGATGTAGGCCACATTGACTGAACCACACTAAACTGTGTGTGTGCTACTCTCGATCTCTTTTTCCCTTTCTCTTTTCTACTGCCATAATCGATTATCAGCTGTTGATAATCGATTATCACATTTTGCTGTGCTTTTATTTGCTGTTTTGCAATTATTTCTGGCTGGTTGTTTGCTATTGTGTTTCTTCTACATTAGGTGTATTTTGTTTTGGTTGTGAAACTCTATTTCTTGGTACTGTGTAGTCTTTGTGTATTGTTTCAGGGATCTTCTTTGGATTCTTTCATACATTGGACCAACAAGTGACGCCGTCTATGAGGAAGTGAAAGTAGAAGAAAGATA
The DNA here is from genome assembly GCA_030762895.1 of Sophora flavescens. Lineage (NCBI taxonomy): Eukaryota > Viridiplantae > Streptophyta > Magnoliopsida > Fabales > Fabaceae > Sophora > Sophora flavescens. Next base: position 51,801,558 of record CM061068.1, on the reverse strand, counting down.
AAAAATCTCCACAATGGGAAACACAAAGTATGACATAGAGAAATTCTCCGGAAGTAATAACTTCTGGTTACGGAGGGTTAAGATGGAGGCAATCTTGATACAACTTGGATGTGTAGAAGCTCTCAAAGGAGAGGCAGGGATGGCGAATACTCTATCAAAAAGGGAGAAGACCGACATGATAGAGAAGGCAAGAAGTGCAATCATTCTATGTCTTGGTGATAAGGCATTGAGAGAGGTTGCAGGGAAAAGATAGCGGCGTCTATGTGGGCGGGGGTTAGAAACATTGTACATGACAAAGTCACTAGCGAATAGGCTATGCTTGAAGCAACTTCTATATTCCTTCAAGATGACAGAATCGAAGACCATAGTGGAGAAACTTGCGGAATTCAATAAAATTCTTGATGACCTATAGAACATTAAGGTGAAGCTCGATGATGAGGACAAGGCATTGCTCCTACTTAATTCTTTACCTAAATCCTTTGAGCATTTCAAGGATGCCATTTTGTATGGCAATGATCAAACACTACAAAAAAAAGGTTGTTTAGCGACCGAAAATAGTGAACGAATTTTTGGTTGTTTTTGGCTACCAAAATGGCGACCGATTATAGGATCTACATGAAAGACTGATTAGAGTTAATATGGCGATCGAAATAGCGACTCGAAATAGAGCGTAGCGGGTTATCGATCGCTATTTGGTGCTCTAAATAAAGGAACTTAAAAGTCAGAAATTTTATGCCTTTTTAGCGACCAAAATGGCGGCCGAATTAAATGCATCGGTTAAATTTTATTTACATTTATGCATGATATTAATTCGGTCACTAAACAACGCGTAAGAAAACTAAAAGAGCGCGTCTTAGCCACCGATTTAAAAATCCGTCGCTAAATTTATGAATTTAAATTTTGAAATGGCACCCTTGCGACCGAATTAGGGACCGAAATATTCGGTCGCTAAAAATTAAAATCCCTAAAAACGCAGAAACCCCTTTCTTCTTCCATTTCGGGATCTCTCTTCCTCTCTTTCACTCGATCTCTCTTTCTCTCCTCCAGCCACCACGGTTTCGCGACTGCCGCCCCTCCTTCGGCCACCACCATCACGGTAAGCTCTCCTCTCTCTCTCTCTATCTGTTTCTAACTTTTTCTCCCTCTCAGTTCTCTCCTTCTCCGCACGGCTACCACCGTCCTCCTCCTTCTCTGGTATGTTTTCGTCTCTCCTCGCCTCTATCTCTCTCTCTATTTCTCTGGTTTGTGCATTTACTATGTTAATGGAACTGGTTTTGATGATGTGTTTGGATCTCATGACTTGACTAGTTCTGATATATTTGATCCTGCAACATCCCGATTTTTCGCTGCTTCTAATATCGGAACATCCTGTAACTTGAACTTCATTGCTTTATTGCTTACTACTGAGAAGAGCTACTTGTGTATTTCATGTGAGTTGTGAGTTGTGATGATCATTTGTTTTTATGGTATTTCGGGGAGATTTATGTTATTTTAATTATTTTATTTCATGTAATTTGTATGACCCATTCATTGGAAGACTACTTTTTTGCATTTTTGGTTGAAAAGAAATGAATAGAGGTAATATGATTATAAGAATTGTTGAATTGAGTACCGGTTTGGAAATGTCAAGAAATAAAAATGTTGCAATTTAAGTGAAATGTAAATGTCTTTTGCAATGGATATAGCAATGCCGTAGTCGATTCTAATGATCCTATGGTAGAAATTTGAGGGTGGCTTTTCATTTATTCAAATTTGGATGATAAATGTGGTCTTTTTGTTTGCTTGGTATGAATGGATATCAAGGGAATTTCTTGCACTAAGTGGAGGAAAATTTCTTTGCATGGTTTAGTTTGGGTTTGAGAATTGAGACCCCACCGTGCATTATCTTCTATTATTTTTTAGCAGGATTTTTTTTAATAATACTTTTAGGGCATCAGGAAGCTCTTGGTTGGGAGAGGATATTCTTGATGGACATATTGATTTTGGATAATTAAGAGGCAATCATGATATGCTGTTGATATTTTATTTCCATTACGCGGAATGAGTCATAGTCTCTTAGATATCCAAGTTCTTTAGAGGTTATTATCTGTTGCAATAAGCCGTGTCTTTGGTCTTTACTTGACGGCGGATATGTTGGGCCAATATTTGATATCTCGTCCCTACTTAATACGATTAATGCATACTTCTTATCCGTGCATTTAATTTTTTGGAGCTTGCCTTTAGTTTGTGCATCATGTTTACGAGTTAAGAGTGTCTGCTCTTTCTGTTGCCAGGTTTGTTGCGTATATTTCCCACCCACCCTTGGCCTATTTCTCCCTTGCCTTTTTACAAAATTATTATGGTGTCATGAGATTCCTTCTCTTTTCTTGTGTCATAAGTCCGTAAACATATTTCTCTCTTTGTTTTGTTTTCCGCAAGTCCTCCTCATGTTCTCTAGCAGATTTATTTTATTCCCATATTTTGGCTCCAGTGGTTTTCTATCTTACCTTCTTGGATGGATATATGCAAAGTTGCAAACTGGTCTTTCTTTTGGTGACTTAATATTTTTAAAGCAACTCTGGTTTTCTACTCATTTGTTTCACTAGGAAATGGAGCTTTCCAGAAATAGTTGTTGATGACCATCCTTACTAGGTTATCTAGGCACTTCCGGTAGGAAAAGTCCTCTCTGTGAACATCCTTCAAAACTACGTAAAAGCATCCACGCTTTCACGAAAACTACTATGTTTGCTAATCGTGAAGTTTCATGTGAAGTTGCATTTCTTTGTTCTATTTTAACATGCTAGTATGTGACATGGATCTTTCCATCTTTTCTTATTATCACTTGATGAAGTTTAGACATATGACTTGTTTTCCTTATCGTTTTATCAGAAAATGGATCCGACTAAGTGTTTTGAGACAACTATCCATATAGACCAGGTACAGTATCTCATCAACTTAAGAATAATGATCAGATTCACGTAATGATGGTTAAGGCATAAACTAATCATTTACTAAATTGTTCTTGTGTATTTGCAGGATTTGATTTCAATCCCGCGATCATTCTACCGTCGGTGGGGACAACAAATACCGCGTGTTGTGACTATTGAAGACAAAAGCGGAAATCTGTTCAATGGGAATATAGTAATCCATGAGGATCGCCCATATTTTGCAAATGGGATACAAATGGTATCAGGGAGTTGTATTTGTTGTCCACTGGTGCATTGGCAAAGTTTAAGTACCTTGGGGGTTCTCGCTTCTACATGTTCATCCCTTTGGAAGATTGATGAGTTTTGATATTTTGATTAGTACTTATTGACTGTGGTGTGTTTTTATGTTTTGATCCTTAATTAGTACATTATTAAACTTTTTTTTTATAAACAATTATTAAACTTGCATTAATTAATGTATATGTTTTCTTGGTTATATTGATTGTGGTGTTTTGGATCGTTAGTACATCATATTTACGTTTTTTATTTATTCAAAAAAATATTGGTGTATTTTGTTTATATCGGAAATTAAAAATCAATGGGGTAACAGGTTGAAAAACAAAATTTGGTCGGTAGGATTAAGTTACGGGAAAATTTAAAAAAAAAATCAAAATTTACGACCGAAATAGTGACCGAATATCGGTCACCAAATTAAGTGAGTGAGCATGCGACCAACTATCACTGCACCAAATATATAATTTTGCAACCAAAATATCGGTCATAAAATTACGACCGAAATACAAGTTTGGTCACTAAACATTTAGCCACCAGGGTTTCTGCTACCCCTTAATTCGGTCGCTAATTCGGTCGCTAAACTATATAGCAACCGAATTATCATGTTTAGAGACCGAAATCTTCGTTCGCTAAATATGTTTTTTTTTGTAGTGAAACCATTTCCTTGGATGATGTGCAAACTTCAATACGGACAAAGGAGCTCCAAAGGCAACAAGAGTTGAAAGCGGAGAATGATGGTGAAAGCTTGAACGTCTCAAGGGGGAGGAACGAGAAAAAGGGTACAAGAGCAAGAGGTCTAGATCAAAATCAAAGAGTCATTCAAAGTCAAAGCTCAAGTGTTTCAATTGTAATAAAATGGGTCAATTCAAGAAAGATTGTCCTGAAAAGGGAGGCAAGGAACCAAGGAACTCCGCTGAGGTTGTACTTGCATAAAGAAGAAGAATTGATTCTATTCCTTAGCATTGTTAGCATATTTATGGCAGATCCGGGGGAAGCTCATTCGGAGGCTTTGAAGTGGGTTCTAAGATATTTGAATGGTTCTCTAAATTCTGGACTTATGTACAAGAAGGCAGCTCAAGGGGAAGATGTTATTGTGGGTTACGTTGATGCGAATTATGCCGGGAATGTTGATACAAGAAAGTCTCTTTCGGGATATGTGTTCACTTTGTTTGGGACTGCGATTAGTTGGAAGTCTACTTTACAACCCGTGGTTGCGTTGTCAACTACACAAGCAGAGTATATAGTTCTTGCGGATGGAGTAAAGGAAATCGTATGGTTAAAAGGGATGATTGGTGAATTGAATTATGCAAAAGAGTGTGACTGTCCATTGTGATAACCAAAGTGCTATTCACTTGGCTAATCATCAAGTTTATCATGAGAGAACGAAGCCTATCGATATAAGGCTTCATTTCATTAGAGATGCGGATGAATCAAAGGAAATTCAGATTGAGAAGATCGCTTCGGAAGACAATCCATCGGATGCATTCACAAAGTCACATCCGAGAGAAAAGTTCAAGCTTTGCTTGGACTTGATAAACTTCATTGAAGCATAATTCCATAAGTGGGAGAGCCACCGCTACAAGGTTTAACTCAATCCTATGATTTGGAGTTAAGGTGGAGTATTGTTGATAGTGCTCAAAATCAAAGTGTAAAAACTATAGAATTTAGTGACCGAGAAAACCAGATAATCGATTATGGAGCGAGTCATAGTCGATTATGGAGCTTGACCCGAAATCCCGAGTTTTGATTGTGGATAGACAAGAGATAATCGATTACAGGGAAGGCGTGTCGATTGCGGTAATTGCTTATGCAATTCTGCATAATCGATTACCGAGCGTCTGTTTATGATATTTAAGTTTGTTACAACGGATTGGGGAAAACAGATTTGGGGTTTCTTGAGTGTGTTTTTCCGAGCAAAAGAGAGAAAAAAACCTAGAGAATACTATCATCTTGTATTGCTTTGATTTAATTGTGAATTGAGAGAATAATCAAGAGAGGATTAGAGAGAGATAAATGGTTGTGTGAAAATAGAGAGACGAAAGACTTGGGTTTTCTTGTATGTTCATCTTGAGCATGGTGGAGTGAAGATCCAAGGGATCTCTATTGTAATCTTGATCAAAAATCATAGTGGAGGAGGCTCTCTCCCGTGGATGTAGGTCATATTGGCTGAACCACGCTAAACTGTGTATGTGCTGCTCTCTATCTCTACTTCTCTTTCTCTTTTCTGCTGCCATAATCTATTATCAACTGTAGATAATCGATTATCACATTTTGTTGTGCTTTTATTTGCTGTTTTGCATTTATTTCTGGCTGGTTGTTTGTTATAGTGTTTCTTCTACATTAGGTGTATTTGGTTTAGGTTGTGAAACTCTATTTCTTGGTACTTTGTGTAGTTTTTGTATATTATTTCGAGGATCTTCTTTGGATTCTTTCGTACATTGGATCAAGAGAGGTTAAAAAAAAAATGCTGGACAAAACTCCTACTTGCACAAGTATTCAAAAAAAAGCTATACTGCTACATCCTCGTCCAAAGGATCCATACTTCAAAATAAAAAGAAAATGATTTAATTTTATATATATATATATATATATATATATATATATATATATATATATATATAATATTATCAGACAAAACAAATTAAAGAAAAGAGAATATAAGGGTTACATGACAAAACCCTAAAAGTCTACCCTTTACATGCAAAGAATAGGATTTATACAGCAACTAGAAAAAGGAAAGTTTCTCCGACGTTTATCCTATCCCAAAACCAATATATAGTATTTATGAGATGAATAATTACTCTGTAGTTTTTATTATATATTTTTAATATATTATAAATGAAAAAATTTACATTGTCATTTTATTTATGTATGTTGTCGTGTCATTAACTTTTTTATTCTCACAATAATTATTTTAAAAGTTATACATATAATAATACTTAATTGGTTGATAATAAAAATTTAGAATAAAAACTAAAATCAAATAAAATGCTATCCTGTTGGTTGTGGGCACTACTAGAAATCTTGTTATTAACCGCAGATTTTCTTACGGATTTTGTTAAAAAAATCACAGAAAACAAGTTTCATGCAAATTTTCTACGAATTTCTACCTATAGGTAATATCTTCATGGGTAATTTTTTTCCTGCGAATTCAAAATCTGTAGGAAATTTCCTACAGATTTTCTTACGAAAAATTTAAATATGCAAGAAAATTTGTAGGAAACATCAAAATTTCCAACGAATTTAAATCTATAGGAAAAACCTATCTCTGGAAAAATTGTAGCAAAATTCGTAGGAAATTCCTGCATAAAAAATCTGCAGGAAAATCTACAAGTAATCCATGATTTTCTAGTAGTATGGACATCAAACATCGGATAGAATAACAGCTTATTCTACTCATATCATATCCTACATTTATCATACTCTCTTATCATATTCATCCCTATCCTATTCGACTACCAAACTAGCCCTACTCGAATATATCAAACTCAACTCTAAAAGCCAATAAACTAATGGGAAGACTCGTATATAGTCATAGTAAGGGATTGCAATGGAGAAATCACAGATTTATTGAATCGCCAGTGGGGTATAAAATCCAACACATCTATAAAGAGGCAAACATGTGTGTTGATTGCCTGATTTTCTTGCCAAGAGTGGTGTCACACAATTGTCAAGATGGAAGACCTGGAAGCAAGCTCATGTTCTCATAGAAACCCTTCTTCAAAGGGACGAGTTAGGCTTATCTTTATTGCATTAGTTTTTTTTTTTTGTTTCGTTTCTCCCATCACCAAAAAAATAGTAAGGGATTGCAAGTTAGTTATAAGTGTTTTTTTTTTCTTTCCTCTTTTTTTTCTCTCCATTTCGTAAGTCGGTGTTGCTCCTAGCTATAGTTTCCACTTTCCACACTATTTGAGTGTTTAAAAAAGCTTATATAGACTTGAGACTTATCAAAATAACTTATGAAAATAATTTATTCAAATAGTTTATGAATATAATTTATGATTTTTTTATAAGTTATTTTTTATTTTATTTAAATAAGTTTGTCAGATAAATTTATTAAAATAAGTTATTTTTAACTTATTTATAAAAAACTTATAAGCACTTAATTTAATTGTTTATTCAAACACACTTAAAAAAAGAAAGAAGAAAGAAGCATATTGACTTTGGAGCGGTCTAGAACAATAATTAGCATATTAAATGGTGGATCAATCAAATCCTTAGTTCAATGAATAGTTTCAACAAATGTCGAACCCTTTGAACACTTTAATTTAAATTTAAAATCAGGGTTTCAAGCATATTTTAGTCATTGCCCCAGTTTTAAGCGAATCATGATCATGAAAAGGAAATAAATAAATTAATAGATCAGATATACATTGTGCATTTGTCAAAAAAAAAAAAAAAAAAGATATACATTGTGCAAGTCACAAAGTGTTTGACCCGAGACATGTGATACAGCCTGTAGTCGTCGTGTTAGACCCAACTACTCCAGTAGGAGTCCATGAATTCTTGATATCCAGGTTCTGTTTATGATCATCATTTCAAATTCAACATGTGTTGTGCTTGGCTCATACTTGGCGTGGTGGTCTACGAGATTTTTGGACCCTTGCTTCGACGGACACTATTACATCTATTTTACAGTATATTTATTTTCTTTATGATTTGTATACACAAATTGAGAAAGTTAAATCAGTAACATTAATTAAAATAAAACATAATTATATTTAGTTGAATTATTCTCCATTAAAATACATAAAACATCAATTCTATCTATCATTTTATATAATAAATTAAAAAATAATTAATATTTTTTTCTAAAATAACAGATAAAATGAAACAAAAAGTACTGATATGAAACAAAGGAAATATTTCTTTAATTTTTAAAGGTTAAATTACTATTTTAGATATAGGTTTATTGGATTCTTAAATAGATTTTGTTGATAGTCAAATTTGTCTGCCATTTATTTTAAATCTTCGAATTTCAATTTTTTTCTTTTAATTTGTATTGTTTTTGTTTTGCTAAAAGTTTGAGAAAAGTTAAACAGAAAGAGAGAGAAAGAAAAGGACAAAAAAATAAAAGAAAATAGAAAAAGAAGGAAAATGTGTGGGTTTATCTCCTTAACAAAATTAGTCTAAGAAGAGTATCTATTCACGACACTTGAAGTCCCGCATGGGAGAAAACAATCTTCTTTACTCACCTCACCTTATATATAAAGAGTGGATCCTCAAGTGTTTTTTACACCATGAAACCTTCACAATTAGGCTTAATAATATGTATAAGGCATTGACTTTTGAATAAAAATTTTGGTTTCTAATACTTGGGATTAAAAATTCTAAATATAAAACCTAAACATTTTAGTAAAAAGTTTATTATTATTATTATTATTATTATTATTACTTTTTTTTCCTTCTATATTTTAAGTACGTAGTAACATTTTTCATTTCTTTCCTTTTTACTTTGTCTTTTAGCTTAATAAGTTAAATTTTTTTAAAAATTATTAAGTTTTTCCTTTCTTTCTTTTTTTTAGTATCTTTGTTTTATTTTTATGGATTAAGGTTCCGTGAAGGAATACTCGTGAATTAGTCGGAGTACCACCGAAATTAAGACTTTCATGAGTAATGACCATCCCTTGGGTTTTACCATAGTGCTTGACGGGGGCTTAAGAAGTACCAATATGATCTTAATCCAAATGCTTTGGTGTGTATTATTTTATGCCATAATGTCGATCTACCATAAGTAATTAATATTTATGAAAAATTCTCTTTTTAATTAATCAATGTTGTGGATTAAGATCCGATGATGGAATACTCATAACTAGTCGGAGTACCGACGAATGTACGACTTTCTTGAGGTGAGGACCATCTTTAAGGTTTCGTCAAGAGTACTGACGGGCCCCTTAAAGATCCCATTAATATAATCTTAATCCACACATCTTAAAGAAACAATAGCAATAAAAATAATTTAATTTGGTTGTATATATACCAATAAAATAATAAAAAAACAAAAAACAAAAAACTTTAACAAAGATGGAATAATTGAGGATACCAATTAAATGCTATCTCTAAACGGAATTATTCAAAGTAACCGTTGAAGAAATACAAGTGAAGAAGAAGGTCACTATAAATAGAAGACCTCAAGTTTTGAAGAACAACTTTTGCCAATCGATAATCACTCATTTTAATATTATTTCAAAAGCAAGAGTCTGTATTCTTTAGTTTGAATATTGTTGTAATATTCAACTAATCTTAAACCGTCATATCCTCACACATAGTGAGTTAAGAACATCGAATATTAAATCTCTTTGTTAGAGTTAGAGCCTGAAGATACTTGGTAAAAAAGGAATACTTGTAAGTCTGGAGAGGTGTTGAATACTTGGTTGCAATCTATTTGGAGAAATAGTGGATAAATCCTTCAAGTCGAAGGGACTGGACGTAGCTCTTGGTTGGAAGATAGTGAATCAGGATAAAATCTTTTGCGTGGATCTTCTATCCCTAAACTCTTCAGTTTTATTTGCTTATACTAACTGTGGGGTTTTGATATTGCTTTTGTTAAAGTCTTTTAAAAAGTATCTTTATCTTTATGCTTGCTTCTGTTTCTAATTTCCTTAAGTGCAAAAATTGTTTTAAAGGTTGTCTTCGAAAATTATTAACAAACACAATTCAACCCTACCCTTTTTGTGTTTTCCTGTATCAACTTCAAATCCTTCCAATTTTTCTTGAGGCTATTTGATTGAATTTCACTGGGAGTGCTGACGGGGTCTAAGATTCACAAATCAAAATAAATGAAACATTCTTGATAAAAATAATAAAAATAAAAAACTTTGCCAACGACAATATAATTAGGATATGATCGAAGTGATGGTTGCGTAAATTATTTTGAATTTTTTTGAGGTTATTTTATTGGATTTCACCAATAGTGTTGACATGCCTAATTTCTACACTCTAAAATAAAACATTATTTTAAAATAATAAATAATAATAACAACAATAATAATAAACAAATATGATCAAATTTTCTTATTCCCAACTTCATGATTGTGGTGTATTATTTTCTTCAAATCTTATTCTGAAAAATGAGCCATTTTTTAAAAATAATCTCTAAAAATATATTCTTGAAATCAACTTCCTCTTGTCTTTACGAATTATTTTCTAAAGTTCAAATCTTATTCTGAAAAAAGAGATATTTTTTTAAAAATATTCTCTAAAAATATATTCTTGGAATCAACTTCCTCCTGTCTTTACAAATTATTTTCTAAATTTAAGAGCTTGATATACCACAATCTTATTTAATATTGTTCCGTAGAATAAATGACTACTTAGCCACTCATTTTTTGTCATAGTCATTTATCATATATGATAATATGTTGACAAAATGAGACATTTTAAAAAAATAATAAATTTTTTTCTTTTAAAATAATAAAGGACCAACATAATTTAATAAGCAAACACTTCATATTAAATAGGTAAATATTATTAGAACGGGTAATATAGGGTATTAATACATTCACTAATCGTAATTAATCCATGAACCCAAACTCTGAAATGTAAATCATATTTTTAGGTGTCCAATTACACCATTTCATTTTTATGGATAAAGCGATCGGTGATTACTCCATATTTCTCTCTATCATCTAGTTAACAAATAATAACTTTTTTGGGGTGCCTCCAGGATGGTTGTGACAGATTTCTATAATTTAAAATGTTTTTATAAAACCCTTATACTTTAAAAAAAATAGATTACAACATATTTAAAATAAATTAATTAGATCCTTATTAATCATAAAATTCTGTGATTAAGTTACTGAAACATGCATCAGCAACACACGGCGAACTACAATTTGTTAACAATGTCTAACAATCGTGTGGGCAAGTAGGAAACCAATTTAAAGTTTTCGATGTTGCTAACCTATTTAAGATACTGATTAAAGAACTCAAAAATAATAAGATTTTATTGAAAAATTAAGTGTTTATTTTTTAAAACATTAAATATACACTACAATGAGAATAGACTTTTAATAACGCATTTTTAATAGCATTTCCGTCCTGGAAATGCTATTAAAAATGATGGGGGACTTTTAATAGCGTTTCCCTCAGAAACGCTATCTTAGGTATCACCTAAGATAGCGTTTCCTGTGGAAACCGCTTATTAAAAGTGCCACTTAGGAAAAGATAGCGGTTCCACACGGAAACGCTATCTTAGGTCTTCAGAGCAAAATTAAACGCGCGGAACTGGCCTTCCCTCTGTTTCTTCCTCATTTTCATTCTACTGTTTCCTTACCTCTGTTGCATGCCATCTCTTTTTTCTTCCCTCACCTTCGCCATTGCTCGCCGCCGCTGCTACTCCGAAAGGGAAAGAACCCACTCGAACCCAAACCCCTGTGCCGCTGCTCCTACTGCCACCGCGACGGCGCATTCCGGTTGAACCCACTTCCAAGTTTGCAGCTTTATTGGAACCCACTCTCCACACTCTCTTAGGCTCCACTCACGCTCACGGTGACCCACACTGAAAGGTAAGCCTCTTTGCCTCGGTCATTTGAAAGTTAGGATTTTTTTGTTTCAATTGCTCTCTATTTTCACGCTCGCGGTGGTGGTTCAGCTTTCCATCACAACCCCAAGTTTACGCTTCACCACCTTCCTCGTGATGTAAAGGTTCGGTTTTTTTTTGTTACAATGATACTGCATTTTAAAAAAAAAAACTCTGGAGTTTTTGAGTTTATGCCTATTGAATGGTGAGAATATGTTACTTATTCTAGTGACGGAATTGTAGTGTAGTGTATAGAAATAGAAGAAATTGATAGTTTGGACTTTAGCTATTTAGGCAAACATAAAATTGTATGAAGTTTTTAAAAAAATTTCAATGGATGTTCACAAAATATTTCGAAGGGACCATGGTCCCCTTGCTCCTTCCTTGCTTAAAAAGGAACAATTTAAGGATTGAATGGTGATGAGTGTGATTCCACATCATCTTTGTCTATCATTTTGCATGCATTTTCATGTAGTTTAGGCATTTTTAATTAGATTTTAGGTTAATTTTCCTTTGGAACGGGTAAGGCGGTTTTCGTGTGTTGTTTTGCAGATATCAAGGGTAAATTGCTCAAGATCAACCATGATGAAGTTTGGATGAAGATGGAGCTTTAAAACTGAAGAAAATGAGCCAAACAGAGCCCATCACGGCCTAGCCGTGATGCCCATCACGGCCATGATCGAGCAAAACTGAAAAAGAACAAAGGTGAAGTCGAGTCCGTCACGGCCTGGCCGTGATAGCCATCACGGCCGTCACCCAAAACCAACACAAGTCCGAAGCAGTCAGGGCCAGGCCATGATGGCCATCACGGCCGTGATGACCATCACGGCCAGGCCGTGATGAGCATCACGGCCATGACAAACCAACCAGTGAAGAATTTTCAAGGCAGAATCCGTCACGGCCAGGCCGTGATAGCCATCACGGCCGTGACGCGTATTACTTGGCTCAGAAGTAACAGAATTGGATCTAATTTGAGTTGGATTAGGACTCTAACTGCTCAATTCTATAAATAAGGGACCAGGCAGAGGCAGATTGGATCAGACCTTTGGGGCTACTACTCTAGGCATAGATTTAGGACCTCTTCTCCTCTTCTCCTCTCTTCTCTTTTCTGATTTTTATTATGTTGTCAACCCAGCTTGTCATCTCCATGGCAAGACTGGAGTAGTAGCTTAGTTTCTAGGGACTAGGGCTCTGCCCGAGGCAAGTTTGTAAATGATGTTAATTTGATGTTGAAACCATTGTTGATTTATAATTGTTTTAGATCTGATTTCTAGTGTGTTATTCACTCATAAATTTCGGCAACCGTTTATTTACGTGACATAGACGTTCTAAGGAGGAACCTAGCGGTGAACTTAGGATTTCTAGGGTGATTCACTCGTAAAGCCCTGACCCACTAGTTTGTGAGATTTGAATGATCCAACGAGGAACCTAGCGGTGAACTTAGGTTATTTGCATGACCGAGACATTCCAAGGAGGAACCTAGCGGTGAACATGGGTGTCGGACCTATAGAAGTCAGACTTGGGACTGAAATCACGAGAGTTAGAAGCCGTCCCTCGAGGATCAACGAGTTGTCACGAAACGCAAAGGGTCCAATCTGGGATCGACTACCACGAGAGTAGGGGTCGGGTCAATTGGGCACGGCTTTTGTAACCCGAGAGGGAGCTTAAGCTATTAGAGGATAAACTCGCCTTCAAGGCAATTTCGGTAATCAACAAAGGTAAATCAGATTAGCAACATAAACAACCTCAAAGGTAACCCAAATCCCTAGGAATCCATTTTAGATAAAAACCCCATAAACAATTGTTTTCTGTTTTAATTGTTCTCTGCTCATCTATCTTTCAATTCAAAAACCAATTTCAAAACCCTCTCTAAAAAGTCCAGAACTTAATCGATTCGAAATTCATTGTGATTCGGGAACACAGTCTCTGTGGGTTCGATATCTTTTATTACTTGGCGACGGTCCGGTACACTTGCCGGAATCGCACGAGCGCGTGCATCCGCACGACATCAAGTTTTTGGCGCCGTTGCCGGGGACTGTGCCTTCTCGAATTTCAATTAGTTTTTAAATTGATTTTCTGGACCCTTTTCTTTTTATTTGATTTTTATTTCTGAAATTAAAAAAAAAAAAAAAAAAATCAAAAGTCAAAAAAATCAAAAAAAAAAATTCTTTTCCTTCTATTGTATCCATCTCTCTGTGTGTTATATGCAAAGATCTCTAAGTCTTGGGAGCCTTAGTGAGATTGATCCGGAGATCGAAAGGACCTTCCACAGACGTAGAAGACTACAAAGAGAGGGAGAAAGGTTGAGTCCCGTTCATCTCATGGCGAATCAACCGGATACAAAGCCTTTGAAGGACTACGCAGCCCCAAATGCGAGAGGCTTGCGAACTGGGATTGCAAGGCCAGAGATTGAGGCGGAGAACTATACCATACCACCAATGCTAATCAACATGATTAGGCAACATCAATTCGGAGGATTACCTTCGGAGGACCCGACCGATCACATAGAGACATTTTTAGAGTTCACCGATGCAATCCGGATTCATGGAGCCTCAGTCGATGTTGTGCGTTTGAGATTGTTCCCCTCATCTCTCACTGGTAAGGCGAAGGCCTGTCTTTAGCAAATCCGCGCTAACACTTTGAATACTTGGGACCAATGGGAGCAGGCGTTCTTGGAGAAATTCTTAACTCCATCCAAGACGGCCTACATAAGAACCCAGATCACCGCTTCTTCCGAGAAAGACGGAGAATCATTATCGGAAGCCTGGGATCGATACAAGGGACTGCTGGAGTCGTGCCCACATCACGGACTCGAGAGGTGGTTAATAGTGCACACCTTCTATAACGGATTAGACTACTCTTCGAAGGTGTCACTAGATTCTGCAGCCGGTGGAGCGTTTATGAATAGGCCTCTCACTGAGGCATTCAACATCATCGAGAATGTCGCCACCAACTACCACCAATGGGGATCCGAAAGAGGTAATAACCCTAACAAGATTTCGGGGGTAAGTTTGAGGTAAATAGCACGAGATCTTATTATGTCAAAGATAGACTCACTTAATAAACGTTTTGATCGGCTTGAAAGAGCTAATGTGAGTGCATTAGGTGCTACTAACCTTGTTTGTGAGATTTGTGGAATGCAGGGACATGACATGATGGGATGCCCACATGGATCCGGCGCTTCGGGTGAACAAGTGAACTCTTGTAACAACTACTATGATACGAACCCGAAGCTGCCCAACTATGCTCCCCCAAATCCCTACAACCAAAGAAGGAACAACCCTTACCTCTCCTACGGCAACTACAGCAACACGCTTAATCATGAGCTCCAAGAAGGTCAAGGTAATAAGAGAACTACACCGGGGTACCCTCAGGTACAAAGATCTAAACTCGAGACTTTATTTGAAAGTTTTGTCGAAACTCAGACAAAACAGAATGAGGAGTTTAGACAACAAGGAAGGGCAGTGAGTGAGGCAATAAAGGATCTAGAATCTAAGGTAGACAACTTAGCAACTCATAACAAGATGCTAGAAACCCAGATTGCCCAACAAGCCAGCACATACTCAGACACCTAAGGGTGCATTCCCGGGGCAACCCGAAGCAAATCCCAATGAGCATTGCAATGTCATACACTTAAGGGATGATAAGCTTGGGGTGGGGGTAGCTGAAATGGACGTGGAACCGGAGGAGGACACGAGCGAAAAGGAAGAGCCAGAACCGAAATATGTCCCTCCACCACCGTACCAACCCCCGATACCTTTCCCACAGAGGTTGGTCAGGAAAAAGCAAGTAGATGTAGAGACTAAAATGCCTACTAAACTGAAAGACCCAGGTAGTTTCTCCATCGCTTGCTCGATTGAAAAAGTGCAAATAGACCGAGCCTTATGTGACTTAGGGGCTAGTGCGAGCTTGATGCCCCTCACTATCATGGAAAGGTTGGAAAGTAAAGAGTTGAGACCGTTCAAATTCTCCTTACAATTTGCGGACGGCTCAACTAGGACTCCTCTAGGCATACTAGAGAATGTCCCTGTGAAGGTAGGGAAATTCTTCATCCCTACCGACTTCCTCGGTATTGGATATGAAAGGGAATTCTGAATTCCCCATCATTTTAGGAAGGCCATTCTTGGCAACACTGGAGCATTAATAGACGTAAGGAATGGCAAACTCTCTCTAAATGTAGAGGAAGGTAGGGTAAATTTTCAGTTGACTAACTCTTGTAACAACCCTCCTTTTGAGAGCCATGTGTGCAGAATTGATGTAACGTCTCCCGGTAGAGAAAGAACTTAGCATGGAAGCAACCCCAAAGATATGCAAGGCTAATGATGCACCCAGCAGTGGTGAAGTTGGAGTTGCTGTCCATGCGGAAACAAAACTTCCGCCGGGAGGAAGGAAGGCTAGGAAGCTCCGAGAGAAAAGAGCAAAGCGGGCGTTCATCGGCCGTATGAGCGAAAACGGCTATTTGAAGGAGCTCCATGGAAGAGAAGTGTGCCTGCACTTCTACGCCCACCGACCCGGTTGATTGAAGGAAGTATGGTCAAGCTTAAGACCATAAATAAGCGCTTCTTGGGAGGCAACCCAAGTTTTCTTTCTCTTTTTCCTTTTGTTTTTGATTTAACCTCTTGAATAATTTGAGAAGATCAAGAGGCAAAAATATCATTAATAAGTTTGTCTAGTGTTTTCAGGTTGAGAAAGAGAAGAAGAGCATAAAAAATAAAGTCAGAGGCCATCACGCCCTGGCCGTGACAGTGGTCACGGCCGTGATGAACTAAACAAGAGCACAGAAAGGATCACGGCCTAGTGCGTGACAACCATCACGGGCGTGATGAGTAGGATGCCAAGATCGAGAGCATCACGGCCTGGCCGTGATGTAGATCACGGCCGTGACAGGGGCAACTCCTGAGACCAGAAACGATCACGGCCTAGCCGTGATGAGCCTCACGGCCGTGATAAAATTTCTACCCAAGTTTTGACTGGAATGTGAAGCCAACACCCGCTACCGACTCGGTAAGTTGTTCCATTTTTCTCCTCTCTCCGACTTGATTATTTACATTGGAGACAATGTAAGTAATCAAGCTTGGGGTAGGGGTATTTATTTTTGCATTTGCATTGTTGCATTCATATTGCATTCTCATAGGCATAGATTGGTATGATCACATTCTCTAGATTGCCTCTCACTTAGAACATGCATCCAATTGTGAGAACTTGGAGCCAAATGAATTGAGATAGTGAATTTTGAACCCAATTTTTCATTATTCTTGTGATATGGCTAAAAATAAAAATTCTTGAGATAGTCATTTGAAAGTTGATAATTAGCATGTGGTTCCTTAGATTTGTGTTCCTCACTGATTTTTGAACTACTAAAATGTAAGATTTTGAGCCAAAAGGGGTATTCACTAAATCTACCCCATTTCTTGTGATAGAGTGATTTAATTCCTCATGGACTGTATTTTCTAGAACTTGACTTGAAACCATTTCAAAACTTAAAAATTTTTTAAAACATTTTTGGAAATGATTGAGGCACTAGGTATTTTTCCGGCCTCCCGAGCTTTGAATGATAAATGCTACCCTTTAGTTGCCCAATTTTGAGCCTAAAGAAAAAAAAAATACTTTTCTTGGTACCATGAATTAATTTGATAAATAATGTTTGGTATGACACCTTTTAAAGTATTACAAAAAGGGCAAAATGGTAGTTGGAAAAAGAATGGGATGAAAATATTTCTCTTGAGCTAAAAAGCTCCCCTTCTCCAAACAAGTAAAAATGAAATAAACAGAAAAAAATGGAGAAGGGGATGACAAAGAAAGTGAGAAATGAAAAGAAAAAGAAAAAAAAGAAAAAAAAAAGAAAAGAAAAGAAAGGTGGAAAAGTAAACCAAAGCCCAAAAAGGGGTATTTTAGAAGGTGTCATGCTTTGTAATGTTTGATAATCTGTCTAGCCTTCTTGAAATTCCCTTTCTTTGATTTTCCCACCTAACAATAAATCCCATGGCCACATTACAACCAAAGGAAAAGACCTCTTGATTCTTAAGTGTTTTCTTAAATAAAGTAGAGATTTGGTTAATAGTCAAGCCTATGGTAAAATACTTTACTTGAGGAAATGGAGTGAATTGTCATAAACCCTAAAACACTTGAGTGAGGTGAGATGAGTGCCCAAATCAGTGAGGACATGAACTTAAAGAACCTAAGCTTCTAATTGGACTTGAACTTGATTATCTCTTGAGTGCTTATTGAATATGCCTATTACTTGGATTAGCTTCTAGGGTTCTTGGTTCACTATCCATGCCTTGAATGATTTATATCTTATGGCCTGAGTAATTGCTTGAGGACAAGCAAAGTTTTAAGCTTGGGGTGATTTGATGAGTGTGATTCCACATCATCTTTGTCTATCATTTTGCATGCATTTTCATGTAGTTTAGGCATTTTTAATTAGATTTTAGGTTAATTTTCCTTTGGAACGGGTAAGGCGGGTTTCGTGTGTTGTTTTGCAGATATCAAGGGTAAATTGCTCAAGATCAACCATGATGAAGTTTGGAGGAAGATGGAGCTGTAAAACTGAAGAAAATGAGCCAAACAGAGCCCATCACGGCCTAGCCGTGATGCCCATCACGCCATGATCGAGCAAAACTGAAAAAGAACAAAGGCTGAAGTCGAGTCTGATCACGGCCTTGCCGTGATAGCCATCACGACCGTGACCCAAAACCAACACAAGTCGGAAGGCGTCGGGGCCAGGCCATGATGGCCATTACGGCCGTGATGACCATCACGGCCAGGCGTGATGAGCATCACGGCCATGACAGACCAACCAGTGAAGAATTTTCAAGGCGAGAATCCGTCACGGCCAGGCCGTGATAGCCATCACGGCCGTGACGCCGTATTACTTGGTAGTAAGTAACGAATTGGATCTAATTTGAGTTGGATTAGGACTCTAACTCGCTCAATTCTATAAATAAGGGACCAGGCAGAGGCAGATTGGATCAGACCTTTGGGGCTACTACTCTAGGCATAGATTTAGGACCTCTTCTCCTCTTCTCCTCTCTTCTCTTTTCTGATTTTTATTATGTTGTCAACCCAGCTTGTCATATCCATGGCAAGACTGGAGTAGTAGCTTAGTTTCTAGGGACTAGGGCTCTGCCCGAGGCAAGTTTGTAAATGATGTTAATTTGATGTTGAAACCATTGTTGATTTATAATTGTTTTAGATCTGATTTCTAGTGTGTTATTCACTCATAAATTTCGGCAACCGTTTATTTACGTGACATAGACGTTCTAAGGAGGAACCTAGCGGTGAACTTAGGATTTCTAGGGTGATTCACTCGTAAAGCCCGGCAGCCACTAGTTTGTGAGATGTGAATGATCCAAGGAGGAACCTAGCGGTGAACTTAGGTTATTTGCATGACCGAGACATTCCAAGGAGGAACCTAGCGGTGAACATGGGTGTCGGACCTATAGAAGTCAGACTTGGGACTGAAATCACGAGAGTTAGAAGCCGTCCCTCGAGGATCAACGAGTTGTCACGAAACGCAAAGGGTCCAATCTGGGATCGACTACCACGAGAGTAGGGGTCGGGTCAATTGGGCACGGCTTTTGTAACCCGAGAGGGAGCTTAAGCTATTAGAGGATAAACTCGCCTTCAAGGCAATTTCGGTAATCAACAAAGGTAAATCAGATTAGCAACATAAACAACCTCAGAGGTAACCCAAATCCCTAGGAATCCATTTTAGATAAAAACCCCATAAACAATTGTTTTCTGTTTTAATTGTTCTCTGCTCATCTATCTTTCAATTCAAAAACCAATTTCAAAACCCTCTCTAAAAAGTCCAGAACTTAATCGATTCGAAATTCATTGTGATTCGGGAACACAGTCTCTGTGGGTTCGATATCTTTTATTACTTGGCGACGGTCCGGTACACTTGCCGGAATCGCACGAGCGCGTGCATCCGCACGACATCAAATGGTTTAGAGATAAATTCCAAGTGAAGTACATTGTCAAAGACCAAAATGTTGGTGTTTGGTTAAGATGTTTTTTTTATAAGCGTTTGGTTAAGATTTTTTTTTATAAGCGTTTGGTTTGTTCATATTTGTAAGTCACCATAGACGAAGATGCTCGCCTAAGTTTGTAACTATTTTTATGGATGCGTTTTGATGGCTGCTTGTGTTTGGTAAGTTTGTGATTTTCTTTCTTTTTTATTTCGCTCTTTGTATCGTAAAATAAATTTTTGATTTTGTATGTATTCATTCTTTTTAAAGTATTTAAGGTATAAAAAGTATTTAAGGTATCCATCAAGTTTGCCCACTGACATTCATTCCCATTGTGTGTCAATTAAATGACGGATAGTGCTCAAAACACCCGCATTCTGTTAGGAGATATTAAGGTATAAGAAAAATTCAATTCTTGTATAAAGCGACCGAATTTCCATATTTAGCGACCAAATTTGATGGTCGCTAAATACCTCTTTTTTTGTAATGTGTTTTAGGGACCAAATTGCAATCCCCCTTCATTGTTTGGATCAATGGCGGAGAGGGACGGTGAAGGGTGGTGAGAGGAGGAAGAACAAAATTGTAATTTGGTCCATGTAACATAGGGACAAAATGGTCCCTGTAACATGGTTGCAATTTGGTCCGATGACATTGAGAGTGACTGTCCTTTGACATGGGTGCCACCGATAACGTACCACATAAATGTGTTTTGTTTGCAGCCTTTCATTCCTTTAATCTGTATACATTGCATGTAGACCTCAACCACTCTAAACTCAAAGTAAATATGTTTAATAAATATTTTTGTAGATCGGAAAAGCATGGATCGGAAATGGATGTCCGCAATCGTTTAACGAAGGAGTATGAGGATGGGGTGAAAGAGTTCATTAGTTTTGCAGTTCGGCATGCGGAAAACCCTAATACAATCATATGTCCTTGTTTAGATTGTTGTTATGCAAGGCGAGTTAGTGCAGCCGATTTGGAAGAACATTTAGTGTGTAATGGAATCGATCAAAGTTATACATGTTGGACAAAACATGGTGAGACAAGAGCTGAGTCTAGTGAAATGAGGAATCGTGTGAGATATTCATCATACGATACCGACACAAATACTTATGAGGGCGATCGTTTTGAAGACATTGCAAATGCTTTGTTGAAGAGGATCTTCTGGGATTGTCCTCAAATGTTTGGGAGGTTGGTAAGTGATGCGAGCAACCATTGTATGATGGATGTACTAAATTCACAAGATTGTCGGCGATGTTAAAGTTGTATAACTTGAAATCGGGCAACGGGATGGACTGATAAGAGCTTTACGGACTTACTCACACTATTGAAAGACATGTTGCCGATGATAATGTGCTTCCTAGTCGGACATACGAGGCTAAACAAATGTTACGCTCTATTGGCATGAGCTACGAGAGGATACATGCTTGTCCTAACGATTGCATTTTATTTCGGAATGAATATGCATCGTTACGGATGTGTCCTAAATGTAATGCCTCACGATATAAGAAGAAAGAATCAGATCCAGAGAAGGTTGTGTGGTATTTTCCCATAATACCCAGATTTAGGCGCATGTACCATAGTTACAAAGATTCAAAGCACTTGACATGGCATGAGGATGAAAGGATCAAAGATGGCAAGTCTGCGGCACCTTGGCAGATTCTCCGCAATGGAAGAAATTTGATCATGATTATCCCGATTTTGGGCAAGATTCAAGAAACCTACGACTTGCATTGGCTATTGTGGATTTAACCCGCATGGTGTTCAAAGTAGCTCTCACAAGACATGGCCTGTGATTTTGGTGATTTATAACCTATCCCCATGGCTATGCATGAAGCGCAAATTTATGATGTTATCTATGTTAATTTACGGGTCCAAACAACCAGGAAATGATATAGACGTCTATTTGACTCCTTTGATTGAAGACTTGAAACAACTGTGGGAGACAGTGTGGGAGGTGTATGATGGGTATAAGGAAGAAAGTTTCAATTTGAGAGCTATGTTGTTTGGGACAATTAATGATTTTCCAGCCTACGGTAATCTGTCAGGATATAGCATCAAGGGTCAGTGTGCATGCCCATATGTGAAGAGGGTGCGGATTGGATGCGGTTAGAACATTGTAAGAAGAATGTCTTTCTTGGGCATCGTAGATTTTTGCATCCAAGTCATCATTACCGGTGGTGGAGAAAGGCGTTCAATGGGAACTCGGAAGAAGGTAGAGCTCCTTCACCTTTGACGGGTGATCAACTTTTTGAAAAGGTAAAGGATTTGAATATCCAATTCGGTAAACCTTTTGCGAGAGATATTGTCACAAGAGGGTGGAAGAAAAGGTTGATTTTCTTTGAGTTGCCATATTGGAAATCATTATATGTAAGACATTTCCTCTATGTGATGCACGTTGAAAAAAATATCTGTGATAGTGTCATTGGTACGTTACTCAATGTGCCGGGAAGACTAAAGATGGCATCAATGCAAGGTTGGACTTGGTTAGTATGGGAATAAGAAGAGAATTGGGACCGACGAAGAAGGGTAAAAGTACATATCTTCCTCCCACTGCTTACACTCTATCTAGAAAAGAAAAAATGTTTTTTGTAAGTTTCTTGAAGGAGTTAAGGTTCGGAAGGGTACTCTTCAAACATTAGGAACCTCGTATCGATGAAAGATCTCAAGTTAAAAGGTCTAAAGTCCCACGATTGTCATGTTCTCATGGAGCAGTTGATACCCATTGGTATACGGTCTATTTTACCTAACAAAGTGCGGGGGGCCTTAACTAAACTCTGTTTCTTCTTCAAGGCAATTTGCAGCAAAGTGATTGACCCTAGGAAGTTGCCATCATTGCAAAGAGAAATTGTTGTGACTTTATGCGAGCTTGAGATGTACTTTCCACCTTCATTCTTTGACATAATGGTTCATCTAACCATTCACCTTGTTAGAGAGACACAACTGTGTGGGCCAGCTTATATGAGATGGATGTACCCGATTGAGCGTTATATGAAGATATTAAAAGGGTATGTGAAAAACCGATCACGACCAGAAGGTTGTATTGTTGAACGGTATATTGTCGAAGAAGCTGTTGAATTCTGTACCGAATACCTATCCAATGCTGATTCTATAGGGCTGCCAAAGTCTCGTCACACATGGAGAATGATGGGGCAAGGAATTACTGGAAATGAAATAGTGACTATAACAAGGACAGAATGGGAGCAAGCACACTTATATGTTCTGCACAATGCCGATGAGGTTGAGCCATATGTTGAAAAACACAAGGACATGCTTAAGAGTTTGTATCCAAATAAGAATCAAAATTGGCTAACTAGAGAACACAATCGTTGTTTTATAACATGGCTAAGAGATCACATTTATGCAGAGTTGACTGAAAATGCTACTTCAGTTTCAAATAGATTAAGATGGTTAGCCAAAGGTCCAAGTTTGCATGTATTCTCTTACCACGGTTATCAAATTAATGGGTACACATTCTATACAAAAGAACAAGATGGTCGGAGTACAATGCAAAACAGTGGTGTGACTCTAGTAGCTCAGTCGATGCATATCTCAAGTGCCAAAGACAGAAACCCGATATATGCAAATATGTCATACTTCGGCGTCATTGAACGCATATGGGAGTTGGATTACACAAAGTTTAAGGTTGGTGTGTTTGGTTGCAAGTGGGTTGACAATAATAACGGTGTTCAGATTGATGAGTCAGGGTTCATGCAGGTGGATCTTAATAGGGTGGGGTATAAAGATGTGCCTTTTATATTAGCATCTCAAGCTCAACAAGTGTTCTATGTCACTGATCCAGCTGACATGAAAAGGTCCATTGTTCTTTTGACTAACAAAATAATTACTAATGTTGATGATCAAGACCATCGAGATGTTGATATTGAAGATGATCCTTTCGTCGGGACATTACAATCACTTGAGATTGATCCAACTAGGGATGATGGTATGTATATGAGAGATGATCATGATGAGGGGCTTTTGGTCAATCCACCATTTCGTACTAATAAAGGACAAACAAATCTCAATCCAATGAAGAAAAGAAAAAGGTTGACTTAAACATGTATGTAGTGTTTGTGTTTAAATGAACTTTCGATCCTTTTATATTATAGTTAGCATCTTCCTAAATGCTAGTGTTGATTTTGTTATTCATAGTTGTTTTATATTTTGCATCAATTAATGTTATATTAATGTCCATTGATGTTTTACTTGTATCTAATATTTTTGTAGGTAAATGGCATCTTCAAGTAATTCTAGTGATGCCAAAGCGGCGAGACGTGGGGCCAACAGTTATGAAGGCGGTCATCGCGCTAGGAGTAAAGGACAAAAATTTGATGTAATTTACTTACTAATCTAAGGATTTCATAATGTTGTTTGATATCTAGATTTAATTACTTTATTATTTTTATTAGGTTGAATGGAATTCTTTGGACCAACCTATTCGTGCTAATGGTAAAATATTGAAGAGTTACATTAGGGCCGTTGTTCGAAAAACGGTCCCAATTATTTGTTCTAATTGGAAGGATGAAGCTTTGGATGGTTTCAAAGAGAGCATATGGGCTGATGTACAGGTAATTATTAAAATTTATAAATTATATTGTAAACTATGTAAACATACTTACTTTGACACGTTGTTTATATTGTTTTGCGGATATGTCTTTTAATGTTGATGAATCTCGGAAAAAATTTGTACTTCAGGAAGTCGGTAACCTACATAGGGCATTCAGAACTAGATTGACCAAAAAATTTCTAAGAGATGCCAACGGGAATATCAATGAGGAGCCTCCATCAAAATATCCACACATATCAAGGGATGAGTGGACAGATTTTATAGCAATACGCACAGGAGATGCTCAATTCCTGGTATGTTTAATATCACGTTAGTCCTTATAATTTTATAGCAATACGTACATATGACATTAACCATGTATTAATATTACTTATATGTGTCTGAATAGAAATTAAGAAATGAAAATCGCAACAGGGCGTTAGATCCTGCATGCCCTTACAAAGCATCACGTAAGGGGTATGCTGACATTGAGGATGAATTGGTATGTATATATATATATTTAACTGCATGTGTGGTAAATATGACTTTTAAACTGTTTGGTTAATTTATATTATCTCAATATACAGATGCAGGAGGCGGGGCCAGAAGTTAAGAAAATTAAACGCCATATTGTGTGGAGGAAAGCCCGCGAGAACAAGGCGGGTGTAATTGACAACAAAAATACGCAGATCAGTGGAATAAATGTGTTAGTAGACTAACGTTTACATTATCATTTGTTATTTTCATATGATAATATATAATAATTTTAACATTTGCATTTCACCAATAACTATGTGTCAGGAGGAACTGTCACAGTCTGCGGTAGAGGGAGAGATAGAAGACTTTGGTCGCCAGGATATTCTTGCCAAAGCCCTAGGTGTGCCAGAGAACCCTGGTCGTGTTAGGGGTGTGGGTTTCGGCGTCTCACAAAAAGACTACTTCCCACCCGAAGGTCGTGCAAGAAATAACTCGGAAACGAAAAAGTAGACATTGGTGTCTAAACTCTCTGATAGATTGAACATTTTGGAAGAAAAGCTGAAACAAAAGGATGATGAGGAGAGGTAGGCTAATTTCACAGCCCAAGCAAGCGTCAAAGATAGTTGCACTCTACCATCTCACAAAGGCTTCCAGAGGTAATGCATGCCTTTTTTTTTTTACTAGTATTGCATTCGCAGTTAAATACATTCAATTGGATGCCTTAATTCACAGCTTATTCATCTATCATTGGATTAGGGCGTCAACTCATGTCAGCTATATTTATCGACCCCAAACTATCGTATGGTTGCTATGGGTAAAGTATACAATGAGCCGGGTGTTACACTGCACATTTGGACCAGTACCTTAACCATGTGAAAGTTGGAGTTGATGTTGCAACCGAGGGGGATGCGCCATTGCGGTACCTATTGATCGTGCAGATGTGATGACAGTAGGAGATGCAATAGGTACTTATGTGGCATGGCCAATTGATCTCGTGGTTGTAATTAATATGGTATGTAATTGAATTTTTCCACCTTTTCATATACGGCATATATGCATTACATTAGTTGATCACTAACTGGCATATTGAAATGCAAAATTTCCAGGCACTGCAAAAGCTAAAGGCAAGGGCGAGTGTCCGGATATACAAAGGAGTCAATTACAACCCCGGAAAAATAAAGAAGGCAACTCGAGGCCAACCCTCCTACAAACTGGTTCAACTACAACTTCTCTAGAATATTTGAATTTCCTTAAAATACATGAACGAAAGAATATGAAAAATGCTGACCAATTGTACGTAGAGATGGAACAAAATATTTTTGGTCACCCTTTCATTGAGATGCTCAATACTGAAAATATCAGAGAAGTTGTAAATCATGAATGGGTATCTGCCTCCATTATTTCCGCATATATCAGGTAATAAATCAGGCTTAAAGTGTACAATATTTTTTTAGTCTTTCCATTTAATATTGATGTCATTGGTGTAATCCATTTTTATATTTTAATTGAAGGTATTTGTATGAAGAATTGTTGCTTCCAAAGGAAATAACGAGGAGGTTTCTGTTCTTGTCCCCACACCAAACAAATACATACGGCCGGGAGGGATTCACGGACAACGTATCTAGCTGAACCGGTTTGCAACTAAAGAAAGAGAATATCAGCCCTTGTTTTTAGCGCCGTGCAATGTTGGGTGAGTCGCTTATCCTATAGGACTTAATTCACAATAATGAATTACATAAAAGTTGAGGTGCTTAGGATTTGTTATCTCAACATTTTTGTAGGAATCATTGGGTCTTGTCTTGCGCGATAAATATTGTTGAAGAGATTATTTACTATCTGGATCCCTTGTATGTTGATCCTAGGGATCACCCAGAATTAAAGAATCTGTTCGATACGTAAGCATGTTTTTATATTTCTGATTTTCTATGATTCTGTTCGATAAGTAAGCATGCGTGTGTTTGTGATGATTGAAAATATGTTTCTTAATGAAGTCTGTTTGATTTTGTGATTAGTGCTTTGCAAGTTTATCGCGCAAATATCGGAGCTAAGGTGCCGCGTTTAAAGGCAACCAACATTAAATGGATTCAGATACAGGTATATTTGCAAAAACTTAATGCGCAATTAGATAAAAAAAAACTATATTGATTTACTATTTTATTTTTTATAGTGCCCAAGACAACCCAACAGTACAGATTGTGGGTACTATGTCATGCGTTTCATGAAGAAGACTATCTTGCAGAACCAAGTTAAAATATCAATGGCGGTATGTTGTTTACTTAGCTTTTAACTGTGACTGTTCAAATGTTTTAGCAATTGTAACTTCATTTATTTAATTTTTATGTCGCAATGCTTCCACGACTTCAAATGCTCCACATACTCCACTTTGCTCAACTATCTCAAGTCAAGGAAGAGTGGTGTCGCTATATTGTTGAAAAGTTCGTTTGATTATGTCAAATTGATCACGATGAGTTGCAGCAATACTCATTGGTATGTGAATAATGCTTTATATTTATCAACCCCAAACTATCTATGTATTTGTTTTTCATTGGTACATGCCTTCGAGTTGATGTGCATGGAAAGGAGAAAATAAGTTCAAACTTATTATTTTTGTTAGACTTTGTTAATGCTTGATTTGAATTCTACTTTCTTGCTACGGTAGTATTTACCTAATTAGTCCATTGTATCCTAATGTAACAGGTTAGTCTTTGTGGTGGAAATGCAGTATGTATGCTACAGAGGCTTTGGATCACATTTCGACACATTACTTTGGTGTTGTCTTGGTCTCATGAAAAACAAACAGAAGGCGTAAATGTAGATTAATTGTAGATGTATGTTGGTTTTTCGATTTTGGTTTCTTAAGGATTGAGATCTTGCTTGCACTTTGATTTTGTCTTACTCGTGTGAATTTGAATACTTTAGAAACAGTGGTGTACTTATATCTGGTTATATATATAGTTGCTTTGTATAGAGTGTTGCACTTTGATTGTATAGTTCTTGGTTTCTTTGCACAAACACATGCGATCTTTGCATTGAACACTTATATTTGAACACTTATATTTTGAACACATTTTGAACAATTGTGTTGACCGCAATAATTGTGGTTTTTTGTGTAGTTCAATATGCAGGAATAATGGATGTAAAAGTTAAGAAATAAAATTAAAAAAAAAAAGGGCTTTAGATAGCGTTTCCTTGTACAAACGCTATCTAAGTTAGACTTTAGATAGCGTTTCCGTGTACAAACGCTATCTAAAGTCACCTATTAATAGCAGTTCCTAAATGCTATCTTTGCTAACGAGTTTTAATAGCGGTAGCATAGATAGCGGTTACAAACGCTATTAAAAGGCATACGGAAACGCTATCTAAAGTCTAATCTGTTGTAGTGATATCTCTTTTCAATAAGATCTTTCTTTTCTTGATTTCTTAACCAGTATTTTAAAGACACTCATTAACATTCTTCATCTAAACATGTAAACAACTGACAGTGACAGGGAAAGTAAAAAAAATAAATGCCAACCATTTTTTAGGTCCCTGGTACATATGACACACAAAGCAGGACAATTAACCCCTTATGTTTGAAGGTTTGTCTTAGTTGCTACTTGCTAGACATTCCTGCATGCTGTCCGAACAGAAACCTTGACTTTGGGAGGCACATTTAAGTCCATATTATAGACCAATTTCCTTGCACCTTCCACTGATCCATCCTAGCAACCCTTTCACAGAACACACGACAGTCTGATTTTACAGAGTAGAGACCTTTTTTTATTTTATTGAAAGCCCAAAAAATTTTATCATGCTGGAAATCCAGTAAAGGCACCCGCAACCTTTGCAGCATCTAAGAGGAGGAAAAATATACTCTCTCGTTACTTAATTATAAGTAAAAAAAATACATATATTTTTTAATGAAGAAAAAATACCTATATTTTATGGGTTCAAATATAAACAAAATCAAATCAATTCAATCCTATTTAATGTCAGTGTTTCAAAAATCAAGAAAATTAATCAATCCAACCAGTTCTCCTTTTATTTTTTTCAAGAACATTGCACACTCCGATGTGATTAAAGGGTAGATTAGTAATCATAACTCATTTTTTTAAATAGCTCAAGACAATTAAACTAAATTAATTAACTTTCTTAATAAGTATGAAATTAGTTAATTTTATTCATAATTGAGTCCGATGGGAGCATTAAACCAGCTGAACTGCTGAACATTCCAATTACGAGTTAATTTGGGTGCATAAGATCCTTGACCCTGAGGTGCATCATATCAGAGATGAGAGACCCATATATACACACATATGCACATTGTACTTGCAATTTTTTTTTTTTTTTTGATAGGCAGTACTTGCATTTATGTTAGTGAAATGCAATATGCAATAAGAATTTTTTCCTAAAAAAATAAAATAAATAAACCCACAAAAAATGTTTATCAGCATGCTTTGCGTTTTTTTTTTTCAGTAAAGGTTATATATTTAAAAAATCAAAATCATTTTAACCCGTATCCTAATTTCTCTTTAGGAAAATGATAACCAATGCACTTACCCTTCTCTTTATCATGGTTACCTCTTTAAGGAAGATTAAAATTATCGAAGAAAACCAAAACGATTGTGCATTCCTAAGCAGTGGGGAAAGAGACCAAAAATGGGCGGTGAATCTGAATTTGATGGCCGCTTTTGCTGGGTTTGGTTTGGACATGAGGGTGCATATATTTACTTCCACGCAAAGCAATGATATTCTTCGATCTTTTACAACGAAAGATGTCTAGCTGATAACCTAACCCCTTTTGTTTTTTTAAAGATACACGAGTAAATCTGTGGCGATACTTTTTCTTCTTCTTTTTATTTGCTGCGGCAAGACTATACATGGTGAAATAAAATATTGATATGGGTCACTATTTTTTTTTAAGGGATCACTCGTTAAGAAATAAAGAAAAGAAAATTTATATAGAGAATTAATGTATTTAACATTTGAAATAATAAAATATTTGGTTTTTCAATAAAAACTTGTTTTATTGATTCCTTAAAGAATCTAAGACACTCGTTAGCATAACTTTTTTTTTAATTTAAAATTACGGGTCACTATTGAGTTATACACTTATATGGTTAAATATTTAATTAATTTTGTAACAAAAAATTATACTTAGCTAGCTATTGGTAATTTTTTAGTTAATGAGAGCATGACTTGCATAATAAAAAATAACAACTCTTTTCTCAAGTCTTTCCCATTTCTAATAAAATTTTGATTAAACCCTGAATTATTTATCTTGCTTAGTCAATTCTGTTTACTCAAACTCATATACAAAAACTCACACCTTGTAATACAAAATTGAGTTTTGAATCTATTTGCAGTGCTGTTTAAAATTACTGCACATGCCTCGGATTCTTGGACATGCAATAGTTTTTGGGTGGTCGTACCATCTGAACATGATATATAGCATAAGCTAGAGTGCATCATGTTCATGCAAAAACAAAGCTCCATCGTCCAATGACTTGATAAGGACGCCCAATTGCATATATTTACATCATAGTGACTTTAGTCACACATTAGACCGGGATCTTCGTCAACCAATCCAAATCGATTCAAACCGTAAAAATCGAATCGAAAAATTGAAAATCGAACGAATCGAAAACCGAAAAAATCGAAAACCGAAAAAAACATTTTTTAAATTGGATTGGATCTGATTTTGGATCATCCGGTGAAATCCTATCCAATCCAATACAAACCGATCTATTATACAAATATACTATTATTTTTAAAATTATAGTATTACGCATACTTAAACATTGTTTTCATACTTTCATGACATTTATTCTCTTTAATATTTTTGTTGGGTTAACATATATGAGACTATTTAGAATAAATATTAATGTCTTGAAATTATATTTTGGTAAAAGTTTTGACGCATAACATATATATACTTGATTGAGTAAACATGAAAAAAGGAAATCAATTAAGTAAATTTGAATAATAATTGGCTATAATTTATTTTTAGCGGATTCAAGGAAAAATAATAGGATAAGTAAGAGTATATATGGAGAATCAACATAAAAATACGTGTTAAAAAATATCAATAATTATTTTTTCTCAAACTCTCAAATTAAAATGAAGATTATCTTTTGTTTTCTATTAAATAAGAATAAAAGACACTTGACATAAGAAAAAAAAGTATGACAAAAACAGAATTATCCAATCCAATCCAAACCGCATTTGATTGGATTGGATTGGATCAGATCAGATTTTTTTAAGGAAGCAAACAAATCAAATCTAAACCGCACGTTGTTTTCATAATTGGATCGGATGACTTTTTAACTAAAAACCGATCATATCCAATCCGCGAACACCCCTACATACGACCATATAAAAAGCTCCATCGTCCCATAACTTGTTAGGTTAGTTATTTTTTTCTCCTTTATCAGGATTTTAATCCTGAACCTCCAAATAAAAGAAAATTCCCTACATGTTTTATGATAATTACGAGTTTGATTCTTTCATGTGAATCAACATGATCAAATAGCAAGAAACTTGTCGATGGTTTCATTTGTTTTCTTCCTTCTTCCTTCTTGTAGCGACCGTCCCGTCCGGGCGCAGCGAAAAAAGGGATAAAAAATAGAGGAGTCGTCACTAAAATTTTTATTGGAAAAATCTTAGAAAACCCAATTATTTAAAGGTAAACTGGTCTAAAAAAAAAGAGATGAGTCCGGGAGTCGGTTACGAGTAGGGAAGGTGTTAGCACCCCACATCGCCCGTTTAAAAAATGGTACCTCAAGTTAATTGTGCAAAAACATTTTAATAACCTTTTAAATATTTATTTTACCCCAAAAATTATTTACAAGAAAGAATTATTTTTAATTTTTAATATTTTAAATTTATTGTTTATAAAAACTAAATGAGGTTGAACATGGCACATGAGTCCACAGGGTAACCTCAAATCTAAGGGAATGGATATGACATCGTTTCCATAGAGAATCCCTAAAAATAGAAAAGTTTAATTATTTTGATTAATTATTTTAAATAAAAAGAGACACCAAAAAAGGAAAATTTAGTTTTGGCTTGACAAGATGATTTATCTTGCTCCTACGTATTCCCGGGTGCGATTGAAAACTCAATGCCACATAGTTCTTTTGAAAATATTTGATTGGTTTGTTGATTTTAATTTTTGATAATATTTGATTTTTGTTGATTTTTTGTTTTGTAAAAGAATTTTATTTTAAAATAAATTCACCTTTGCACAGAGTCCAAGATAAGCGGTGGTATACGATAAACCCTTACAATTCATACGCGACTTGAGGATGAAAATTCATACATCAACGTCGTAGATTGCCGCGTGAATTCAAAAAGATATTTATTTTATAAAAATTGTTAAAATTCGTTAAGAGAGCAAGTTGAAAATATTTATTATTTTTGGAATTCACTTTTACACAAGGTTAAAGATAGTTGGGCTATACAATAAACCCTTACAATTCATACAACACTTGAGGATGAAAAATCATACATCAACGTTGTAGATTGTTGCATGAACTCCAAAGAGATTTTTATTTCAAAATATTTTAGTAGAATAAGGATTGAAAATATATTTTTAAAAAGATTTTTTATTTTCCTTTGTCGCGACCGTCCCGTCCGGGAGGCGCAGAAAGGGAGGTAAAAACAGAGGAGTCGCCACTAAGATTTTTATTGGTAAAATCTTAGAAAACCCAATTATTTAAAGGTAAACTGGTCTTTTAAAAAAGAGATTTGGATTCGGGAGTCGGTTACGAGTAGGGAAGGTGTTAGCACCCCACATCGCCCGTTTAAAAACGGTACCTCAAGTTAATTGTGCAAAAACATTTTAATAACATTTTAAATATTTATTTTACCCCGAAAATTATTTACAAGAAAGAATTATTTTAAATTTTGACTTTTGACTTTTATTAAA
Source organism: Sophora flavescens (assembly GCA_030762895.1). Taxonomy (NCBI): domain Eukaryota; kingdom Viridiplantae; phylum Streptophyta; class Magnoliopsida; order Fabales; family Fabaceae; genus Sophora; species Sophora flavescens. The sequence goes on along the minus strand of CM061068.1, from coordinate 51,768,929 downwards.
AAATTTTATATTTTTAACTTTATACTTTATAAAAACTAAATGAGGTTGAACATGGTACATGAGTCCACAGAGCAACCTCAAATCTAAGGGATTAAACATGGCACCGTGTCCATAGAGCATCCCTGGAAAGAGAAAAGTTTAATTATTTTGGTTAATTATTTAAACATAAAAAGGGACACAAAAAAAGGAAAATTTAGTTTTGACCCGACAAGATGATTTATCTTGCTCCTACGTATTCCCGGGTGCGATGGGAAACTCAAAGCCAGGAAGTTCTTTTAGAAAATATTTGATTGGTTGGTTGATTTTAATTTTTGATAAAAGATTTGATTTTTTTGTTACTTGTTTGCCAGCTGTCGCGACCGTCCCGTCCGGGAGGCTCGGAATCCTTTTTTTTGTTTAAAACAAAATGAGATTATGCTTGACACTTTTGGCCCGAAATTGAATACAAAGCCCAACCACATATCAGTAACATATCATTTAATAAAAGTAAAAATAAAAAACTAAAAGAAAGGACAAATCACAGAAGGCTTGGTCTTTCCAACGTTACCAACACAGTCAAGGTATAGGGGGTGACTGAAAGCTGATACAGGGAGGACGAATCAGTGGAGATGGGCAGTGCGGCGGATGGTGGTGAGGAAGAAGACGCAAATGGCGGCAACGACGGCTCGTGGGTGACTCGTGGCGGAGGACTGAGGCGATGACGTGAACAGATTTGCCGGTGGCGGTGGCGGTTCGTGCGTGGCAACCTTTACTGTACGGACAGAGAAGGGAGGCCGACGATCCGTGACGTACCTCGCGGTGGAGACGGCTACGGTATGGTGGTGGTCGTGGCAAAGCTGGGCAGTGGTGCCTTTTGATCCGCGAATGGGAAATGGAGCAGAATATTTGGTGCGGTGTTGAGTTCGTGGCGGAGCTAGGCGGAGGGGAGAGCGGTGATGGCGGAGAAGCAAGCAGTGATGGCAGAGAAGGCGGAGATGGCGGTGACGGCGGAGGGGCCTGTAACAAGGTTCTGAACTATTTTTTGATGTGTTTGGATTTTCGATTTTGGTTTGTTTTGTTTTTGTCTTGAGAAAGAAGTGTTGGAGTTTTCTGTATTAGTGGTGGCCTGGATTGGTGGAGAAGATGATAGCAGATGCTGGAGGTAGAAGATGAAGATGGTTATGGGTGGAAAGTGGTTCTGATTTTTTATTAATTTTCCTGGCTGTTGTTGTTGAGGGTGATGTTGTTGGGAGAAAGATGGAGATGATTGTGGTGTATGTAGGTGTTGTTATTATGGTGGGTTGAAAAAAAAATGTTTCTATGAAGGAGAAGATGGAGAGTAGTGAGATGAATAAGAAAATGGTGGAGAAAAGGTGCCTCCCTCATGGTCTTTTTTTCTTCATGCCCCCTCCCCCTTGCAGATGCTCCAATTAATAGCAAAGCCATGAGAAGATAATGCCAAAATGGACGAGGACAAAATTACGAGAAAGAGGGTACTACGGTTGGGGACAAACCAGCCTTTGTTTCCACCTCCTTCTTTGGTTCAACAATGGTGCGGGGGAGTACACTACTATTTTGGAAAAAAGTAGAACAATCCAAAATAAAAAGAAAGAAAGCAAAATTAGCCTATACTCAGAATAAGATCCAAGAGCAACGGGTAGGACTAGGAGGGGCACTTCAAAAATATTTGTATTTTATTCTATTTCAATTTTTATTTGGGTTTGGGTCATGGGCTTGCAACAAAAACGAAAACGGACTACACTTGATCATGTAATAGGCCCAAGAACAACAAACATTTTACAATTTTATTTTCCTTTTGTTTTCAAAAATATTAATTAAAAAGAGAAAATTAAGTTAACATTCCTTTTCTTGTGAAAATTAAAATAAATAAACACTTAACATAAAAGTGTTATATGTATAATCAAATCGTATCTCATTGAAGCGATTCATAAGTTACAATTACATGATTAAAAGATAAAAAATTTATGCAACATAGCACTAAAATATTAAAAAGTTTCTGCTTCAACATCAATTTCTTCTCAGTTCTGTTCTCAGAAACTCCAATGGATGCATCGATCCCCTCCCTGCTCATTTGAAGTCCTTGATGCTCCATCTGTGCTTTATCCACAGTCGCTTGGGGAGGAGATGGAATAAAGTGAGGGAGTCATATTATGTGATTTACACAACTTCAGAAGTTTTTTGAACATTAAGACAGAGACCCTTAAGTATAGGTATAGGAAGAAATAACAAAAGTCTCAAATGTGAGAGAACCATATTGTGAAGGAATAGAAAACGCATGAAATATAGAGGAAAAGAAGATGGTGTATTTACATACTGATACAGAAGAATGACACTTTATATAGAGAATAGTCTCTCTCTGATTTTCTTGAAAACTTATCTATAAACTTAATGCTCATTAAGAGGATTAAGTTTCAAGGTGCATGGGTTAGCACAGTAGTCAAAGGAATGAATTTTTTTTTGCAGATATACACTTTTAACGTCAGTTGTCTTCAAAAACTGACGTTAAAAGTGCTTTTAAAATAAAAAATATTTATTTTTAACGTCAGTTTTTTATACAACTGACGTTAAAAGTTTTATTTTACTTCAATTAAATAAATAGTCAAAGGAATTAATGTTTTTGGATAAAGGTATACACTTTTAACGTCAGTTTCTTAAGACAACTGACGTTAAATATACGACCTTTAACGTCAGTCTTTACAAACAACTGACGTCAAATGTTGTTTTATTTTGGTTTACACCGCGTGCCTTCTGCACTTCGCTCTGCGTCGTCTCTTTTCTCTTTTCATCACGCTCAACCCTCACTCTCAACCCTCACTCTCACTCTCACTCTGCCCTAATCGCGAGCTCATCTCCACCGCAACCACCGCGAGGGCTTCTTCGCCACCACCGTGAGGTACACTATTAACCCTAACTTTGTCTTTCCATTCATTCTTTGCAATAACTTTACATCTCTCTTTCCCCTTCCCGCGCACTAACTCTCCTTGTCCCTCTGCTCACAGTAACCACATCGAACGTTGGCCACCACTCGAGCTCCCCTCCCCACCACCACGCGAGCACCTATTTCTGGTGAGTCTTTAGGGCAAATTTTTTTATTTTTGGTTTTGAGTGTATGTTGAAACTGTAGTCTCAGTAGTTGAAACTTGAAACCGTGAGTTTGAGTTGTTTAGAATGTATGTCTCTATTTTTGGTTTTGAGTGCATGTTGCTCTGCTGGTTGATCTGTCACGGCCGTGATGCTCATCACGGCTAGGCTGTGATTAATTCTGCCTGTGATGGTCTGGTTTAGTTTGCACGTTACAGCCGTGATGGACATTACTGCCGGTACTGACGCTTGGCAATCTTCAAAAACTATAGTTTCCAATCTCCCGTATTGTCCTTATATTGGATATATGTTTTGTATATCTACATGACCTATCTAGTTATGGATCGTAGTTGGATGGTTTGTAAGCGTACTAGTGCTGAGTATTTGAAGGGGGTGGGAGAATTTATAAAATTTGCTCAAAGGAATGTTCCTAATAGTAATGGAATGTTCTGTTGTCCTTGTGTCAAGTGTTTGAATACGAGGAAATGTACGGTGAAGGATATACGTACTCATTTTATTTGTGAAGGGATTTGCTTGAGTTATACAAGATGGATATGGCATGGTGATGTGTTGTTGAGTAGTACGACAAGTGTCTCCCAAAGTGAGGACGTTGACGTAGATATGGAGGATGATCGAGTAGAGGAAATGATCCGTGATATTGGACAAGAATCTTTTCATCGAGCTCATGTGTATGATAGGTTGTGCGGTGATGCGGATAAGCCTTTATATCCAGGGTGTACTACTCATACACGGTTGTCGGCGGTGCTAAAATTGGTTTGTGTGAAGGCGAGAAATGGTTGGACCGATAAAAGCTTCACGGAATTGCTTGATGTGTTGAAAGACTTGCTTCCGGAGGACAACACATTGCCTGACCGTAACTATGAGGCCAAGAAGGTATTGTGTCCTATGGGTATGGAGTATAAGAAGATACACGCATGCCCCAAATGATTGCATATTGTACACCGGTGTTCATGAAGACAATCACGATTGTCCCACATGCGGGTTATCACGATACAAAGTGAAGGGTGGTGGTGATGATGATGATCTTGATGATGTGATAAAAAAGGGTCCTACTGCGAAGGTGTTGTGGTATCTTCCAATAATTCCAAGGTTCAAGCGATTGTTTGCTAATGCGAAAGATGCGAAGAATCTTAGATGGCATAATGATGAGAGGAAACGTGATGGAAAGGTTCGTCATCCCGCTGATTCTATTCAATGGAAGAATATCGATAATATGTTTTTGGATTTCGCCGATGAGCCAAGAAACCTAAGGCTTGGACTTGCTACGGATGGAATGAATCCTTATGGTAACATGAGTAGTATTCATAGTTCATGACCTGTTCTGTTGGTAATTTACAACATGCCCCCTTGGTTGTGCATGAAGCGCAAATACATGATGTTGTCTATGATGATTTCGGGCCCAAAGCAACCGGGAAATGACTTAGATGTTTATCTAGGTCCCTTGATTGAAGACTTGAAAACGCTGTGGGTGGAAGGTGTTGATGTAGTTGATGGGTATTCTCATGAGACTTTCAAGCTTCGTGCCATGTTATTTTGCACCATCAATGACTTTCCAGCATACGGTAACTTGTCCGGGTACAGTGTCAAGGGGCATAAAGCATGCCCTATATGTGAAGAAGGAACATGCTACACTCAGTTGCATCATGGAAAGAAGACGGTTTACCTTGGGCATCGGAGATTTCTTAGACGTGATCACCCATATTGTAAGATGAAAAAAGCTTTTAATGGATGCCAAGAGACAGAAGAAGCGCCGGCGGCCTTAATTGGAGAGCAGGTTTATCAGAGGGTAAAGGGCATCGATGTTATATTCGGCAAGTCCAAAAAGAAAGGTAAAGCTGCTGAGAAAAACATATGGAAGAAGAGGTCGATATTCTTTGATCTTCCATACTGGCGCAAGCTTGATGTCAGACACTGCATTGATGTGATGCATGTGGTGAAAAATGTGTGTGATAGTGTGATCGGGACGCTTCTCAACATTCAGGGCAAGACAAAGGATGGTGTGAATGCTCGTCTCGACCTCGTTGCTATGGGTATACGAGAGCCGTTAGATCCAGATGTTGAGGATGGTAAACGGACTTATTTGCCGCCAGCATGTCATACTTTGTCAAAAAAAAAAGAGATAAAGTTTCTGCGGGTGTCTTCAGGGCATCAAAGTTCCACATGGTTACTCTTCAAATATGAAGAGGCTTGTCTCTAGTGATCTTAAATTGGTTGTCTTAAAGTCTCATGATTGTCACATCTTGATGCAACAACTTCTGCCCGTTGCTATTCGTGGTATTGCTCCAAAAAATGTGAGACATGCCATTACTCGGTTGTTCTCATTCTTCAATTCTATATGTAGCAAAGTCGTTGACCCCCGTATGTTGACTGACTTGGAAGTTGAGGCTGCTACAATCTTTTGCCAATTGGAGATGTATTTTCCTCATTCCTTTTTCGACATAATGGTTCACTTAATTGTTCATTTGGTGAGGGAGATTAGATTATGTGGGCCGGTTTTTCTGAGATGGATGTACCCAGTTGAGCGCTACATGAAGATCTTGAAAGGGTACGTGAAGAATTCTCATTGTCTGGAAGCATCTATTGTTCAAAGGTATGTTGTAGAAGAAGCTATTGAGTTTTGTTCGGACTACCTTCTTAACACGGATCCTATAGGGGTTCCTAAGCCTCGGCATGATGAGATCAGATGTCAAGGTAAGGGTACACATGGCTTAAGAATTAATACGAAGGATCGGGAGGAAGTGCTTCAAGCACATTTGTATGTATTGAACAACATCGAATGTGTTCAACCTTTCTTATTTGAACATAAAAGAAAAGTCAATCAAGAAAACCCTTGAATGAGCGAAAGGTGGTTGTTGAACAAGCATAACAAGACTTTCTTACCATGGTTCAAGGAAGAAATGCTTAAGGATGGTCGTACTGCTTCTGATGACGTAAGATGGCTAGCACGTGGGCCTAGCTTCAACGTCATATGTTGGAGCGGATACGACATAAATAATTTTTCCTTTTATACAAAGGAACAAGATAACAAGAGTACCATGCAAAATAGTGGGGTTATGATCGTGGCCGAAGCAATGCACTTCTCTAGTGCAAAGGACACAAAACCCGTTAAAGCATCGTGACCTTACTTTGGATATATTGAAGATATTTGGGTGCTCGATTACACTAAGCTTACGGTGCCGGTATTTAAATGTAAGTGGGTTGATAGTAACGGTGGTGTAAAAACCGACGAATTGGGGTTCACATTGGTAGACCTCAACAAGTTAGGTCATATAAATGAGCCTTTCATAATGGCTTCCCAAGCAAAACAAGTGTTCTACATCACTTATCCTTCTAACAAAAGGTTGTTCGTGGTTCTCCAAGGAAAAAGCATGTATAATGGTAGTGATGAAAATGAAGATTCAAATCTTGATATTCCTGAGACTCATTCTTTTTCAACAAACATGCCTACTATAATCGAGGAGACACAGGTGGACGATGTACATGCCACTCGTGATGATCATCACGAAGGGATATTGATATAGGTAGTTTAAACTTAGTATACATTTATTTTTATTTATATTTCTGTATTTATTTTGAGTTATAACCTATGTTAATAAATATATATTGTTTCTGAACAGGCATACATATGGATCATTGTTCCATTTTTCCTTTGCAATTCTGTAATGTGTGTGATATTCCGTATTCTTGGGATATTTACTGAATGCAGGGATAGCTGAGGGGAGTGATATTTTAAAACTGAATTTAAAAAAAAAACTATTAACGTCAGTTGTATGATACAACTGACGTTAATAGTATTTTATAAAATATACAATACACTATTAATAGAGGTGGGTAAACGGACTAGTCCGGTCCGTTTAAGTCCGGTCCGCATAAGTCCGCATTTAAACGGACCGGACTTTATAGTCCGCATTTAAAATGGACTCTGAAAAATAGAGTCCAAGTCCAGTCCGCATAGTCCGCGGACTAAACGGACTGTCCGCGGACTTTACACTTTCGCGTCGCGAAATTTATCTCACCTCGCGAGAATTTATTTTGTGCAAGTACGCCCAGCGCCAGGAGCCAGCGCCCAGTGCCAAGGAGCAAACATCAAAAACAGCACGACATCAAATATAATTACCGAAGTCCGAAGGAAATAATGGCTAGAACAATCAGAGACCCGCGAGCTCACAAGTGACAGGGTGAGTGTATAAGTGAGATGGGCTAGTTTTTTGGCCCACAGGCCTTTTTTTTTTTTTTAAACAGATCGGGTCCGCGGACGGGTCCGCTGATCCATGGGACCGAGTCCGTTAAGCCCGCGGGCTAAACGGACCGGACTCAAAAAGCCCGCATTTTTTTGGACTCGCATTTTAGGGTGTCCAAGTCCGCGCGGACTGCGGGTTTAACGGACTGTCCGCGGACCCGAGTCCAAATACCCACCTCTAACTATTAACGTCAGTTGTTTATTACAACTGACGTTAAAATTAAGACCTTTAACGTCAGTTCTTTATAACAATTGACGTTAGTTTTAACAAAATTAACGTCCGTTCTTAAAGAACTGACTTTAATTTTGACAAAAGTAACGTCAGTTGTGTTAAAGAACCGACGTTAATAGTTTTATATTTAACGTCAGTTCTCAACTGACGTTAAAATTTTAACTTTTAACGTCAGCTGTATTTACGTCAGTCAGTATTCTGACGTAAAAAAATCAATTTTAACTGACGTAAAAAGCACTTATTGCACTAGTGCAGGGACACAAAAGCATCACACTAACATCACCAAAACCCCTTCTAATCTTAAGGCATTCCAAGACTCGGGTATAGAGCCCAAAAGTGTGTGCAACATGTGATAGTGATGTGTGTGATGAGAGCATACAAACCTTCACAAAAACCTACTAAAACAAAACTACCCCAAACCTGCAAAAAGGAACAAACAACACCAATACAAAAGTTCTCTACCCTAAGGTTGCAAGAATATACAAAAGCAGTTATGAAAGCATTAAAAAAAGAAATAAAACAAAAAGGGTAAAACAAATATTTTCAAAGCTATTAAAAAAATGCACAACCAACTATGTTAGGCTTGACTCTCTACAAGTCCCTAGTGGAGTCGCCAGCTGTCGCGACCGTCCCGTCCGGGCGCAGCGAAAAAAGAGATAAAAAACAGAGGAGTCATCACTAAAATTTTTATTGGGAAAATCTTAAAAATCCCAATTACCTAAAGGTAAACTGGTCTAAAAAAAATAGAGATGAGTCCGGGAGTCGGTTACGAGTAGGGAAGGTATTAGTACCCCACATCGCCCGTTTAAAAAACGGTACCTCAAGTTAATTGTGCAAAAACATTTTAATAACCTTTTAAATATTTATTTTACCCCAAAAATTATTTACAAGAAAGAATTATTTTTAATTTTTAATATTTTAAATTTTTAAATTTATTGTTTATAAAAACTAAATGAGGTTGAACATGGCACATGAGTCCACAGGGTAACCTCAAATCTAAGGTACTGGATATGATACCGTTTCCATAGAGCATCCCTAAAAATAGAAAAGTTTAATTAGTTTGATTAATTATTTTAACATAAAAAGAGACACAAAAAAAAGGAAAATTTAGTTTTGACTTGACAAGATGATTTATCTTGCTCCTACGTATTCCCGGGTGCGATGGAAAACTCAAAGCCACGTAGTTCTTTTGAAAATATTTGATTGGTTGGTTGATTTTAATTTTTGATAAATATTTGATTTTTGTTGATTTTTTGTTTTGGAAAAGAAATTTATTTTAAAATAAATTCACCTTTGCACAGAGTCCAAGATAGCAGTGCTATACGATAAACCCTTACAATTCATACGCCACTTGAGGATGAAAATTCATACATCAACGTCGTAGATTGCTGCGTGAATTCAAAAAGATATTTATTTTATAAAAATTGTTTAAAATTCGTTAAGAGAGCAAATTGAAAATATTTATTATTTTTGGAATTCACTTTTACACAAGGTTAAAGATAGTTGGGTTATACGATAAACCCTTACAATTCATACAATACTTGAGGATGAAAAATCATACATCAACGTTGTAGATTGTTGCATGAACTCCAAAGAGATTTTTATTTCAAAATATTTTAGTAGAATAAGGATTGAAAATATATTTTTAAAAAGATTTTTTTTCCTTTGTTTTGTTTAAAACAAAATGAGATTATGCTTGACACTTTTGGCCCAAAACTGAATACAAAGCCCAACCACATATCAGTAACATATCATTTAATAAAAGTAAAAATAAAAAACAAAAAGAAAGGACAAATCACAGAAGGCTTGGTCTTTCCAACGTTACCAACACACTCATGGTATAGGGGGTGACTGAAAGCTGATATAGGGAGGACGAATCAGTGGAGATGGGCAGTGCGGCGGATGGTGGTGAGGAAGAAGACGCGAATGTCGGCAACGACGGCTCGTGGGTGACTCGTGGCGGAGGACTGAGGCGATGATGTGAACAGATTTGCCGGTGGCGGTGGCAGTTCGTGCGTGCGTGACTTAAGACCGCACGACGACAGAGAAGGGAGGCCGACGATCCGTGACGGAGCTCGCGGTGGAGACGACTACGGTATGGTGGTGGTCGTGGCGGAGCTGGGCAGTGGTGCCTTTTGATCCGCGAATGGGAAATGGAGCAGAATATTTGGTGCGGTGTTGAGTTCGTGGCGGAGCTAGGCGGAGGGGAGAGCAGTGATGGCGGAGAAGCAAGCAGTGATGGCAGAGATGGCGGTGACGGCGGAGTGGCCTGTAACAAGGTTCTGAACTGTTTTTTGATGTGTTTGGATTTTCGATTTTGGTTTGTTTTGTTTTTGTTTTGAGAAAGAAGTGTTAGAGTTTTCTGTATTAGTGGTGGCCTGGATTGATGGAGAAAATGATGGCAGATGCTGTAGGTAGAAGATGAAGATGGTTATGGGTGGAAAGTGGTTCTGATTTTTTATTAATTTTCCTGGCTGTTGTTGTTGAGGGTGATGTTGTTGGGAGAAAGATGGTGATGATTCTGGTGTATGTAGGTGTTGTTATCATGGCGGGTTGAAAAAAAAATGTTTCTATGAAGGAGAGATGGAGAGTAGCTGAGATGAATAAGAAAGTGGTGGAGGAAAGGTGCCTCCCTCATGGTCTTTTTTTGTTCACACCCCCTCCCCCCTTGCCTTCTGTTAGATGCTCCAATTAATAGCAAAGCCATGAGAAGATAATGCCAAAATGGACAGGACAGAATCACAGAAAGAGGGTACTACGGTTGGGGACAAACCAACCTTTGTTTCCACCTCCTTGCTGGTGCAACAATGGTGCAGGGGCAGTACACCACTATTTTGGAAAAAAGTAGAACAATCCAAAATAAAAAGAAAGAAAGCAAAATTAGCCTCTACTCAAAATAAGATCCAAGAGCAACGGGTAGGACTAGGAGGGGCACTTCAAAAATATTTATATTTTATTCTATTTCAATTTTTATTTGGGTTTGGGTCATGGGCTTACAATAAAAACGAAAATGGACTACACTTGATCATGTAATAGGCCCGAGAACAACAAACATTTTACAATTTTATTTTCCTTTTGTTTTCAAAAATATTAATTAATAAGAGAAAATATCCGAACAAAATTAGGTGTTCACACTTCTCACTTATCAAGAATATTGCATCATTAAACCATCGCAAAATAAAGAAATATGTAATTTATTTCTCATCAATTAAAGCTTAAATTACCTTCGTATCTCCTTTCTGGAAATCATATCTCAACATGGTGTTAAAAGGTGGGGGTGTACTTGCAATGACTCTGAGATGTTTAAGTGAAAAAGGTAGAGAAATGATATTTCAACACATGTTTTCGACAACTCGTATGCGATACCGTAGTCCGCACAGAGTGTTGTGGGATTCAATTTACCGGACCTGATAACTAAAAGTATATATGTACGATGTCTCTGATCGGTGTTCAAATAACACAACTTAAAAAATATGATAGAACTTTGGTTATTTGAGAGTTTGTTATATCTTGGAGTCCATTGTGGACATTGGCTATTGGGGGTGCCCCTTGCCGAGAATCACACATGTAGTAAATAGAGGTTGAGAGATTTTCGGTAACACTTCCCTGTAAGGTGAGCATCCACATTGGTAGAAACATATTTTGGTTATCATATATCATTTTGTGGGTCCAAAGATACCACATGTGATATAAGAACCCAACATCAATTTAACTCCAATAGAAGAACTCATTTTGTGTTCTTAAATGGGTCCCACAAATATTATTTACTCACTTTCTCACTATTCACTCTCAATGAAAAAAAAAATGTCTGGCAATAACGGTTTTTATAGAAGAACCGTTCTACAACCTGGATGTCATGTCATTCATCTCCAATGAAGGTTCTTATAAGAACCAGTTCTTATACTTAAGAACCACCTTAAGAACAACCATTGGAGTTGGTCTTAAGCAAGCTAAGACAATTATTGGCTTATAGACGGTGGACGTCCATGTATGAGTCCACCTAATAGGTTTGGATAAAGTTCATCTAAAACGAGTAAAAGTGAAAAATGAGAAATTAATTATGTATCTACTTTTAATTAGTTAAAGTATATTTAAATATTCACTCAGGTCGCTGGGTCAGCTCGATGGTTCGACGGGACCGAGTCAGTCGGTTTATTCCGGTTCGACCTCGGTTCAATGACTTCAGTATCGGTTCAGAGGCTCAGCCGATCTGATACGTTGACTGGACCGGTCTTGGGTCCAGTTTCCGGCCTAACCGGTCCGGTCTATATTTTGTCGTCTCTCCATCCAGAACTACCTTTCTCCGCCACCGCCCACCTGTTTTGCATGCTCCTTCTCTTATGACCTCGTCTTGTCCATGGGAATTCATGTTCCCAGATCTCTCCCCCCCCCCCCCCTCTCAAAGCCTCCTTCTGATCCCCAATCATCTCCCTCTCTGAATCCTATTCAGAAACCTTTAACGAAATCCTTTGCTTAGGCTGTAAACAAATCGGTGGATATCTCCTTGTCTCAATTGCCAAAGCCTAAACTTAAGGTGGATGCGATTTCGATTAAAATTTCAGAGGAAGAATACAAGATTGGATTGGAAAATTCCAAGAATTGGTTGCATGGCCGTCTCCTAATTGCTAAGGGTAATCAGCCTTTGAAGACCCGGTGACTCGCGCTCAAAGATAGCCATCCTATGGAAACCGGTTGCTCAATGGCGTATGACTCCTCTTGGCAAAAGCTATTTTGAGTTCTTCTTTTCTTCTCAAGAAGACTTAAGGCGAATCTGGTCTGCTGGGTCATGGAACTTGGCCAATGGTGTTATTCGCTTGTCTAGGTGGAGTCCTGAATTTAATCCTAATACTCAAAAACAAACCCATTGTCGATGTTGGGTTAGAGTGTATGAATTGCCCCAAGAATACTGGAGGCCGAGGATTTTGTTTGAGATTGCCCATGGTATCGGTACTCCTATCTCGTTAGATGATGCTACTAGATCAAGAAGCTTGGGCCACTTTGCAAGAATCTTGAATGAAGTCAATTTGAATGGAAGATCGCCTAATGAAATTATGGTTGAAAGGAATGATTTTGCTATCTTTGTTTGAATAGAGTATGAGAATTTGCCTGCTTATTGTGTTATTGTCAGTTGATTGGTCATGACCAAGTAAATTGCAATCGTAAACTTGGGAATCAAGAAAATCCAAGAAAGGAGAGGCAACCTCGAAGCAATACTGTTTATATGCCTAAACAAGGTCAGGATCTGCCAGCAAAAGAGCAAATCCATAAGGGAGAGGGTTCAGGTCAAAGATGCATCAGAAGGTTCCTGTTTAACTTATGGTGGTGGAGCACAACTCCCCTGCACATTATCATGCTGATGTTGTCCCAGAAAGAGGTAACAAAGTATTTGAAATTCCCAGGGATGAGAATTGTGTAAATGTTGCTTCTGTTTTTGATAAAATTATGAAAGATACTACTATAGTTCCTAGAACTAATGTTGAAGTCCAGCATTCCAAAAAAGTTAATTTGGAGGATGAAATTGAATCTGTTGATACTATCTATGATGAATCCCATCAAAACCTTGTTGATTTGGAAGATCAAGGTGTTGATACGTTCTCAAATTCTGCTGCAACTAATGTTGACTCTGCAGTCAAGGATACTCTGGTGCCCGAGCATTCCATTCCGAAGGGCACTCCGGCTCCAGTGTCTGTGCATTCAAAGGCTACCTCTGATTTAACAATTAGTGGTAAGAATCTTGAGACTCCCGAGATTACCTCAAGTCCAGTTTATGTTCAAGATCTTAGCGCTTTTCCAACTGTTGTTCAGAATAATTTTAATGTTTTGTCTACTTGGTTCGAAAAGCAAAAAGATGCAAGTTCTTGTAAGGAAGTAGAGCAGAATAATGATAATGATGGTTTCACGGTGGTTAAATCTAAATCTCTGAAAAAATATAATCTGAGACTGAATAAAAAACCTAACTCTAGGTATGTTTGATTCTTGTTTATTTTACATGGGTTTTGGTTTATGTCCCCCATGTTCTTGTTTTCTTTTTTATTTTATTAATAAATTTATGATGACTTGTCATCTTACATAAATAAAAAAAAATTAATTAAGAATGGATACACTCTTATTTTCTCACATGATTTTGTTCACTTTGATGGAGCCTAATCCAACGGGCTTGTTGGGCTTATGAGATAGGCCCTGGATTCCAAATGGTTTGCTAGTACCTCAACCATTGACTTTGGTACATATCAAAAGTGAGATTCAAATTATCAATTAAACATTGTTTTGCATATTTATTGTTATGTATCATCTTCTGGTCAATTTGCTTTTTTATCCAACAAAATTACCAACAAGAAAGCGAATTAGCATGCTTGGGTCTATGTTTTGGATTTGTTCCCTGTATTTATTATATCCACGTATTAATATATTTATTAATATAAATTGTTAGATATATTTGAGTATATATTAAAAAATAAAAAAAAAAATAGATAAGATTGATTCAAAAATATATCTCGTGACATCGTGAATGAATTATCCAAATCCCATTCTTTTCCTTCACACATCCCAAATGCTCGGTCATATGTGAGATAAATTTTGAGCCAAATGAGAAACTACAGGGTGTCAACTTTCCAACCAGTCACCACATAGCCACATACCACAGCAAAAAGAACCAAAGCCGAGTACCAAAAAAAACAAACAAACAAACAAACTTGAATAGATGAAAGAGAAAAGTAAAGGACCGGGAAAAGATCACCACAGATTTTTCTTGGTTATGGTTATATTTTCTCACTTTCTTCACAAATTGACCCTTAGGCATTGTTCCGTTGTCATGGGATAGATGGGGAGCTGAAACATTTTTTCTCATAAAATGTACCATTCCATGAATCATGAGAGCTAATAAAGGAAGGGAAAACATGTGAGGCAACAGGTTGTAATTTTATTTGGTAGCGTTGCAAAACAGATAGTGGGGTCCAATCTTAACATGCCATCAAATCAATGAGAGGATCTTAATAGTAAGATCTTAACATCGTTAGTTCACTCTGTGTGTCCATGAAACTCTCTGGCGGTGGTGTATACTTCCCCTCGTCCATATTCATTTCGAAACTTTCAAGTAGGACCACCAAATTAAGTTCAGTTTGTTACTTTGGTACTATATCATGGTTGCTGGATTGGATCCAATGGTTAATTCAGAAACATCCTAAATTCTTTTAATATATGCATCCATAATCTCCATTGCCATATGTTTACACAAATCTGGTACAATTCCGAGTACAGATACGTACTCGTCAATTTAGTATACTACTAATTCTGAATGACCTACATCTTCTCTTCTCTCGAGTCTTCTTATATAGCCTCGAGTATCAACTGTTCTTTCTTCATTAGCGATCATTTAACGCTCGATTCTATCCTCTGCTTTAATGATTTTAAAGCTGGATCAATGATTCTTAGGTGTTAAGTCTATTATACAACTGTGCACAACATATTCGAATATTCCTACATTAATTCGACCTCTTGGTGAGGATTCTAGCTCTGTTCCTTGGATTCGGAGTAAACTAGGCCGAGAACTACTCGGTCCATATTAGAACACCATAACACCGCAATTGTTTTCTTATGGGATACCTTCAATTTGGTCATCAAAGGCAATCAATTTTCAACTCCTTTGACGTCATAGGAAGAAAAGTTGGCGCGGTTGAGCAAATAATCATATTATTATCAAATATGGTATAGTGATGTGTCTTAAATATGGTGACTGCTTAAAGGTAACCTTGCTGCTTTCACAACTGTATTTGAATAGTCATATAGACAAATTGAAACCCTGCATTTACCATTAAAAGTTTCACAAGACAGCCTAAAGTTGTAAAGTGGAGACAAAGTAAAAGAAGCAGAAAGGAAATTGCATTGCATGCATATATGTTGCATTGCTGGGACAGGCATGAAGCACTGAGACCCCAAGCCATGCCCCATCCTATACTTGGAATGAGGGCCATTCAAAGAGCATCGCCTCTGGCACTGGCACAGCACAAGGGTTAATGAAGCGCTGAACTTAGATATTAAGAAGAATGGGTCCACCCCAAAAGCCCTGACATTGCATTTAATTCTCTTCTGCTTGGAGCGTGCACTTTTCTGTCTTTACTTGCTGATATCTGAGAAATCGCATTCAATTCATTCATGTATACTAAAATCCTCTCCCTGAAATCGAATGTTAGTATTCCAACACAGTTTTGACCATGTTAAAACCCTGAATTAGAGAGATTGCATCAGGGTTTGAGATTAGAATATAATTAATTAAATATGTACATTTTTAGATTTTGACTTTCTATTATATATTCAGCTGGAACACTGAAAAATAACATCTTGTAGAAATACATCATCTTACATCAGGTGATCTACAAAGAGTAATGATATTTGGATACGAAAATAACATCAAAACACTATATAAAACTACTCATCTTCGATTGTCTAGGAAAGATGAATTATTCCATTTTTAGCTGTTTTCCTTGTAAAAATTGGTCTTTTGAGAAAACGCTGGAATGAGAAATTGCATTTCCGATGTACCCCAGTTACTGTTGAAACATGACGACCCACCAATGAACAAAACGCAGCCTCAATACTGAACGTAGACCCACCAATCAACAAACATATTAGAATATATATTTTAACATGTTTTCCTCTATATTATTCTATCATAATATAATTTTTTTTATTTAACTATTCTTAAAATAATATATTTTAACATGTTTTCTATAGTCATAAAAAAAAAAAATTATAAAATTTATTCAATTTTTTATATGAGATTTTTTTTGAAAATAATCAAGTTATGATGTTATAAAAGCATTCAATATTATTAATATAAACAAATAATTCCACGTATGCTTTTACGTAATTTATTATATAAAAGAGATTTTTTTATACCACTTAAACGAAATAGATTATCTTAAAATCACTTTAAGCAAACTGACCCAAACAAAAATAGATTCTGATTATAATCGATTATCACAATAATCGACTATACAAAGAGTCCGTTTGGTTTAGATTTTGATAGAATTGATTTTGAAAAATTGATTCTAGAGGAATTGATTATAGTAGAACTGATTTTGAAAAAATTGATTTGTATTTGGTAATGATGTTTCAAAAGTGGGTTGAAAAGAATTGATTTCGTTTGGATGATATAAGTAGAATACTTTTGATGTGTAAATATAAATAATTTTGTGGGTCCCACACCCAAAATCAATTCTGTTCAACAGAAAAGCTATAAATTCTTGCTTCCACCAGAATCAATTCTACCCACTCAGGAATCAATTCCTTTCAACGCATTTTTCACCCAAACACATCGTAACCTATAGCAACTGGGGTTTGGGTGCCAAACGTCCGTTTCCGTCCGTAAACAAACAGGCACAAAATCGATTATTGTCATAATCTGTTTTTTCCAGCTTTCTCAAACACATTCTTAATGTTTCTTTCTCTTTTATCATATGTTTCATCACTCCCAAAACACTCATAAACTTTATGATGTCTATACAAGATTTCCAAATTATGTGTCCAAATATCTTTACTCTATGTAAAAAATGATGCAAGACAAATTATAGTTAAATGATAAAAATAGTATATATATATATATATATATATATATATAAACTGTAGCACAGTTTTTTTTTAAATTTAATTTTTTTTTTGTAAATATATTTTTTGATTAAGTATGGGCATTAACCACATATTTGAAGGCATTCACCAGATAATTGAACTACGTTCACCAGATAATCTAAGGCATCCACAAGCTAATTTAGTATAGGCATTCACCACATATTCGAAGGCATTCACCAGATAAGTAAACTACGTTCACCAGATAATCTAAGGCATCCAAAACTTGGTTTTAGTATGAGCATTCACCATATATTCGAAGGCATTCACCAGATAATTGAACTACGTTCACCAGATACTCTAAGGCATCCAAAACTTGGTTTTAGTATGAGCATTCACCACATATTTGAAGGCATTCACCAGATAATTGAATTACGTTCACCAGATAATCTAAGGCATCCAAAACTTGGTTTTAGTATGGGCATTCACCACATATTTGAAGGCATTCACCAGATATTTGTACCCCGTTCACCAGATATTGACACATACTTAATCAAAAAATTTATTTACAAAAAAAAATTAAATTAAAAAAAAAATGCTACAGATTACAAACGCAATGACAACATGTCTGATCAGACGCAGATCTGTTTATACGGTGTACCGTATGTTGTCCCAAATTCTGTGTCAAAAAAATCATTTCCGCTTGGGTAAATATGTTGTTCCATAACTCTAAAATGCATAGGTGGGTTACTTGTGGATGTGAAAATCTAGGTATTATCGAAAATCGCAACAGAGGGGGAAAATTGAGGTCAGAATGTACGTGAGTTAGTAGTAGTTCACTTACTGTTGGTGTACAATGACAGGGCAATGCTGCTGGGAAGTTCCTTTAATTAGGGGAATGGGTTAAGACAGAGAGAAGCAGAGAAAGGGCTTCAAATCAGAGCCTACAAAATGTTCTGAGGCAAATGGACAAGTTTTCCAGTAATGGAGGTGTCTAAAACAACAGTTACCCAGTTCCTTAGGAGTAGGTCCAAACATTCACCTAACCACAAAAAAGATGACATAACACACACACCCCCTTTTGCTTCATTCAACCAAGAACAAATCCCATTTTTATTTGCCTTTTTCTTTTTGTACCTCATGTACTGTTTTCTTTTTCATTTTAAATAAATATTATATTTTTTTCTTTTCAATATAATAATCACTCCATCCCATAAGACCCGTTCCAAAAAGCTTTCTTCAGGCTTTTCAACTTTCTGCTTCCAAGGTCCAACTTTGCTCTACTACTTGTAGAAGCATCTGAATTCTCTTTGACTTGAGCCTTATCTCTTTCTCTCTCCCCTTTCTCTATACCAAATTACACATCACATGAACTCTCAATCTTACCACACACAGCCTCAAATCTGCATTTAACTTCCCATGTTTCTTGCTCCTTCATCAACCTTAGTTTCCTAAAAAAAAACTAGCCGTTTCAAGTTTCAGTTACATCTTCATTCTTCACCACCTTGTGAGTTATAGTGATTAATTATCATACTGTGACCCTGACACACTATGGTTCTGTGTAGGAGACCTCTAATTCAAGTTCTCTGGCTTCTCTTGTTCCTCTTCATAATCATGGGCCACTGCCATGGCTCAAGAGCCACAAACGTTTTCAAATTCAAGCCCAAATCTCAGCACCACGGTCACTTTTTTGGGTTCTTGCCTAAAAGGATGCCTATACCCTACTCAACCCCTTCAAGGAAACACAATGACATTGGCTTAAGAAGTTGGAGATCGCCCTGAAGAAGAAGAAGAAGAAGCAAAATACTAGTTTTTTTTTTTGGGCAAAGGTGACCTGTGAGATTTTATTTCACTTTCTTTATTAAGAGACATTGCAATTAACTAGTGTACATGGCAGGGGTTATGGATGGTTTAATTCTTTGTTTGTTTTGTACTTTTGATGATGTTATTTTGTTTCAACTTTCAAGGGATGTTTTGGGTATGATCTAGTAGCTGGATTTCTCCTTTTTACTTGAAAGGAGGAAGTGGTTGTTTAGTCTCTAATGTTCTCTTTTTCTTGGTTCTTTTGGAGTGTGAATCAATTAATATAGACAAAGACCGACGACAGCTTCATATAATTTCTTTTAGATATGGTTCTGCTGTATACATGACATGAAATCAATGAAATGTTTCAGTATTCACTAGTAGTAGTAGCAGTTTTAGTCTTTTATTATTTATTATTAGACGTGCATGTGCTGTATTTCTTGTATGACTATTCTTGACTAAATTTAGTTTTGGTGCAAATAAAATGGATGATTAACACACTGAATCAGAATTCTATTAGATGTTCTTCAAATGAAATTGGACCTTGTCGCTAATTCGGCATAAGGAAGAAGATAATTTATTTTTAAGGTTAATTAATCAGATTAGTGATTAATCATTTAATTCATAATAACCATTCTTGGTAGTAACTAGTACAATTTATGACTTATGACTGGCACTAAACCTACCCTGTTGAAATTACCTGTCCATTGAACTCGGGTGAGGTGATCTCAGTATCATGTGGTGCGTGCGGTTGCGTGTATTACTTTCTTGATTTGATATGCATAATTAATATATACATTTATATGTGTGGTTGAATAATTGATTTAAGGATTTTCTTGGTATCTCAAACACGAATGGTATAATGGTAGTACATCGTACGTGAGTTCCTTGATAAATAAGAAAACCACCGAATTCTTTACATATATATTTTTTAATGATAAAAAGCAATTTTGCTATAGGTTAGTATTTTCCTTTTAAAAAATAGGATACCTTATTCTATAAGATTAATTTCGTATCTATCATATGGATGATATCTGTTATGATTGAGTCGAGAGTTAACTCGGGCCCAACCTTGCTTGTATAGTTCGGATCATAAATAAATCTTATTATGTTTATGGTTGGGCGACTTGTAGGAATTCGGGCTCAACCTTTGGAATATTCCAGGCGACTTGTAGGAATTCGGGCTCAACTTTGGAATACTCCTGCCGACTTATACGGAACGTAACGGAAGTAATTATGAGACTTTAATGTCCGTCAGTCACAACTTAATAGGCAAACGATCAGCTCCTAAAAGCGAACGTCTAGCTATCGTATCAGACAAAAGACCTAAGATAAATAGGACCTAGGGGGCTAAGGGAAAGACAACTTCGATGGATCATTCGGTGGCTTGGTCGATCGAGTACCTAACTTTTCTGCTAGAACAATATCTCTGGAAAAAATTAACTATAAATTTAACTAGTTAAATTAGTCTAACCATAACTAAATTTTTGTCACTTCCAACTTCGTTTCTTAAACATTGTTTTATGTGGTGTCACTAAAAGGTGTGAATTTGCCCAATTAACGCCCAAAACTTTGGTATGGGTTATTATTTCAAGTCATGATAACTTATTGCTGTCTTTACGGAAAAGGAGAAAAAAGTTAGACCTGAAGCATGTACAATTACTGTATATGAAATAATAGTTTAATGATAATTATAATAGTTTCATTCTTTTAAGGTGTATAGTATTCCAAATTTCTATTCTATAGCTTTGTTAATCGAAATAAATAGAATATATCTAACGTGGTGGTGTTGGTTAAGTGAAAACAATTTGCCCTAGTAAGGAGAAGCACCCGTGAAACTCGGGTTATAATTCGTGTGAAGACATCTTCATTGGGAGATTGAGAACTAATGGGTCAAACTCTATTCAATCAGTCGAACCGGATATTAGTCTCATAACGGGCCCGAAGAACATAAGCTGTGGGATACTCTGGTGGACCCACTCGACTCAAAAGACTAACAAGGATGGGTTCCTAACCAAAATAATAATAAAATAAATAGAACATATTGAACTAAAACTCGAATTAGCGGTGTAGATTGTAATATAGCTAAAATATGTAGTGCAAATTTGATTTGTTTATTGTTTAATAAATTCGTGAGATAAAATATCAGTTTATATTATTACTCCCTCGCTTAATTACGTAGAGGCTTCCGGGTGTAAACAAAAAGGGAGGAAAAAAGTATTATCAGCATACCTTTGGATAATGTCTACAAATTGAAGTTTCATTGGATTCCACTGAAGAAGACTTTATGAGGAAACGAGAGATAAATAAGTTTTTTTTTCCACCGTTATGTGCTAAAGTATTTTCGTAATTAGACTTCTCATTTTAATTTGCTGGGTTTATCCTTTCACTATGAAATCAATTATCAATAATAGAAAAAGTTGAGTGTTGGGAGAGTTTTGTCCCCCTTAAACTAGTCTTTCAAATTCATTTAAATTAGTTAGAGTTTAGTGTAATTTTCAAATAATACGAGTTTAATTATTATGTTTATATCATTTATAAAGATCTACATTTTAATATGATAGATAGTCTGTGACTGTGAGTGACTAATTGGTTGGGTTGAAATAAACAAGAAGTCAATGAAAAGCATAAAGTATTTCCAGTTCGCCGTTAATGCTATAAATTAATGCAGTGCTCAAACCCTAAATACATGACTATTGAATCCTTCAAAGGTTTCATCTGACAATATTGTTTCCAAATTTGTAAAAAACAGCTCATGAATCCCACCCATATGCATTCCCATACCTCATGTACCCTAACTATGACGCAATGATCTTCAAATTAAACTACCTTTTTGCTAAATATCTCTATCTTTTTAGGTTGAAAAATTACCTTTACTCATTTGTATTCAATTTTCATTTCCATAAAACACCGTGTCTTTGTGAATGACATTTTGATGATAGGCTATAGATAAATTAGTTCCTTAGCTAAAATTAGAAGAAAGAATAATATATATAATATATATTATAATAAACTGCATCCCTATTTCAAGGTCATTATTCATTACTTTGTGTACTGTGTCCCCACGTATAAGTGGTAATCAAAGAATAATATCAACAACATGAGGTTGGAGGGTACCTTTCGAATTGGTAAGAGCAAGGGTATAAGTCTAAGCAGGCAAATCCTTATCCCGAATTTCCTATATGTGATATAGAAATGTCCATGGAATCTTTGAATGCCAATTCAGGAAAAAAGATTGTCTGAAACTTGTTCTGATTTCCCCCTTCCAATCCAACTTGCCTAGGGGTCCCTTCACCTAAGCTTCATTTATTTTTTGTGCCATGTGCTATTGCACATAGTCCTAGTCAAACTTGATTAAACATTGTTGTTTAGTATGGGCCTTCCCTTTGTTTTCTTCAATTTTGTTTAGATATGTTTCTTGAACACATTAGGGGCACCATATGGTGTCCCCTCAGTTTTTTTTGTTATTCTTGAAATATGTAAATACAAAAATAATAAAAGTAAGTGAGAGATAGAAACATTAAAAATATACAGTATCATATACGGTATCAAAATTTTGTCTACTCAATTTTTATCCATGTTCATTGACTACCAGCCACGAGAGTACCCAGATCCCTGTTTCAAGGCTGAAAAGTACCATTATACCATAAAATAGAGGAATAAAAGCTTCTCAGCCAGGAATTAAGAAACACGGTTCAATATAATAGGGAATAGGGATCAGATTTTGGATTAGAAGAGTCCATAAAACTACAACATTTTTAAAATTGATGCTAATGATGGTTTCGAAAACCTAAGACGCATGCTTTCCCCACATTTGTCGTTTAAAGGAAGTAAATAATGAGCATTCAACTGCAAATATACTTTAATTGAGCATTAGCTTTAATCGTTTTCAAAAAGTTCGAATAAAGGATGGAGATGATGTAATATCTTTCTTTTTAGTCATAATGCGCAATATCCTGACTCTGCTCTATAATTTGCTAAGATCTTCAAATGGGTTTTTGTGACTCAATTCATGTCCCTCTTACTTTAGGCCCATGAATGATGGAGTGGACATTTATTGTCAAGTCATATTTCGATATGATCAAAAGGATAAAATAATTGCATATGATTACCTTCATGGTAAGTGAATTTATGACCCCACGGTTAAAACACTAGTGGAGAATCATAGTATATAATGTGTATTAGATATTAAATCAATAATTCCAGTAACCCCGTGGATTGTAGAGATCATATACTTCGTACCATTTATTTATGAGCGTCTGTGTACATTTTTATTACCCAATTAAATAAAAACATGAGAAGATCATAAATGCGTACAAAAGTTAAAAGTAAAAATGATTGTCTAGGTCATTTTTCAGAAATTGAAAAAACAAATTGATTATCTTAGTTATTGGTGGACAGCCCGGTTGTTAAGGCTACCTCAACTCTTGTAATGATACAAATTTTTTTTCTAAAAAAAAAATTTGATGACACAAATTTTCTTGGGATAATGCAAGTAGAATTAACTAATAAAATTAATTTATTATTTTGTTACTTTTAAAAAAAAAAATTACTAAAAAAATATACATTCATTCAAATCGGTAAAATACATCAAAATGATGAATCTGCGAATAAATTCGCAGTACCCAGGTTAATAGCATAACACGACAAAATGCCTACAAATGTGACAAAATCAAAGTGACCGGAATACTCATGCCTCCGGATCTGTAACGTTGACGCTCAAGTCTTGATTGAATTTGTAATGCATCGAAGCTGATTTGCCAATCTGAACCAAACGAACACCGCAACAAGACGGGAAACCAAACGACGCCGCAACAAGACGACGAACAAAATACCGCCACACGCAGACGACGAAAACATGGAAAAACACAAAAGAAAAATCAGATCTATGTGGAAAAACAACTTATTTAGATAAAAAGAAAGAAAAATGATATAGAGTGGTGATTCCAAGCCAAAAAATAGCCCAAAACCACCCCTTCCGGTGGATGAGGAAGAACGAAAAGAGGAGTAGAGTGAAGGTCGAGAGAGAGAGGACTATATGTTATCCAAAATTCTTAGTTATTTTTCTTATTACTTTTTTATTAGTATTTTTTAAAAAAATTAAATGCATTGTGTCGCGACCGTCCCTTCCGAGATCCGCGAAAAGAGAAATAAAAACAGAGAAGTCGCCACTAAAATTTTATATTAGGAAAATATTAGAAAAAACCAATATTTAAAGGTAAACTGGTCTAAAAAAAAGAGAGAGATGAGTCCAGGAGTCGGTTACGAGTAGGAAAGGTGTTAGCACCCCACATCGCCCATTTAAAAAAGGTACCTCAAGTTAATTGTGCAAAAACATTTTAATAACATTTTTAAATATTTATTTTACCCCAAAAATTATTTATAAGGAAGTTTTTTTTTTAATTTTTAATATTTTAAATTTTTATTAATTTTTACATTTTTAAAATTTATTGTTTATAAAACTAAATGAGGTTGAACATGACACATGAGTCCACAGGGCAACCTCAAATCTAAGGGACTGAACATGGCACCGTGTCCATAGAATATCCCTAAAAATAGAAAAGTTTAATTAATTTGATTAATTATTTTAACATAAAAAGAGACAAAAAAAGAAAAAAAATTAGTTTTGGCTTGACAAGATGATTTATCTTGCTCCTACGTATTCCCGGGTGCGATAGGAAACTCAAAGCCACGTAGTTCTTTTTAGAAAATATTTGATTGGTTGGTTGATTTTATTTTTGATAAATATTTGATTTTTGTTGATTTTTTGTCTAAAAAAAGGGATTTTATTTTAAAATAAATTCACCCTTGCACAGAGTCCAAGATAGCAGTGCTATACGATAAACCCTTACAATTCATGCGACATTTGAGGATGAATAAGTCCATACATCAACGTCGCAGATTGTTGCGTGAATTCAAAAAATATTTTTATAAAATTAAATTGGGTAAAATTGGTTAAAAGTATAAATTAAAAAATGTTTTATTATTTTTTTATAAAAGATAATTCACTCTCGCACAGGGTTAAAGATAGTCAAGTTATACGACGAACCCTTACAATTCATATGACACTTGAGGATGAAAGATCGTACATTAACATCATTGATTGTTGCGTGAATTAATAAAGGTTTTTATTTCAAAATATTAGTAGCATAATTTTACGTAAGTCAATGATTGAAAATATTTTTAAAAGATTTTTTTATTTTTTGTTTGAAACTCTTTAGAAGCAAAATGGGTTATTATACTACCTACTCTAAGCCCAATTTTGGTTACAACTCTAAGCCCAATTTTAGGAAAGAAAAAAACAAATTATTTAGGCCCAATAACAGAACCCATGAGCACTAAAACCTAGCAGCCACATGATAACAATTCATCAAGCAAAATGAAAAGCAACTAAGAGGAAAAACTTGCCCCCAAAACGCAGCAGACAGGGATGGGGTCACTGTGATGGTTTGGGACAGTGGTGCACTGGAAATCGCACGGCGATGGCGGCTTCTCGTGGCAGAGGCGCGGTGGATGGCGTGCGAGCTTTGGGCGGAGGCGACGAGTTGCGCGATGGCTACGCTGTGCTGGAAGAACAGAGGCCGTGCGAACTGCGAAGGAGGCGCGACGCGATGGCTGCTGGGAGGCGGAGGTCGTGCGCGGGTCTTCTTCGGTTGAGGAACGACGGTTGAGAAAACGAATGGGGGGACGACGGAGAAGCAGTGAAAGTGGAACCCCAGATCTGAACTTTGAATTCCTGTGGGAGGACTTGTGGAGGAGGGTGAGATTGTGGTGGTTCTTGCTATTGCCGGCAGCGGTGGTGGACCGAGGCGGAGCTAGGGACGATTCTTCCTCCTGAAGGTTGCATTCTTCTTCTTCTCTGTTGTGGTTTCTTTCTTTTTTGTGTTTTTTTTCTTTTGTTCTGGTTTGTTTCTTGAAACAAAGACGGAGAAGAATACAGGAAAGAACTCTAAGTGTTTTTTTCTGATTGATTTTTTTTCTAACTCAGTTGATAAGCCCCCCCCCCCTTTGGTCACTGTTGAATGCCTAATTTATAGTACAAAAAAATGAAGAAGATGACAAATCTTCTTGTTAGGCCAGCTGGTGTGGGTACAAGTAGTGGGGAGCACTAAAACCTAGAAGTCACATGATAACAATTCATCAAGCAAAATGAAAAGCAACTAAGAGGAAAAACTTGCCCCCAAAACGCAGCAGACAGGGATAGGGTCACTGTGATGGTTTGGGACGGTGGTGCATCGGAAATCGCACGACGACGGCGACTTCTCGTGGCAGAGGCACGGTGGATTGCGTGCGAGCTTTGGGCGGAGGCGATGGGTTGCGTGATGGCTACGCTGTGCTAGAAGAACAGAGGCCGTGCGAACTGCGAAGGATGTACGACGCGATGGCTGCTGGGAGGCGGAGGTCGTGCGCGGGTCTGCTTCGGTTGAGGAACGACGGCTGAGAAAACGAATGGGGGGACAGCGGAGAAGCAGTGAAAGTGGAACCCCAGATCTGAACTTTGAATTCCTGTGGGAGAACCGGTGGAGGAGGGTGAGATTGTGGTGGTTCTTGCTATTGCCAGCGGCGGTGGCGGACCGAGGCGGGGCTAGGGACGATTCTTCCTCCTGAAGGTTGCATTCTTCTTCTTCTCTGTTGTGGTTTCTTTCTTTTTTGTGTTTTTTTTCTTTTGTTCTGGTTTGTTTCTTGAAACAAAGATGGAGAAGAATACAGGAAAGAACTCTAAGTGTATTTTTTCTGATTGATTTTTTTTCTAACTCAGCCGATAAGCCCCCCCACCCCCCTTCGGTCACTATTGAATGCCTAATTTATAGTACAAAAAAATGAAGAAGATGACAAATCTTCTTGTTAGGCCAGCTGGTGTGGGTACAAGTAGTGGGGAGCAAATCAGTCTTTACTCCCACCACTCTGTATGACTGGTGCAAGGGTAGGGAGGGTGCCTCCCTTTTTAGTAAAAAAGTGAAAGAAAACAAGAAAGGGGAAATAAAACAAAATTGTTCCATACTTGAAGGAGTAAAGTGAAAGCTAGCCCTTTTTTCAATTTTTTTTTACTTTTTATTATTATTATTTTTTTATATTCTGATGACAAATAAAAAAAAATTAGTTGGGCTTGGATAATGGGCCAATAAGCCATTTGTAACAATAAAATGAAAATGGGCTACACTAATTCTATAATCCGCAATAAAAAATCACTTTTTTTTATCGTTTTTGTTTGTTATTTTTTTTCAAAATATTAATAAAAACAAACAGACAAAATTAGGTATTCACAGCTGCCCTTGTTTACTTGTTTCTTATTAGATAGTGGGTGTAACCGTAGTTAACCAATTATCATGATAAGAAACGAGTAAAGACATGAACTCCAATTTTGGCCGATGTTCACTGACAAGTAAAAGGATGCATAATTAAAGAGCTTACGGGATGGATTGCCCATAGAAGCTCGAATAGAAAGATAAAAAACTTGCGGAGTCGTTTGTCCGCTGAAGCTTGAAAACAGAAGGATTAAAAGCTTGCGGAGTTGATTATCCACTAAAGCTTGAAAAGACAGATTCTTGTGGAGTCGGTGTAACAGCCTGATTTTAATTATGATGTTCAACCGATTAAAATATAATTAATTATAATTTATTCTAAGAGTTAAAAAGTGTTTTTGAATTAAAAAAAAATCATATTCATAGTCTAATTTATGGTAGAGGTTTACGGTAAAATTTTCGGTTGAAAAGTCAGACGAAAGCTGGTCTGCGTTTTCACTGCTGGTACAAGTTTACTGTGCAGAAAACCTAATTTTGACCCGAGAACGAGATAATTATTGTTTTTATTATGTTTCCTTCAACTTTGGTTATTTTGAAAATTTTCGTTCAAAAATAAAATAAAATATTTTATTCGGGCTAAAACTTCGGAAGAATTACGATCGGAAATGCAACCGGGTACGAAATGGAGCAAAATAGGAGACTTAAAAGGCATGAGGTGAGATGAGGGAGTGAGGTGACTCACTAGAGGTATGGCCTAAGCTACCTCCTAAAAAGTGGTCATGATGGACTTTTCGAAATATATCATATTATATTCTGAAAACCTATTTTTCTCTTTCCTCTTCAACCAAACAAGTTTTAAAGACAAAACTTGCTCTCCAAGCTCATCCTCTCTCCAAAATTTCGTGCTCCCCTCTCCCTCCTCTATATAATCATCACTCATCTTCATTCTCTCATTTTCTTCCTCCATCTTCATACTTCTTCAACTTCTTCCATTTCTTCTTTTTTCAAACACTTAAAGCTTCCATTTTTATTAGTATTTTCCACTTGAGTTTTTCATTAAAGTTATTCCTTATACTAAGGGTAATGCTCTCATATGAATCTTTTTGCAAGTTTCATCTTTTATTTCTTAGTTTGCTTTAAACTTCTAAAATCTCTCTAAAATGGTAGAAAAGTCCTTTTGAGTTGAAACCACTTTCTATAGTCTTGTATTAACTTATATTTTCACATACTAAGAGGTTGTGTAAAACAAAAATCTCTACCTATCTCTTCCAATGAAGGCAGAATGCTTGCATTTGTGACCTAGGAAGTTTTGTTTCAACTTTTGGAATACGATCATGTGTGTTGAGTTTCTAACTATCCATTGATCATAAATCTATAAATCTTGGAAGTTTTGATAGCTTGTTCCTATGATGGCTGAAAATGTGAATAAGTAAGCCTAGGATACTATGTTTCAACTTTCCAAGTATAATCATGGATTTAGAACTCTTAATACCTTGTGATTCTAAACCTGAGAGTTATTGTTAAACAAAGAATAATTTCCTCATCATCCTATGATGGCCAAAACTTAGTGTTTAGGTGCTAGGATGTGTGAGTTTTTATTTTTCCAAAATGATCATGGACTTAAGCTCCATAAGTTATTTGGATGTTAAGTCTAAGAGATTGGAAAGTTTAAGGATTTCTAACTTGTTTATTCTATGTTATTAAAGCTAGGATGCATTACTTTCATTTTTCCAAAATGATCATGGACTTGAGCTCCATAAGATATTTGGATGCTAAGTCTAAGAGATTGGAATGTTTAAGTTTCCATTGTTTTCCAAGATGATCATGGACTTGAGCTCCGTAAGATATTTGGATGCTAAGTCTAAGAGATTAGAATGTTTAAGTTTCCATTGTTTTCCAAAATGATCATGGACTTGAGCTCCATATGATATTTGGATGCTAAGTCTAAGAGATTGGAAAGTTTAAGGATGTCTAACTTGTTTATTCTATGTTATTAAAGCTAGGATGTATTACTTTCATTTTTCCAAGATGATCATGGACTTGAGCTTCGTAAGATATTTGGACGCTAAGTCTAAGAGATTGGAATGTTTAAATTTCCATTGTTTTCCAAAATGATCATGGACTTGAGCTCCATAAGATATTTGGATGCTAAGTCTAAGAGATTGGAAAGTTTAAAGATTTCTAACCTATAAATCCTATGAAGACCGAACCTAGAAGGTTATGGACCTAGGATAGTTTGTTCTTATTTTTCCAAAATGATCATGGTTTTGATCTCCTTAATACATATGGATGGTAAACCTAAGAGATTGGAAAGTTTAGTGAATGCTAGCCTATTTTACTAACCTTGGCCGAATACCCCAAGTTTATAACTTAGTGGGATTTTAATTCAACTTTGTTAAGTGATCATTGTTTATGAACTCTTAACACTTAAGGATCATAAATCCATGAGTTGTATAATTTTCGGGAATATCTAACCCTAAGAACTAGTCTTGGCCAAACCTATACCTTGTGGTTTAGTGTTCTTGTTTGATTTTAACTTGTGATTTTGTGTTCATAATCTTAGACTTCCATCACGGAGGAAACAAGGACGTTCGTGGTATACCTCTTCGAGCATCTAATCTCCTTACCTTCGCAGAAGGAGGAGTTAGTACTTTGTGGTGTGACAACGAGGAGCTTCGAGTTCGGGAGTCCGGTGATAACCCAGGTGGGGGAAAGAACCAACCTATCGTCAGAATGGATAAGTAGTAGATTATATAATAATGTATTGGTAATATAATACACGTAAAACACTTTTGTGTATTGGTAATATAATACATCGTGTATTGGTAATATAATACACGTAAAACATTTCTGTGTATTGGTAATATAATACACCGTATATTGGTAAGATAATACACGTAAAACACTTCTATGTATTGGTAATATAATACACCATGTATTGGTAATATAATACACGTAAAATCAAGAGTTCTCGCAAGACCACTTCCACCTTAATGGGAATGGGGGTGGAACACCTTAATGGGAATGGAGGTATGCACTAGGTGGAACATCCTAACGGGAATGAGGGTGTGTCCCGATGCAAATGAGGGATGGTGACAGGAGTGGTAGTGGCCATGATAACGTAAAGACATGGTGACAGGATTAAAGGGTTATGTTAAAATAACGTGTTAGATTGCCTGAGAGTAAGGGTAGAGGATGATATATATTAACCCGAGTATGATTCATTAGTTATGTGTGTTGATTGTCTGTGACAATTACTGTATAATTTACTGTGACTTTTTTTCGCTTTTTGATGATAGAACTATTTCTTATCCCCTGTATATTTCTATATGTTGTATTTTATCTCCTTGTGGAATTGTACGAGAAGACCCTGTGGATGAGCGTAACCAAGAGGCGTTGGATGGAACTCCCTACAAACCGGAGGCTGGAGGATGAGTTGTGACCCATGGTGATTAGGGTCTAGTTAGTTATGGCCTGTGCGTCTCGTGTGGCGTATTTTTATTATGTTTTCCGCTGTTTAACTTTTGTCTAAGTATATGCCTGTGAGGGATCCTACTGATAGGATATCCTCAAAAGTGTTTTGTAATATGCATAATATACTTATATTGTGATATGCCATTCTATATGAAGTAGTATACTTTATAAGTTAAGTTTTAATTTTTATGTATTTTCACGTTAAGTGTGCGATTAAGTAATTAAATAATGAGGTTTCAATCTAATGACACAAAGAGGCACAGCGAGGTGCCTCATTTTGGTATCAGAGCAGTTTGGTTCTAAAACGGACTGTGGGTTATGTCCGATCAGAATCAAAGACTGCGAGGTTTAGGATGTTGTTACTAGCCGTGTCTAGTTGAATCCACATCGGATATTGACTATGCTTAGCAGTTGGGTGGTGAGTCCAAACGCGATAACTAACATTGGTATGCAGCAGTTGGTAGCTGATGATAGAGGAGCCAGTGTTCAGAAAGGAGGA
Source organism: Sophora flavescens (assembly GCA_030762895.1). Classification (NCBI taxonomy): domain Eukaryota; kingdom Viridiplantae; phylum Streptophyta; class Magnoliopsida; order Fabales; family Fabaceae; genus Sophora; species Sophora flavescens. The sequence goes on along the minus strand of CM061068.1, from coordinate 51,737,775 downwards.
GCTGGAAAAGGAGTTCCAGCAGCAGGACTGCCGATGGCCAGACCTCAGGCCATTGGGAAAGTGTTTACTGTGAGGGGAGCTGAATCCTCTCAATCCGGGGATCTTTTACGAGGTATGTATTTGATATCTGGTAGACTTTGTTTGTTTGTCTAAGTAGCATGATAGACAAGAAAGTGATGAGAATTTTGTTGAGGTGTAGTTGTGACTGGTAGGATGTGAACCCTTAAGATCGATATCAGTGAGTGAGACAATTACTATACATCAAATGTTGATCGAGGCATAGTATTACTAAGAGAATCTAAGGTAATGATCAAATACTCGTAGTCGGTATGGATGGTATGAATTTGGAAGATTAAAGGAAAAATACCTATAGTAGTTTTACCTAAGATGAATATGAGTTGGAAAGATAACTTCTTTTGGTTTTAATTGCATTTAGAGGTGCAATAATATTCTTTTGAGGATTAAGATGTGTGATTTTGATATAATCTGGAATAATGGAATACGCTACAAGGATCTAAGACTGTGAATGGATACATTAAGTAGGAAGTTAGGGTAGTATTGATGGTGGTGTTAATTGTAGAAGTTAGTGATGCGTATTTTTTTTAAATAAAGGCAAGTGCACCTCGTCGCAAACAAGTAATACGGTGGTAAGACCGGTTATTGTATCCACAGGGATCGGTTGTCAATTACCAATTCACAAACTCAACAACTATCTAGACTAAACTAAAGTATGAAAAGATCATAAAACAAAGAAATAAAATATTTTTGGTCTTTTGGGAATTTTATCGAACACTTGGTATGCAAACAGAGATGTGGCTAGAATTGTCAGGGTTAGACTACACTAATCCTCCCTTAATTGCAATGAAATGGCTTCTAACACAAGTCCTAATTCAATAATGACAATCAAGTCTTTTCTAAAATACTCAAGCCTAATGTCTTAGGTGCATTGAGCCTAAAACCCCAAATTAAACCCTAATGTCTTAGGTGGATTAACCTGAGATTTTGCATTAAGTCAAGACTTATAAGATTGCAAGCATCCAACACCTATGTCTAGATTCTTGAACTACTTGGCACATGATTCATGAGCATGCCTTAACATCAATCTGTCAATTGTCTATCAAAGCAACATATCATTCCTATGGGTAGCTAAGCCAAGGAAAACATTAAGCACAGAATCACATACTCATAAAGAAATAGAAACTTGCATTAAACAACCAAATCAATTTACAAACAAGTTCAGAAAAGTAATCATCTAACCCCAACAATAGGGGATTTAACTACTCATGATAAAAGGAAATACAAAACAGAATGAGAGAAGGGATGGATAACACTCATAGAAGAATCCTCCAAGCTTCCTCCATTCCCAGAGCAAGGAAATCTCCCCTTCTAGGGCTGGAACCCTAGTCAAGCCGCAGCCTCTAAGTGCTCCCAAGTGCTCCTCCTCCAAAAGCTCTTCAAAAACTGCCCTAAAACAGCAACTTATACCAATCAGATCTGCGCGCGTTCGCGAGGCGAGATATGTCTCGCGAGGCGAATGTTAAAAATCTGCATTCAGAAAATTGAACTCTCGCGAGGCGAGAGTTTCTTCGCGACGCGAGACCGAAAGGTTTTTCTTTAATACGCCCGTGAGGAGCATCAGGGCCTGGGTGTGATGGCTTCTGGTTTTCAGACTCGCGAGGCGAGACATGGGTTCGCGAGGCGAACCAGAAAGGCTTGCATTTTCTCCAACAGTCAGCTTTCAGGGTCGCGGGGCGAATCCAGGCTCGCGGGGCGAATCTCCAGAATTCTGCTTGGCTCAATTTCTTCTCTTTTCAGGCTCTATTTCATCCAAGCTCCATCAAGGCTAATTCTGAGCATTTTTCCATTGAATTCCTGCAAAACAACACCAAAACCACCTTATCTGTTCCAAAGGAAAAACTAACCAAAATCAAACTAAAATGACCTAACTTATATGCAAATGCATGCAGAAATGTACATGAAAAATGAGGTGAAATCACACTCATCAAATCACCCCAAGCTTAAGACTTTGCTTGTCCTCAAGCAAAAACTAAGGCCAGAAGAGATAAACAGTCAAAGCATGGATAGTGAACCAAGAACCCGAGTAAATACTAATCCAAGTAATAGGCAATTCAAACAATTCAGTAAGAGACAATCAATTCAAGTCCAATTAGAGGCTTAGGTTCCTTAGACTCATATTCTCATTGATTTGGGCACTCTTTCTCACCTGAAGCTCACCCCAAGCTTGTTCATTTGCTTGGCTCTCTTTTCTCACCTCACTCTAGTGTTTAAGGATATTTAACATTTCGCTCAATTTTCCTCAAGGAATGAATTCTACCATAGGCTTGACTATCAACCAAATCTCTACTTTATTAATGAAAACAATTAAGAATCAAGAGGTCTTTTACTTGGTTGTAACGTGGCCATGGGATTAATCGTTAGGTGGGGCAATCAAGAAAAGGACATTTCAAAAGGGCTAAACCAAGTATCAAACATTTCAACACATGACACCTTCTAAAATACCTTCTTGGATTTTCGATTTATTTTTCCACCTTTCTTTTCTTTCTTTTTCTTTTTATTTCTCCTTTATTTTTGTCATCCCCTTCTCTATGTATTTTTCTTTATCTTTTGTTTTTCTTTTGCTTGGAGAAGGGGGGATTTTTCAACTCTAGAGAAATATTTCTCTGATTCTTTTATCCCAAATTTTTTTTCAACTACCTTTTTACCCTTTTGTAATACTTTAGAAGGTCCTTTATCAAGCATCTTTCATCAAAAATTTTCAGGGTACCAAGAAAAGTATTTTATTCTTTGTAGGCTCAAAATTGGGCAACTAAGGGGTAACATTTCATCATTCAAAGCTCAGAAGGCCAGAAAAATACCTATTACCTCAATCATTTTCAAAAAATGTTTTCAAAAAATTTCAAGCTTCAAAATGGTTTCAAGTCAAGTTCTAGAGAAAACAATCCAAGAGGAATAACACTCTAACACAAAGAATGGGGTAGATTTAGTGAGTACCCCTTTGGCTCAAAATCTCACATTTTCATAGTTCAAGAATCAATGAAGAACACAAATCTATAGAACCATATGCTAATTATCAACTATCCAAGATTATCTCAAGCATTTTCATTTGCAGCCATATCACAAGAATAAAAAAAATTGGGTTAAAAAATTCACTATCTCAATTTATTTGGCACTTAGTTCTCACAATTGGATGCAAAATCTAAGCAAGGGCAATCTAATTGTGTGACCATGCAAACTATCATGCAAAACTATATGAATGCAACATGCAAAATGCAAATGCAAAATACCCCTACCCTAAGCTTAAAAATTTACATTGTCCCCAATGTAAACAATCAAGATGGAAAGAGGAGAAAAATAAAACAAAAAAATTGGAACGGCTTACCGAGGCGGTAGCGGGTGCTGGTTCACATGCTTTTTGGCTTTGTTTCTCCCTGCCCCTTTTTGCTTCTCCTTCCTTATTATCCTGAAAACACTTAACAAATTTATTAATAGAAGAAAACTCTTGATCTTCTCAAATTATTCAAGAGTTTAAAAGTCAAAAACAAAAGGAAAAAGGAAAAGAAAAATTGGGTTGCCTCCCAATAAGCGCTTCTTTAATGTCACTAGCTTGACTTATTAAAAAGCATCCACCTGGATCCTCCTCCAGGATCAAATGGAAATTGGAGTGGTGATTGTAGCAGTAATATGACTTTATCCTCCATTCCACCCAGCCATGGTGTGAAAACTCCATTGACCTTTACAATGATGAACTTACTTCCTAGCGGGTCAAATGGAATTCTCACCAGGAAGTTTGCCAGACAAGTGGAAGGGACCAACTTACCAGTGTCCACACATGCATGCAAGCCAATATATTTGTCCAATGCAGAAAATTCAGATTCCTTAGCAAGCATGGTGGAATCCACTCCCACTTCGTCTTCATCTTGAACTATCCCCAAAACCAGATTTTCCTCAAATTGGGCTTCACGTGACTCTTGTACTAACTGTTGGCAAATCTCCTCAACTTGCGTTTTGAAGTTCTGCTTCACAGCTTCGATACTCTCACAATTGGCTCTTGCCTTGGCCTCAGAGGCGGATAGTTCTTGGGAATACTGTTCTAGAGCAGCTTTCAACGGTGTTTGCTCCTTCCATTCCCATTCCTCCTCATGCTTCATGATTACACTATAAGCTTGTGCATGAGGGCAGTGACGTCCCCAGAGCCCGTAGTCTCCCAAGACTACATTGGGCCCAAAGGAATATTTTGTGACTCCATCCAAGGCAGGAAAATAGTAAATCTTCATGTGTTACAATCCACCTTGAACAGATAAAACTCAAGAGAAAAAAAATCAACTATATACAGCAAAAAAATCAAATATACACAGGAAATAAAAATTAAGAAAATGTCTAAATTAGTTGTCTCATTTGTTACTAATGATATTGGCAAAGCCAATTCCCAGCAACGGCGCCAAAAACTTGATGCGTATTTTTTTAAAATAAAGGCAAGTGCACCTCGTCGCAAACAAGTAATACGGTGGTAAGACCGGTTATCGTATCCACAGGGATCGATTGTCAATTACCAATTCACAAACTCAACAACTATCTAGACTAAACTAAAGTATGAAAAGATCATAAAACAAAGAAATAAAATATTTTTGGTCTTTTGGGAATTTTATCGAACACTTGGTATGCAAACAGAGATGTGGGTAGAATTGTCAGGGTTAGACTACACTAATCCTCCCTTAATTGCAATGAAATGGCTTCTAACACAAGTCCTAATTCAATAATGACAATCAAGTCTTTTCTAAAATACTCAAGCCTAATGTCTTAGGTGCATTGAGCCTAAAACCCCAAATTAAACCCTAATGTCTTAGGTGGATTAACCTGAGATTTTGCATTAAGTCAAGACTTATAAGATTGCAAGCATCCAACACCTATGTCTAGATTCTTGAACTACTTGGCACATGATTCATGAGCATGCCTTAACATCAATCTGTCAATTGTCTATCAAAGCAACATATCATTCCTATGGGTAGCTAAGCCAAGGAAAGCATTAAGCACAGAATCACATACTCATAAAGAAATAGAAACTTGCATTAAACAACCAAATCAATTTACAAACAAGTTCAGAAAAGTAATCATCTAACCCCAACAATAGGGGATTTAACTACTCATGATAAAAGGAAATACAAAAGAGAATGAGAGAAGGGATGGATAACACTCATAGAAGAATCCTCCAAGCTTCCTCCATTCCCAGAGCAAGGAAATCTCCCCTTCTAGGGCTGGAACCCTAGTCAAGCCGCAGCCTCTAAGTGCTCCCAAGTTCTCCTCCTCCAAAAGCTCTTCAAAAATTGCCCTAAAACAGCAACTTATACCAATCAGATCTGCGCGCGTTCGCGAGGCGAGACATGTCTCGCGAGGCGAATGTTAAAAATCTGCATTCAGAAAATTGAACTCTTGCGAGGCGAGAGTTTCTTCGCGACACGAGACCGAAAGGTTTTTCTTTAATACGCCCGTGAGGAGCATCAGGGCCTGGGTGTGATGGCTTCTGGTTTTTAGACTCGCGAGGCGAGACATGGGTTCACGAGGCGAACCAGAAAGGCTTGCATTTTCTCAAACAGTCAGCTTTCAGGGTCGCGGGGCGAATCCAGGCTCGCGGGGCGAATCTCCAGAATTCTGCTTGGCTCAATTTCTTCTCTTTTCAGGCTCTATTTCATCTAAGCTCCATCAAGGCTAATTCTGAGCATTTTTCCATTGAATTCCTGCAAAACAACACCAAAACCACCTTATCTGTTCCAAAGGAAAAACTAACCAAAATCAAACTAAAATGGCCTAACTTATATGCAAATGCATGCAGAAATATACATGGAAAATGAGGTGAAATCACACTCATCAGTTAGATGTTGGAATTGATTGTGGTGATAATTACGGGAGTTAGATGTTGAAATAAGGTCCTCTAGTGGATCAGTAGTAAGAAGAAGGAAATGATTAAGTTTTAATTATGTCCTTCAAAGATGATAGATCAAGGAGAAATGTTAAGGACAATGAATATAAGGTAGTGATGGAATGTTTCGAGGATAAATAGAACAATATAAGAATGAACTATGTTATGAAGTTACTGCTGTCACCTAGGGGAAAGACAGCGATGAGAAATATAATGTGGAATCTTTAGATTAAGATACGATTACAAGATGAGGTCTAGTTTTGAGTTAAGAAATTCCGAGGATGGAATTTTTTTTTAGAGGGGTAGTAATGTAACAGCCTGATTTTAATTACGCTGTTCAACCGATTAAAATATAATTAATTATATTTTAATATGATAGTTAAAAAGTGTTTTTGAATAAAACAAAATCATATTCATAGTCTACTTTATGATAGAGGTTTACGGTAATATTTTCGGTTGAAAATTCAGACGAAAGTCGGTCTGCATTTTCACTGTCGGTACAAGTTTACTGTGCAGAAAACCTAATTTTGACCCGTGAACGAGATAGTTAGTGTTTTTATTATGTTTCCTTAAACTTTGGATATTTTGAAAATTTTCGTTCAAATATAAAATAAAATATTTTATTCGGGCGAAAACGTCGGAAGAATTACGATCGGAAATGCAACCGGGTACGAAATGGAGCAGAATAGGAGACATAAAAGGCATGAGGTGAGATGAGGGAGTGAGGTGACTCACTAGAGGTATGACCTAAGCTACCTCCTAAAAAGTGGTGATGATGGACTTTTGAAATATATCATATTATATTCTAAAAACCTATTTTTCTCTTTCATCTTCAACCAAACAAGTCTTAAAGACAAAACTTGCTCTCCAAGCTCATCCTCTCTCCAAAATTTCGTGCTCCCCTCTCCCTCCTCTATATAATCACCACTCATCTTCATTCTCTCATTTTCTTCCTCCATCTTCATACTTCTTCAACTTCTTTCATTTCTTCTTTTTTCAAACACTTAAAGCTTCCATTTTTATTAGTCTTTTCCACTTGAGTTATTCATTAAAGTTCTTCCTTATACTAAGGGTAATGCTCTCATATGAATCTTTTTGTAAGTTTCATCTTTTATTTCTTAGTTTGCTTTATGTGTTCTTTATATGCTTTAAACTTCTAAAATCTCTCTAAAATGGTAGAAAAGTCCTTTTGAGTTGAAACCACTTTCTATAGTCTTGTATTAACTTATATTTTCACATACTAAGAGGTTGTGTAAAACAAAAATCTCTACCTATCTCTTCCAATGAAGGCAGAATGCTTGCATTTGTGACCTAGGAAGTTTTTGTTTCAACTTTTGTAATATGATCATGTGTTTGAGTTTCTAACTATCCATTGATCTTAAATCTATAAATCTTGGAAGTTTTGATAGCTTGTTCCTATGATGGCTGAAAATGCGAATAAGTAAGCCTAGGATACTATGTTTCAACTTTCCAAGTATGATCATGGATTTAGAACTCTTAATACCTTGTGATTCTAAACGTAAGAGTTATTGTTAAACAAAGAATAATTTCCTCATCATCCTATGATGGACGAAACTTAGTGTTTAGGTGCTAGGATGTGTGAGATTTTATTTTTCCAAAATGATCATGGACTTAAGCTCCATAAAATATTTGGATTCTAAGTCTAAGAGATTGGAAAGTTTAAGGATTTCTAACTTGTTTATTCTATGTTATTAAAGCTAGGATGTATTACTTTCATTTTTCCAAAATGATCATGGACTTAAGCTCCATAAGATATTTGGATGCTAAGTCTAAGAGATTGGAAAGTTTAAAGATTTCTAACCTATAAATCCTATGAAGACCGAACCTAGAAGGTTATGGACCTAGGATAGTTTGTTCTTATTTTTCCAAAATGATCAAGGTTTTGAGCTCCTTAATACATATGGATGCTAAACCTAAGAGATTAGAAAGTTTAGTGAATGCTAGCCTATTTTACTAACCTTGGCCGAATACCCCAAGTTTATAACTTAGTGGGATTTTAATTCAACTTTGTTTAGTGATCATTGTTTATGAACTCCTAACACTTAAGGATCATAAATCCATGAGTTGTATAATTTTCGGGAATATCTAACCCTAAGAACTAGTCTTGGCCGAACCTATACCTTGTGGTTTAGTGTTCTTGTTTGATTTTAACTTGTGATTTTGTGTTCATAACCTTAGACTTCCATCGCGGAGGAAACGAGGACGTTCGTGGTATACCTCTTCGAGCATCTAGTCTCCTTACCTTCGAAAGAGGTGGAGTTAGTACTTTGTGGTGTGACAACGAGGAGCTTCGAGTTCGGGAGTCCGGTGATAACCCAGGTGGGGGAAAGAACCAACCTATCGTCAGAATGGATAAGTAGTAGATTATATAATAATTGTGTAGGGCGACCTAAACCCTACTAGTAGTCGAGTAATCGACAAAACCAAAATCACATTGGAAACATTTTCTGAAAAACCAATGACGATTCGGGGATTATAGGTTTATTGACATTAGGTTGATCTTTATATTGTTGATGGTTGATTTGATTTTATTACCTTTATTGAATTGATTTTGTGCTATGTTGGTAATATGGGAATATTTTGATTGATATTGTGTTATGCATGATCTGCCTGGTTTTTGTTATTATGCTTAGTGGATTTTAAGCAAAGATATATATGTTGTCTAAGAGATGATTGTTTTGGGTGTGAGGATAATGATGATTTAGAAGTGCCTAACTTAGATGAGGAATGTTAAGGAGGTGTTATGGCATAGAATACGTGTCAAGTTTTAATGGAAGGTTAAGGCACTAAGATGTTGTTAAAACGGGTTGGTGAGATTCAAGTATAGGTGTTGTTGTCGACAACCGTGTATTGGTAATATAATACACAAGGACAAAAGTGTATTGATAATATAATACACAAAGACAAAAGCGTATTGGTAATATAATACGCAAGGACATCTATGTATTGGTAATATAATACATCGTGTATTGTTAATATAATACACGTAAAAGGTAAAAAGCACGCGGAGCAAGTTATCCGCTGAAGCTTTAAATAAAAGGTAAAAAGCTACGATGTCTGTGCAATTTGCTGGGTTTTGTGCTCACAAGAGATAAACAATTGCAATGCATGATGCCAGAAATGTCCTATATGCTTGATGAAAAACCTCAAATGATTTCAGTGCAACACAAGAAAAGCTCGTAACACATTACTATTTTTAATTTTTTCATCACTTAGGTGGTTTTTTATTATCACCCTTAACCCCTTAAAGTGTTGATCACAGACAAGCTTTGAGATGAACTAAAACGAGTCATGTCTTTGTGGAGACAAAGGGTTGAGCACTTTTGCAATGGTATACTTCCTTTGCGATGATTGTCCCAATGCCTCCTATCAGTAGACCATAACCCTTTGTTGGGAGACCATCTTGTCCTTTACGGCCTTTTGAGACTTCCAAAGAAATTCTAAATGCTTTTGAAGACACCAATACATGTTTAACATTTCAGTATATACTTATCATGATGAATGCACACACACATTTGACAAAAGTTAAAGCAGAGGGATAAGGGTAAAAAGAATTGGGAGTCAATGTCATTATATTTGGACTGAAAAGGAATACAAAGCAGATATTACAATGGAGTATGGAATTGCAAAAAAGGTTGTGGAGTGGAATCATATCTCCTCAAGTGACACCTCATTCCATGACTAGCGTTAGTATCCCTCATACTATCTCGACTGCTTACTAATCAACATATGAGAATGTTATCTGCCCTGGTCTTCATGCATCTAGCCCACTGATTGCCCCAATTCATCGGCTTGACGACACTTCCATGGTTTATTTTATTTTTTGAACCCTAACTTTTTCCTAGACCGCCTTTTCAGGTTTTCAGCCTAGCGGGTTGCTCTAACTTTTGCCTAGACTATCGTTTCAGATTTTCAGTCTAACGAGCTTTTCTTTTTTTCATTTTTCACTTTTTTTTTCTTCTTCTTCTTGGGAAGTGTGTTCAAGCATAGTATTTTTTGACTGCATCTGAGTTTACAGGCAGTGGAAGATCTTCCGCATCCATCCTGGTGAGAATTAAAGCTCCTCCCGAGAAGGCCTTTTTCACCACGTAAGGTCCTTTGTAGTTCGAGGTCCAGTTCCCACGATGATCCTTTTGGATTGGTAGGATCTTTTTGAGCACTAGAACACCCTCTCGAAACTGCTGGGGGCGTAATTTCTTCTCGTAAGCTCTCATCAACCTTTTCTGGTACAATTGGCCGTGACACAGTGCTACTAATCTCTTCTCTTCAATAAGGTTCAATTGGTCGAGTCGATCTTGGACCCACTCGGCTTCTTCCAATTCTTCCTCTCTCAATACTCTTAACGATGGGATCTCTACTTCAATCGGGAGTACTGCTTCCATCCCATAAACTAAAGAATACGGAGTTGCCCCTGTCGAGGTGCGAATAGAGGTACGGTAGCCGTGCAAAGCAAAAGGTAACATCTCGTGCCAATCCTTATATGTCACCACCATCTTTTGGACAATCTTCTTGATATTTTTATTAGCGGCATCAACTGCTCTATTCATCTTTGGGCGATACGGGGAGGAATTGTGATGCTTTATCTTGAAGTTTTCGCACATCTCTTTCATCATCTTGTTGTTCAAGTTAGTCGCATTATCAGTGATAATCTCACTTGGCAACCCATAACGACAAATTAATTCTCTTTTTTCAAATTTGATCACGACATTCCTGGTCACATTGGCATATGATGCAGCCTCAACCCACTTTGTGAAATAATCAATGGCAACAAGAATGAAGCGATGCCCATTCGAGGGTTTTGGTTCAATTGGACCGATCACATCCATTCCCCACATTGAGAATGGCCAGGGTGCAGCCATGACATTCAAGGGAGTTGGCGGTGCATGAACCTTATCAGCATATATTTGACACTTATGGCACTTCTTTGCATAATTAAAGCAATCTGCCTCCATTGTCAACCAGTATTGGCCAGTCCTCAAGATTTTTCTTGCCATTGCATGCCTGCTCTCGTGTGTTCCAAAACATCCTTCATGGACCTCCTCAATTATCCGTTTAGTTTCTTTTGCGTCAACGCACCTCAACAACACCATGTCATGATTTCTTTTGTAAAGAATACCTCCATCTAAATAGAAACCCATTGCAAGTCTTCTTAGATTTCTTTTGTCATTTTTTGAAGTGCCCGGAGGGTATTCCCTTCTTTGGATGAAGCATTTGATGTCGTGGTACCACTATTTTTTATCAGACTCTTTCTCTATCACTTGACAATATGCAGGTTGATCACGATTTTCCATTTTGATGAGTGGTAGGTTCCTCTCGTCACTTACTTTGAACATCGAGGACAAGGTAGACAGCGCGTCATCTAATTGGTTATCTTCTCGGGGAATGCGATGAAATGTGACTTCATCAAACTGCTCAAACAAACCTTTGATGTAATCATGGTACGAGATTAACTTGGCATCTCAGGTTTCCCATTCCCCTCTTAGCTGGTGGATGACTAGTGCAGAGTCTCCATATACCTCCGGTATCCTTACCTTTGATTCTATCGCTGCCAAGATCCCGAGCGCACAAGCTTCATATTCGGCTAGATTGTTTGTACAATCAAAGCAAAGCCTTGTAGTGACAAGGAAGTAATCGTTTTTCGGTGAGATTAATATTGCCCCGATTCCATATCCCAATGCATTATAAGCTCCGTCAAATAACAAAGTCCACTTTTCTTTTTCTGGTGATTGCTCGCGATCTAACAAAGCCATTATATCTTCATCTGGGAAATCAGATTGCATCGATCCATAATCTTCTACTGGCTGATTGACTAGATATTCTGCAAGAGCACTCCCTTTTATTGCTTTTTGGGTGACATAGACAATGTCATATTCTGATAGCAGGACTTGACAGCGAGCAATTCTTCCAGTCAGAGCAGGCTTATCAAAGATATAGTTGATCGGATCCATTTTGGACACTAACCAGGTAGTGTAACACAACATGTAATGCCTCAAACGATGAGCCGCCCAAGCCAAGGCACAGCAAGTGCGTTCCAGCAGTGAGTAGTTGGCTTCACAACCGGTGAACTTCTTACTTAGATAATAGATGGCATGTTCCTTTCTTCCTGACTCATCGTGTTGCCCCAGTACACAACCCATTGATTCATCTAGCACAGTCAAATACATGATGAGAGGCCTTCCTGGAACCGGGGGAACCAAGACTGGAGGCTCCTGTAGGTATTGTTTGATCTTCTCAAAGGCTTTTCGACAATCTTCATTCCATGTTACTGCCTGATTTTTGAGTAGCAATTTAAAGATTGGTTCACATGTCGCGGTCAGTTGGGAGATGAACCGGGCAATGTAGTTCAATCTTCCTAAAAACCCACAAACTTCTTTCTCCGTTCGAGGTGCTGGCATATCGATGATTGCTCGAACTTTTTCAGGATCAACCTCTATTCCTCTTTGACTAACAATGAACCCCAGAAGCTTGCTTGATTTCACTCCAAAAGTGCATTTGGCTGGATTCAGTCAGAGCTTAAACTTTCTTAACCGCTCAAAAAGTTTCTGCAGATTATCAATACGATCATCTTCGGATCTGGACTTGGCGATCATGTCATCTACATAAAATTTTATCTCCTTATGCATCATGTCATGGAATAAAGCCACCATAGCCCGCTGATATGTTGCCCCAGCATTTTTCAAGTCAAAGGGCATAACCTTGTAGCAAAAGGTTCCCCATAAAGTGATAAATGTAGTTTTCTCCATATCTTCAGGTGCCATCTTGATCTGATTATATCCTGGGAATCCATCCATGAAAGAGAATAATGCATGTTGGGCAGTATTATCTACAAGAACATCAATATGAGGCAGAGGAAAATCATCTTTGGGGCTAGCTCTGTTCAGACTCGATAGTCGACACACATTCGAACCTTTCCATCTTTCTTGGGGACAGGAACGATGTTAGCAACCCATTGAGGGTACTTTAAGTACCACTTCTAGGAAACCCGCATCCAAATGCTTCTTGACCTCCTCCTAAATCTTTAAAGACATTTCTGCTTTCATCCTTCGTAGCTTCTGCTTTACTGGAGGACATTCCGGCTTAAATGGCAGTTTGTGTTCCGCTACACTGGGGTCTAACCCTGGCATGTCTTGGTACGACCATGCGAAAACATCTTTATAATCCATCAACAGCCTGATCAACCTGCTTCGCTCCTTTTCTTTCAGGGAAAGGCCAATCTTGACCTCTTTTTTTATCATCTTCGGTTCCCAAATTGATTAGTTCACTCGGCTCTTCATGGGGTCGAATTTCCCTGGCCTCTTGTTCTACCAACCTCAATAATTCAGGAGGAACTTCCCCGTCATCATCAACAACCTCATCAGCATGATCAATAGGATAGTCAAAATTGTATGCTGAGTTATTAACACTGTCATTTTCAAGAGAGTCACTTTTAGGTCTGCATTTTGGTAGTCATCAGGGGAAGATGAATGAATAAAGGTTAAAGATGGGAAACTGCATTTATTGGTCAGGAACGATGAATAAAAGCGAAAGTAAAAAGGAGAGATAAGAACATAAAGATATTGAATGCGTGCATTTATTGATAAGTCGTACTGAAACGGAAACAAGTAAGCCCATTACAACAGAATTCCTAAAGCCTTGGGCAGAGCTAAAGGATAAGCATTACAGAATTACTTTGAAAAAAACTCTATGGTCCTGGGGAACTCGATGACCTCCTAATTGTTGAGCTTTGTACCTGGAGGGTATGGATACACCAGATTGACACCATGATCGGCGGGGTAATCATCTTCAACAGCTGCTGCTTGTTCTAGGAATGCGAACCCCACACTCCGGAAGCTTTGTCGAATGTCACAGATGGGAACCCTTTCAGCCTCGTATTCACGATTTTCCAGTCGAGCCAACCTCTTTCTTTTCTTCTCTTCTATAACCCTCATCTTGTCGGCGTTGGTGGGTTTATATCCCAACCCAAACCTGTCCTTGTTCTCGGTGAGCATGAGGATGTCAGCGACACCTTGGATATTCTTTCCCAAACCGCTTCCAGGTCGGTATCCTCCTTCGAGCATAACCCTAGCCATCATAATGGACGCTTTAGATGACTGAGGTTTCAAGAGTGGAACATCATCCCCAACATAAGTGGCATTAGCAATTTCAAGCGATTGGAAAGCGGTCTCAAGAGCTTCATCGGCAGCTTCAATGTAAGGGGTTGTTGATGGCTTACTCACTAACATATCCCCCTCTCTAGAAACAATTATCAACTTACTATCGACAATGATCTTCACTTTCTGGTGCAATGTGGAAGGTACAGCTCCAGACGAATGGATCCATGGTCGTCCTAGGAGACAACTGTAAGTTGGTGTGATGTCCATTACTTGGAAGAGTACCTCGAAGGTGCAAGGACCAACCTGAATGGGCAATTCAATTTCCCCCCATGACTTCCCTCTGTGTACCGTCAAAAGCCCTTATGATCATTGTACTTGGCTTCATATGGGTTCCATCGAAAGGCAACTTTGCCAGTGTTGACTTTAGCATTACATTCAAAGAAGAGCCATTATCAATGAGGACCCTGGCCATGACATGATCTCGACACTTCACAGAAATGTGTAACACCTTGTTGTGCCCGATTCCTTCAGCTGGAATTTCATCGTCAGTGAAAGTGACATAATTATCAGCAACGATGTTACCCATGATGTTATCGAGCTTGTCAACTGTGATGTATGTTAAGTCTCTAAAATGTTTGATATGCATTTCCCTAAGTTTTGATGAAAAATAAACATTGGTTAATGATTTAATTAACCTTCATATTGGTTGCTAACCTATCTATTGAGTGTGAAGATTAATAAAAAAATAGAATCAGACGTCCAACAAAGTGAAACAAGCAGACGTCCAACAAAGTGTAACAATCAGACGTCCAACAAAGTGAAACAAGCAGACGTCCAACAAAGTGTAACAAGCAGACGTCCAACACTCTAGTGTTTGTAGCGCACGTCCAAAACACAAGAGAAAGAAACCCGCGTCCAATAAAAATATCAGAAGGCCGCGTCTACTAAAAAGTATCAGAAGGCCGCATCTAATAAAAATATCAGAAGGCCGCGTCCACCAAAAAGTATCAGAAGGCCGCGTTTACTAAAAACAACAGAAGGCCGCGTCTACTCAAAGTATCAGAAAAATCCGTCAAGTGAGGTATCAAAATTATCCGTCCAATGACGTGGCACTTGTAGCGCATCCATCAAAATATCAGAAAAGACCGTCCAGTGAGGTATCAAAATGGTTTGTCCAATAACGTGGCATATGTAGCTCGTCCATTAAGGAAGCATATGGAGCTCGTCCATTAAGGTCAGAATGTATCCGTCCACTGAAGAACAAGAGACTCTCGTCCAGTAGAGTGACTGAGACTCTCGTCCAGCAGACTAACTGAGACTCTCGTCCAGTAGAGTGACTGAGACTCTCGTCAACCAGTAACCGAGACTCTCGTCCAGTAAAATAACTGAGACTCTTGTCCACCAGACTAACAGAGGCTCTCGTCCACTAAAGGTGACAGAAGCTCTCGTCCACTAAAGGTGACAAAATCACTCGTCCACTAAAAGTAACAGAAGTGCTCGTCCACTAAAGGTGACAGAAGCGCTCGTCCACTAGTCTTTGGACTTGCTGAGTCCTTAATATGGAGCTCGTCTACTAGCCCGAATGAAAACTCAAATGACTAGATAGACGTGATTATTTTCAAGATGGAAGCACTTATATTATGATCGCGAATTCTTTAAGGATTATCAGAATCTTGGTTCAAGAACCAGAAAGAGACTTGAAGCCTTCTCTCCTACTCAGTTTCACGATTATCAAGAAAAGTCAGAAGCTACTCTCTCAAGCAACCTTGGATAATCAGAACCAAAGACCAGTTAAAGAATGCTTCCAACGTGCTTTATTCCCTAGTACCTCTGGTCCTTACACAAAAAGGGAAGTGTACTCAGCAAAGTACAAAAAGCTCTGTGCTCAACTTTGATATGGCTGTAGCACGATGAATAAAGCCATGATCCTTCATGTTAGAATACAACCAACGACTCTATTGCATTAATGGCTGCCCAGAACGACTCTATTGCATTAATGACTACTCAGAACGACTCTATTGCATTAATGACTACTCAGAACGACTCTATTGCAATTAATGAAGTTCTGCTTGAAGCCAACATCTGAGAGGATGTCTCTAACGGATCCTAAATGCTTGAAGACCATAAATATAGAAGCCATTGAAGATGAAGAAACATATACACATTGCATTAAAAACGCCACTACTCTGAGCATTTATTTCTTCATTCTTCAATCATTTTGAAGTTATTACGCAGACTTTCGTGAGCCTTACATTTAAACCACTCTCTGAGTGTTAGTGAAAGATCTGCCTGTGAGAAATTGTATTTATTACAAACCAAATCTCTCAAACAAACCCAAGTGAGCCTGAAGAGGCAAGGTGTGAAAACAATACTTGTCTTGAGCCTGAAGAGGCTAGGTGTGCAAATAATACTTGTCTTGAGCCTGAAGAGGCTAAGTGTGCAAATAATACTTGAGTCTGTAACCTTATCAGTTATAGTGGATAAATCTTGGTGCTGCCAAGGACTGGACGTAGCTATTTGATTTGAAGAGTGAACCAGGATAAATCACCGTGTCAATCTCTCTTCCCTTAAACTCTTTAATTGCTTTAGTTTTTCTTGCATCTGTCAAGTGGTGTGTGTGCAATAGTCAATCGTCCATCCTGTATTCTTCCACTCGTCCAAAGCTAGCTTTCTGTTTGCGAAAAGATTTCAGCTTTGCTTAAATTCTGATAAACACAATTCAACCCCCCCTTCTCGTGTTTATAGTTGTCTATTTCAATGTCATGAGAGACATGAGCTTGATTCAGCACCTTCATCAGTACTCTCCTGTGTGGCTCAGAGTTCATCAATAGAGACAAAAGAGATATCCGAGCCAGAGTTCTATTTAATTGATCCACGACCCTGTATTCACTCTGCTTGATGAACTTCAAGAATTCGCCGACTTCTTCATCAGATACCTCCTTTTTATTCTCACCCCCGTTTGCTTCCTTGTCATCTAGAATTCCTTCCACCTTCTCTTTCCCCTTGCGATCCTTTCCTTCCTTTTCTGTTTCCTCCCTTCGCAATACCTCTGGAGTGTAAATGCGACCACTCCTAGTCATTCCACCAATTCCAGAAATGTTGGTAACCACAGTAGTCCCGCTGGAAGGATTGGGTTGAACCTGAATCTCATATTTCCATGGTACCACTTTGGGGTCCTTGTAAGGGAAAGGACTTGGAACTCGGATGACGATTGGTGTTGGCCCACTTGGAACCGGCAAAGGTTCCTTCTCAGTATAGCATATCACCACTGGTTTCGGAGTGACTTGCTCAGGGACTGGTTGAGGACTAACCACAACAGTAAAAGGGGTTAACTTAATTGGGGTTGGGGAAATTGTAGATTCAGTAACCGTATTAATGCCATACTCATTTGATTCACAACCAATTATGATAATCTTCATATCCATTAACTGCTGCACAACTTGCCGAAACTCTGCATAGTCTTCAATCGAATGCCCCACATTCCCGTCGAAGTCACACCTTATCTCTTCATCAAGAGTCTTCCCTTCAACAAATGAGGTTTGCATCAATCCATGTTTTTGCATCTCCCTTAAAATAACTCTCACAGGAGTTTTGACATTAGCCTCTTGACTCTTAAGAGTAGGTTCCATAAAGCTATCAATGGCATCGACTCCATAACCCTCATGATTTGGCATAGGACCTTGTGCCCCATTCGGAGCATCTTTCTGAAAGCTCAACCACTTAGCATCAATAAGGTCCTGTAACTTAAATTTGAAAGCCCTGCAGTTCTCAGTGGAATGACCTATTGCCCCCGCTTGATACTCACATTTAGCATTTGGGTCAAACCACTTCGGATAAGGAGGCCCCAATGGTTTCATTGGGATAAGAGTCAACAAAGATTTGCTTATAAGCTGATGCAGTAGCTCAGTATAGGTCATGGGTATCGGGTCAAAATGTACTGCCTTTCTTTCCGAGTTATGCGGTGGTCTTTTTTGGATGGTGTTTGAGTTTGGACCTAGGGGTGTATGAGGTGGCATGGTAAGGGGTGTTTGAGGTTGAGAGGGGTATGATGGCCGGTAAGGAGCCATCTGTTGAGGATTTGGAAATTGTGAGGTGGAAACGATGCATGACTGGTTGGCTTGGTGATATGGAGGTGGCTGGTAATATGGGGTGTATTGGGCTTGGAAGGTGGGTGTTTAGTTTGGTTTAAATTGGTTCGGTTTCTTTTGTTCAAAGGTTACCGCATGTGCTTCTCCATCATTCTTTTTCACAAACGGGGCTTTCTTTGGGCCATTTGCTAATGAAGTCTCAGTGATTTTGCCAGTCCTCATTCCACTTTTGATTCTTTCATCGATAATGACCATGTCAGAAAAGTTCGATGACACGCTTCCAATCATTCTACCATAGAAAGGCGACTGGAGTGTATCAATGAACATTGCCACAATTTCTTTCTCGGCTAATGGAGGCTCTACCTGTGCAGCCAGTTCCCTCCATCGATGTTCATACTCCTTGAAAGTCTCTGTGTCTCTCTTTGCCATATTTTGGAGTTGCATCCTATCGGGAGTCATGTCAATATTGTACTTGTATTGCTTCAGGAATGCATCTGCTAGATCTTTTAAGGATCGGGTTGAAGCTGCCCCAGTTAAACTGTCTTGGAAGAAGTGAATCAAGATCTTATCATCTTGAGTGTATGATGCCATCTTCCTTATATACATGGGTAAATGGTTTTTGGGACAAATGGTTCCCCGATATTTGTCGAAATCAGGTACCTTAAATTTTGGTGGAATTACAACATTTGGCACCAGACAAAGCTCCGAGGCATCCCGAAGACCATAACTATTTACCCCTTCGATGGCCCACAGTTTCTCCTCTAACACTTCCAACTTTTCTTCAGATTGGGAATTGTTGGGACGAATCTAGGCAAGTATACCTAGACGTACAAGTAATACGGTGGTGAGACCGATATCGTTCCCACGAGGAATGTGACAAGTACTAGCACGTACCAAATCAATTAATATCTAAGCGAACCTTTGGATGGAAGGGAGCTCTATACTAAATACCAAGCCCAAGAGTTATAACAAACAGAATAAAAAAGAAAAAGTTCTTTTGAGATTTTTGTCAAACACTTGGAATGCAGAAAAAGAGACTCTTCAAATATGAAAGATGTTGGGATTAAACTTCACCAAACCTTAGCCTCATGCAATACCAAGACCACCAATCCAGTTTATGCTTCAAATATCAAAATAAACCCACAAGATTACTCAAGCCCTAATTCCTTAGATTACAAGAGCCTAAATCCCCTAATTAAACCCTAATTCCTTAGGTGGCCTAATTAGTGAATTTGCATTAAGAGTAGGGATTACACGATTACTAATAAACCAAAATCCATTCCTAGATGCAAGGTTTACTAGGTGATTAATTCCAGATCAAGAATTGATAAGAACGTCCCCATTGCAAATCAAATCTCAAAATCAATTCATGGATGGCCAGACCACAAAGAGCATTAAGCATAGGAATTAAACACTAATACGAAGGCATAAACACAGATCAATAAATCAAGGCAATTACATAATATTTGGTTTAGCTACATCTAATCCCAACACAAAGGGGGTTAGCTACTCATGATAATAGAGAAAGCCAAAACCAGAGCAATGGAGACAAAGGGGAGAAGGAACTCCATGAAGGCTTTCCACATCAGCCACCACAGCCCTTGGCTCAGAGAAGAAGTACTTTTAGGGTTCCAAGTCTTCTAGGTCAAAAATCCCCGTGTAAAAGATGCCGTCTGTTCTGCTCAAAGGCCCTATTTATAGATTGGGCGTGCGTCACGGCCGTGACGTGTTCTGCCTTGGGCACGCCTTCAAATTTTGATCTGTCACGGTCGTGACACTCATCACGGCTAGGCCGTGATCGGTTCTGTCTGGATCGGCTAATATGTCACGGCCGTGATGGGCATCACGGGCAGGCCGTGATGGCTTCTGACTTTTGTCTTCAGCTCTGCTTGATCATGGCCGTGATGGTCATCACGGCCAGGACGTGATGGTCATCACGGCCAGGACGTGATGGTCATCACGGCCAGGACGTGATGGGCTCTGTTTGGTACATTTTCTTCACTTTTAAAGTTCTATCTTCATCCAAACTCCATCATGGTCAATCTTTAGCATTTTCACCTTGATTCCTGTAAAACAACACCACGAAACCGCCTTACCCGTTCCAAGGTAAAAACTAACTAAAATCAATTTAAATATGCCTAAACTATATTAAAATGCATGAAAAAATGTACATGAATTATGATGTGAAATCACACTATCAAATCACCCCAAGCTTGTTCATTTGCTTGTCCTCAAGCAATCACCAAGGCCATAAGATATAAATAATCAGAGCATGGATAGTGAACCAAGAACCCGAGTAACTAATCCAAGTAACAGGCATTTTCAAATAATTAAGCAAGGGACAATCAATTTCAAGTCCAATTAGAAGCTTAGGTTTCCTAGACTCATATTCTCACTGATTCGGGCACTCTTTCTCACCTCACTCAAGTGTTTAGGGATATATGACAATTTGCTCAGTTTCCTCAAGGAATGAATTCTACCATAAGCTTGACTATCAACCAAATCTCTACTTTATTAATGAAAACACCTAAGAATCAAGAGGTCTTTACTTTGGTTGTAACGGGGCCATGGGATTAATCGTTAGGTGGGGAAATCAAGAAAAGGGAATTTCAAGAAGTCTAAACAAATATCAAGCATTGCAAAGCATGCCACCTTCTAAAGTACATTTTTGGGTTTTGATTCGTCTTTCCAACTTCTCTCTTTCTTTTTGTTTTATTTCTCACTTCCTTTTGTCACCCCCTTCTCTTTTGGCTTTTTCTTTCTCTTTTTTTTTTGTGTATGGAGAAGGGGAGAATTTCAATTCAAGAGAAATATCTTTCTAACTTTCTCATCCCATACTTTTTCAAACTACCTTTTTACCCTTTTTGTAATACTCTAAAAGGTCTCCTACCAAGCATCATTCATCAAATTATTTCAAGGTACCAAGAAAAGTATTTTATTCTTTCAGGCTCAAAATTGGGCAACTAAGGGGTAGCATTTAGTCAATCAAAGCTCAGAAGGCCAGAAAAATACCGAGTGCCTCAATCATTTTCAAAAATGTTTTCAAAAATTTTTAAGCTTCAAAACGGTTTCAAGTCAAGTTCTAGAGAATACAATCCAAGAGCTGTTGACTTATAGCAAAGGAACATTTGGATAGTCACCACAACTATAAATGATATCTTGGCCCTGTTGACTTTCGTACCATGGGCATACCCACTTAAAAGAGTCTCTTTCTTTGTCAAACTCGCTCTTCCATTCCTCTTCATTAAGCTGTCTTGTCATGCATGAATGAATGACATATTGACAATGCATGGCCTAAAATACTACATGCACGAGCATACAATATAATAATGAGTGTAACAGGATCACGAATGAGTGGCATGTTAAGGTGCATGTGGGATGCGTGTAGAAAATCGTTATGATGCATGAGATATAAATGTGATTATTCATGTTGCAGAAAAAGATTGAATGCACTCCTTTTTGTCCTACATAGGTCATATCCTGAAGTTGGGACTTTTGCAGTCAAGACCTTATTTTGGTAGGCTGCTAATGGCATTTTATGTGTATGACTTTCGGGACAGATCTAGACCCCTAAACATATGGTCCCCGGATTACCCTCATCTAAAAGATAACGATCCGAATCCATGAACCTCACCACAGGGACAAATAAGTCACAATATGGTAGTCCATGTACCGGTAGCAATCCGAGCGGGAGAATCAGTGACTGTCAGGGACGCAAAAGCATCATAATAACATCACCGAAACCCCTTCTAATCTTATGGCATTCCAAGGCTCGGGTATAGAGCCCAAAAGTGTGTGAATATGTGATGGTGATGTGTGTGCTGGGAGCAAGCAAACTTGCACAAAACCTAAAAAACTATCCCCAAACCTGCAAAAGAACAACCAGCATTTAAAAGAGTTTTCTATCCTAGGGTTGCAAGAATACAAAAACATTTATAAGAACAAATAAAACTATTTACGAAATAAATAAAACAAAGAAGGGTAAAACTAATATTCTCAAAGCTATTAAAAAATGCACAACCAACTATGTTAGGCCTGACTCTCTACAAGTTCCCCAGTGGAGTTGGCAGCTGTCGTGACCGTCCTTTCCGGGAGCCGCGAAAAGAGAAATAAAAACAGAGGAATCGCCACTAAAATTTTATATTGGGAAAATCTTAGAAAAAACCAAATATTTAAAGGTAAGCTGGTCTAAAAAAAAGAGAGAGATGAGTCCGGGAGTCGGTTACGAGTAGGGAAGGTGTTAGCACCCCACATCGCCTGTTTAAAAAACGGTACCTCAAGTTAATTGTACAAAAACATTTTAATAACATTTTTAAATATTTGTTTTACCCCAAAAATTATTTATAAGGAAGTTTTATTTTTAATTTTTAATATTTTAAATTTTTATTAATTTTTACATTTTTTTAATTTATTAATTATAAAACTAAATGAGGTTGAACATGGCACATGAGTCCACAGGGCAACCTCAAATCTAAGGGACTGAACATGGCACCGTATCCATAGAGTATCCCTAAAAATAGAAAAGTTTAATTACTTTGATTAATTATTTTAACATAAAAAGAGACAAAAAAAGAAAAAAAATTAGTTTTGGCTTGACAAGATGATTTATCTTGCTCCTACGTATTTCCGGGTGCGATGGGAAACTCAAAGCCATGTAGTTCTTTTTAGAAAATATTTGATTGATTGGTTGATTTTATTTTTGGTAAATATTTGATTTTTGTTGATTTTTGTTTAAAAAAAGGGATTTTATTTTAAAATAAATTCACCATTGTATAGAGTCCAAGATAGCAGTGCTATACGATAAACCCTTACAATTCATGCGACATTTGAGGATGAATAAGTCCATACATCAACGTCGCAGATTGTTGCGTGAATTCAAAAGATATTTTTATAAAATTAAATTGGGTAAAATTGGTTAAAAGAATAAATTTTAAAAAAACATTTTATTATTTTTTATAAAAGATAATTCACTCTCGCACATGGTTAAAGATAGTCAAGCTATACGATGAACTCTTACAATTCATATGACACTCGAGGATGAAAGATCGTACATCAAGGTCATTGATTGTTGCGTGAATTAATAAAGGTTTTTATTTCAAAATATTAGTAGCATAATTTTACTTAAGTCAATGATTGAAAATATTTTTAAAAGATTTTTTTTTATTTTTTTATTTTTTTATTTTTTGTTTGAAACTCTTTAGAAGCAAAATGGGTTATTATACTACCTACTCTAAGCCCAATTTTGGTTACAACTCTAAGCCCAATTTTAGGAAAGAAAAAAACAAATTATTTAGGCCCAATAAGAGAACCCATGAGCACTAAAACCTAGCAGCCACATGATAACAATTCATCAAGCAAAATGAAAAGCAACTAAGAGGAGAAACTTGCCCCCAAAACGTAGCAGACAGGGATGGGGTCACTGTGATGGTTTGGGACGGTTGTGCACCGGAAATCGCACGACGACGGCGGCTTCTCGTGGCAGAGGCACGGTGGATTGCGTGCGAGCTTTGGGCGGAGGGGACGGGTTGCGCGATGGCTACGCTGTGCTGGAAGAACAGAGGCCGTGTGAACTGCGAAGGAGGCGTGACGCAATGGCTGCTGGGAGGCGGAGGTCGTGCGCGGGTCTGCTTCGGTTGAGGAACGGCGGTTGAGAAAACTAATGGGGGGACAGCTGAGAAGCAGTGAAAGTGGAACCCCAGATCTGAACTTTGAATTCATGTGGGAGGACCAGTGGAGGAGGGTGAGATTGTGGTTGTTCTTGCTATTGCCAGTAGCGGTGGCGGACCGAGGCGGAGCTAGGGACGATTCTTCCTCCTGAAGGTTGCATTCTTCTTCTTCTCTATTGTGGTTTCTTTCTTTTTTGTGTTTTTTTTTCTTTTGTTCTGGTTTGTTTCTTGAAACAAATATGGAGAAGAATACAGCCTTTACTCCCATCTCTCTGTATGGCTGGTGCAAGGGTAGGGAGGGTGCCTCCCTCTTTAGTAAAAAAATGAAAGAAAACGAGAAAGGGGAAATAAAACAAAATTGATCAATACTTGAAGGAGCAAAGTGAAAGCTAGCCCTTTTTTTCAAATTTTTTTTTACTTTTTATTTTTTTTTTTTATATTCTGATGCCAAATAAAAAAAAACAAAATTTTAGTTGGGCTTGGATAATGGGCCAACAAGTCATTTATAACAATAAAATGAAAATGGGCTACATTAATTCTATAATGGGCCAAGAATAAAAAATCACTTTTTTTATTTTATTTTTATCATTTTTGTTTGTTATTTTTTTCAAAATATTAATAAAAACAAACGAACAAAATTAGGTATTCATACATTGGAAAGTAATATTTTTTTTTTTACGGTAAAGATCTTCATTCAATTACTGAAACAAGGGACATTACAATCAAATTGATCAAACAGTGTAGGGGCATTCCCCACCCAAACTAAGGGACTAGCTCTAATAGTTAAGCCTATCAACTCAAGAACCACATACACATAGATTGTGCAGAAAACAAAGGGGCATCAAACCAAAATCTATATCCTAGCATCCAGCCTAACAATTTCTTCCTCACTCGGTCAAGGACACGGAATAGATGAGATGTCACAGTCTTAACGCTTATCCAATTACGGATCATTTCTTTGGCTTCTTCAGGCACAATTCGACTATATGTGATCTCGATGTTGTCCAATTTAACCCTTTGATCGGAAGTCAAATGAAGTGTGGAGAGGATACTGAAATTGGAATCAGCCACAAGTGGACCAACACCCTCTACATGTTTCCAAAAAGCTGAGTTCATGGGCTTTTTCACAAACATCTCAAGAGCATTAGTTACCCCAACAAGACTTAAGAGCAACCTGCATAAAAGGGATAAAGCAGAGGCCATAGCAACAGGACACCCAAATTGAAAATTTGTACCTCTGTCCAGTGGCTTTGGCGGAGGACGAAACACGACCTGTTCAGGAGGAGGGGGAACTGCCTCGCTTTGCTGGTGATCAGGGTTCCTGGGATCAGTGCGACCATCTGTTTCCATCAGAGTTCCGAGTCTGTCCTGTGGTGGGGGTTCGGGTGGTGGTCGCACCGCCGGTGAAGAGAACGACGCGATGATGGGAGACCCTTTGATGGGATCCAGAGAGAGTGGGGAAGTGGCGGAGGGCAGATCGCCGGCGACTAAGTCAGTCTCCAATAAGAGACCGAAACCAAGCCGTGGGGTTGGTTGAGGCAAGTTAAAACTCGGATCTGTGAAAGATGGCTTGACGTGGGTGAAGTGGAGCAGGGGTGAAGGATCTGAGAAATGGAGGTGGCTGCGAGATCCGGTAACAAGAGGAAAGAGACTCACGTTTGGCGACGAAAGGGCGAGGCTGAGGAGCGGTGGTGACGAAAGGGCGAGGCGGAGGAGCGGTGGGGAGGTTGGATGTTGACATGGGAGAACTAAGGGGATTTCACAACGGGACGGAGGGACACTAGGAAGAAAGCCTGGGCTTCGACCAAACAGGCCCCACTGTTGGGGGAGCAAGCCTCCACAAAGGGAGGAAATAATACCATGACGGCGCATGGAGGGATAAACCCTAGCAGAGCCGAAAGGCTCTCAGGGTGACAACGACTATTTTGTGGATTTACATTGGAAAGTAATAGCTACAACGACTTGAAGGAAAAAATCTAAAATAATAATTAAATTATTCAGTGACCTACGCAACCAAACTCAGTGGATGCACCGCAACTACAGTGATTAACCTAATGATATTCAAGTCTATACATAATTAGCAATGATATTCATTATTGTATACCCCAAAAGTAATGCAATTATGGGGGAAATAAAAATAAAATTAAAAATGTTATTCGTAGATTAAAAGAAATAATGAAAGTATCAGAGGAGAAAAATACGCTCAACTTACCGAATGATTCCCTGTGCAAGCAACAAAAAAGAATTACTGGATAGCTCACGCAACCTGATGATGAAACTCAATTACACCAATCAATTATACTTAATAATTCATTCCATATGCTGAAATAATGTTGAACTACAAGCATGGGCGGGTATCATTCACAAGTTCTATTCCAGTGTTATTTTCACCGAATAAAAATGTCAAAGTTGATTATAATTGACATGAGAATTCCAGTTTAAAAAAGGGGAAATAAAAATCACGGATGTTTCGACTTTCGAGCATGAGAAATTATATATTTCAAATTCAATCCATGTTACTATGATTGAGAATATTCTAAAATGAAATGTGAAGCTGCAATTATACACATGATATAATAGCGATATAATAGTCTCTGTTTTTTTTTTAAACAAACGATATAATAGTTATAAGTACAAGAAAAAATATAAAGAGTTTAATTGATATATATTGTTAGTCTAAAAATTTTTATAATGTCAACTTTATAAGAATTAATGTCTCGTGTGTGACAAATATTAGTGGTGGTTTAATATTTCAATGAAAGGACATATTGTTTGACATTTGAATGAATGATTATGACTCTTGGGAATGAGTCTTATGAATGAAATGTTGTATTGCTTGATGGAAGCAATTATAAAAAGAAGGAAATGAAACATTTCCCTCTCTTTGCCTAGAAAGAAAGTCTCCTAATTTCCATCAAAGTTAGAGGCATAAAGAGAAAGGAAAGGAATAGAAGAGTTTCCATTGTTGATTGAAGTTCAAGCAAAGAAGTATTAACATTTAAGTATGGAGAAATGTTAGTGTTTCTATTCATCCTATTAGTGAAGACTATGAATTCTTAAGATCCTTATTAATGGCTCATGTATGATGGAGTTTACATATGGTACCAGAGCATGTGTTAGGGAATTTATAGTTTTCCATTGATGATGTTTGAATTCCCCAATTTTATGAACCCTAATTTTAAATATTGGGAATTTATAAATTATGATTTTTTATTCCGCTGCACTTTGATTGTGAAAAGTATGTATGTTTCAATTATGATTTTCCCTATAAGTTTTCGAAATGCAAATGCCATGATGAATCCTTTGAAATGCTTTCAAATATCATTTTGAAACTAAATACTCCTATACGTGTTTCGAAATTGGGGAACAAGGAAACGTGAAATTTTCGGAATTCAGAATGACTATTCCCAAATGTGAATATCTTCCGTATTTTAAATGATTATCAATTATCAATTTGATGAAAGTCTCCCTGTACGTGAACTTTAATTACCGAAATTGAGAGTTATGCGTTTTTTAAAGCTTCTGTACATGATGATTGTATATATTCGTATATATTATGAAGTATGTATATTTTGGGATTAAATGTATGATGGATTTGTTAATCACCAAAGTGGTCAAATCTGGAAGTTTATTTAATTCCAAATGAATGATAATTTATTTCAATTACCCATAGAATGTGATGCTATAAATGACATGATGATTGTTAGTTTATGGGTAAATTGAAGTTCATTGTTATAAGGCATTTATGGATCACCCAGAGGTTGATTAGTTGTTCTTATAATTAATGGACATGATTGATGGTGATGTGAATGCACTATTAGTTTTATTTATATGTCCAAAGATAGTAAATATTTCTAGTTAGTGCATATTTCATTGCCTAGTAATATTGACTGTATTAGCATCATTATGTTTGTTGTGCATTAATGTATCACCCAAAGGAGAACATTAATGTGCATTGAATGTTTAATGTTTATTGTCTGAATTTGATTGTATGTTATTTTATGACTCAAAGCATTAATGTGAAGCATGTGTTAATTGCAGTATCTGTTCCTATGTCTTTACATTCGCATGCTACGTCTGTTCCAATATTTAATGGGATGAACTTCTCTGAATGGAGTGAACAAATCCAATTTCACCTTGGTGTAATGGATCTTGATTTGGCTCTTGAAGTTGAGAAGCCTGCTGCTATTACTGATGCTAGTAGCAATGAAGAGAAGGCTCATTTTAAGGCTTGGGAAAAGTCAAACAGACTAAGTTTGATGTTTATGCAAATGAGCATAGCAAGTAACATTAAGTCTGCTCTTCCTAAAACTGAAAGTGCAAAAGAATTTATGAAGAATGTGGAAGAGCGCTCACAAACTGCTGACAAGTCTCTTGCTGGGACATTAATGAGTACCTTAACCACCATGAAGTTTGATGGTTCTCGTACTATGCATGAGCATGTTATTGAAATGATAAATATTGCAGCAAGACTTAAGTCATTGGGAATGGAAGTGGATGGGAATTTCCTTGTGCAGTTCATTTTGAACTCAAGATCTGCCTCGATTATGGTCCGTTCCAAATGAACTACAACACCATGAAAGATAAATGGAATGTGCATGAATTGCACAGTATATTGGTTCAAGAGGAAACGAGACTTAAGAATCAAAGAAGTCACTCAATCCATTATGTGAACCATCAAGGAGCTGGTAAGAATGCTGATAAGAAACATGGAAAGGGGAAATGACCACTAAAGATAAATGAGTCCTCCGTTAAGATCCAGAAGAAAGGAAAGAATGACAAATGTCATTTCTGTGGGAAATCTGGACATTTCCAGAAGGATTGCCCCAAACGTAAGGCTTGGTTCGAAAAGAAAGGTGAGCTTAATGCTTATGTATGTTTCGAATCAAATTTAACTGAAGTTCCTCATAATACTTGGTGGATTGATTCTGGATGTACGACTCATGTTTCTAATACAATGCAGGGATTTCTTACGATCCAAACCATAAGCCCAAATGAGAAGTTTGTATTCATGGGTAATAGAGTGAAAGTTCCAGTGGAAGCTATCGGGACTTATCGTTTGATCCTTGACACTGGACATCATTTAGATTTATTTGAAACTTTGTATGTACCTAATATTTCTAGGAATTTAGTTTCTTTGTCTAAACTTGATGTTGCTGGATACTCTTTTAAGTTTGGTAATGAATGTTTTAGTTTGTATAAGCATACATTTATGACTGGATTTGGTATACTTATTGATGGTTTATATAGATTGAATCTTGATAATCTATATGCTGAAACACTTATGACCTTGCATCATAATGTTGGCACTAAACGTGGTTTAGTGAATCAACGTTCTGCTTATTTGTGGCATAAGCGCTTGGGTCACATTTCCAAGGAAATAATGGTAAGACTTATAAAGAATGAAGTCCTTCCAGATTTGGATTTTACTCACCTTAATATTTGTGTGGATTGTATTAAAGGAAAGCAAACAAAACACACAAAGAAAGGCGCCACAAGAAGCACTCAGCTTCTTGAGATAGTTCACACTGATATATGTGGACCTTTTGATGTTAATTCTTTCAGTAAGGAAAAATACTTTATCACCTTTATTGATGATTTTTCACGTTATGGATATGTCTATTTACTGCATGAGAAGTCTCAAGCGGTGAATGCCTTAGAAATTTATGTAAATGAAGTTGAAAGGCAATTGGACAGAAAGGTGAAAATCATAAGGTCTGATAGAGGTGGTGAGTATTACGGAAGGTATGATGAAAATGGACAACACCCTGGTCCGTTTGCTAAATTCCTAGAAAAGCGTGGCATATGTGCTCAATACACAATGCCAGGTACACCACAACAAAATGGTGTATCGGAAAAGTGTAACCGAACCTTAATGGATATGGTTAGGAGTATGTTAAGTAATGTGTCTTTACCCTTATCATTGTGGATGTATGCCTTAAAAACTGCCATGTATTTGTTGAACATGGTTCCTAGTAAGGCAGTTCCAAAGACACCTTTTGAACCGTGGACTGGAAGGAAACCTAGTTTAAGGCACCTGCATGTTTGGGGCTGCCAGGTAGAAATAAGGATTTATAATCCACGGGAAAAGAAACTGGATGCAAGAACAATCAGTGGATATTTCATTGGTTATCCAGAAAAGTCTGAGGGGTTTAGATTTTATTGTCCTACCCGTAGTACAAGAATTTTTGAAACTGGGAATGCTAGGTTCATTGAGAGTGGTGAAACCAGTGGGAGTGAAGATTCACGAAATGTGGAGATTTATGAAGAATACAAGTTCCTTTGACTTGTGTTCCTACTGCTCAAGTTGTTGTTCCTCAAATTGTTGAACCGTATAATAATCAAGAAGAACAACAAATTAATGTTCCCGAGGTTGACAATGAACCTATAATAGAACAACCACAAGAAATAGCATTAAGAAGATCCCAAAGAGAAAGAAGATCCGCTATACTGAATGATTATGTGGTATATCTACAAGAGTCGGAAAATGACCTAGGAATTAATCACTGGTGCAATAAGTGCTTTTTACGTTAGTTAAAATTGATTTTTTACGTCAGAATACCGACTGACGTAAATACAGCTGACGTTAAAAGTTACACTTTTAACGTCAGTTGAGAACTGACGTTAAATATAACACTATTAACGTCGGTTCTTTAACACAACTGACGTTAATTTTGTCAAAATTAACGTCAGTTCTTTAATATAACCGACGTAAATTTTGTTAAAACTAACGTCATTTGTTATAAAGAACTGACGTTAAAGGTCTTAATTTTAACGTCAGTTGTAGTAAACAACTGACGTTAATAGTGTACTGTATATTTTTATAAAATACTTTTAACGTCAGTTGTATGATACAACTGACGTTAATAGTATTTTTTTAAATTCAGTTTTAAAATATCACTCCCTAAGCCATCCTTGCATTCAAGTAAATATCCCAAGAATACGTAATATCACACACATTACAGAATTGCAAAGGAAAAATGGAACAATGATCCATATAATGTATGCCTGTTCAAAACAATATATATTAATTTATTAACATAGGTTATAAATGTATACTAAGTTTAAACTACCTATATCAATATCCCTTCGTGATGATCATCACGAGTGGCATGTACATCGTCCACCGTGTCTCCTCGATTATAGTAGGCATGTTTGTTGAAAAAGAAGGAGTCTCGGGAATATCAAGATTTGAATCTTCATTTTCACCACTACCATTATACATGCTTTTTCCTTGGAGAACCACTGACAACCTTTTGTTAGAAGGATCGGTGATGTAAAAAACTTGTATTGCTAGTGAAGCCATTAACAAATGCACATTTATATGAACTAACTTGTTGAGGTCAAACAAAGTTAACCCCAATTCCTCGGTTTCAACACCACCGTTACTAACAACCCACATACAATTAAATACCTAAGACCGTAAGCTTAGTGTAATCGAGCACCCAAATATCTTCAATATATCCATAGTAAGGTGTCTGTGCTGTAACGGGTTTTGTGTCCTTTGCACTAGAGAAGTGCATTGCTTAGGCCACGATCATAACCCCACTATTTTGCATGGTACTCTTGTTATCTTGTTCCTTTGTATAAAAGGAAAAGTTATTTATGTCGTATCCGCTCCAACATATGACTTTAAAGTTAGGCCCACGTGCTAGCCATTTTAAGTAATCAGAAGCAGTTCTACCATCCTTAAGCATTTCTTCCTTGAACCATGGTAAGAAAGTCTTGTTATGCTTGTTCAACAACCACCTTTCGCTCATTCGAGGGTTTTCTTGATTGACTTTTCTTTTATGTTCAAATAAGAAAGGCTGAACACATTCGATGTTGTTCAATACATACAAATGTGCTTGAAGCACTTCCTCCCGATCCTTCCTATTAATTCTTAAGCCATGTGTACCCTTACCTTGACATCTGATCTCATCATGCCGAGGCTTAGGAACCCCTATAGGATCCGTGTTATGAAGGTAGTCCGAACAAAACTCAATAGCTTCTTCTGCAACATACCTTTGAACAATAGATGCTTCCGGACGATGAGGATTCTTCACGTACCCTTTCAAGATCTTCATGTAGCGCTCAACTGGGTACATCCATCTCAGAAAAACCGGCCCACATAATCTAATCTCCCTCACCAAATGAACAATTAAGTGAACCATTATGTCGAAAAAGGAAGGAGGAAAATACATCTCCAATTGGCACAAGATTGTAGCAGCCTCAACTTCCAAGTCATCCAACATACGGGGGTCAACGACTTTGCTACATATAGAAATGAAGAATGAGCACAACCGAGTAATGTCATGTCTCACATTTTTTGTAGCAATACCACGAATAGCAACGGGCAGAAGTTGTTGCATCAAGATGTGACAATCATGAGACTTCAAGCCAACCAATTTAAGATCACTAGAGACAAGCCTCTTCATATTTGAAGAGTAACCATGTGGAACTTTGATGCCCTGAAGACACCCGCAGAAACTTTGTCTCTTTTTTTTTGACAAAGTATGACATGCTGGCGGTAAATAAGTCCGCTTACCATCCTCAACAACTGGAGCTAACCGCTCTCGTATACCCATAGCAACGAGGTCGAGACGAGCATTCACACCATCCTTTGTCTTGACCTGAATGTTGAGAAGCGTCCCGATCACACTATCACACACATTTTTCTCCACATGCATCACATCAATGCAAGACTCGACATCAAGCTTGCGCCAAAGATGGAAGATCAAAGAATCTCGACCTCTTCTTCCATATGTTTTTCTCAACAGCTTTACCTTTCTTTTTGGACTTGCCGAATATAACATCGATGTCCTTTACCCTCCGATAAACCTCGCTCTCCAATTAAGGCCGCGGCGCTTTTCTTCTCGTCTCTTGGCATCCATTAAAAGCTTTTTTCATCTTACGATATGGGTGATCACGTCTAAGAAATCTCCGATGCCCAAGGTAAACCGTCTTCTTTCCATGATGCAACTGAGTGTAGCATGTGCCTTCTTCACATATAGGGCATGCTTTATGCCCTTGACACTGCATCTTAGGACAAGTTACCGTATGCTGGAAAGTCGTTGATGGTGCAAAATAACATGGCACGAAGCTTGAAAGTCTCATGAGAATACCCATCAACTACATCAACACCTTCCACCCACAACGTTTTCAAGTCTTCAATCAAGGGACCTAGATAAACATCTAAGTCATTTCCCGGTTGCTTTGGGCCCGAAATCATCATAGACAACATCATGTATTTGCGCTGTGAACACCTAATTTTGTCCGAGTGTCCTTTTTAATCAGTGTTTTGAAAAAATGATAATATAAAAATAAAAATATAGAAAGAAAAAAAAAAACTGAAACTAACCAGTCCTTTTCAAAAGCCAAGAGGAAAAAGCCAAAGTTTAAAGTTCCTAATACATCTCAGCAGCAAAGAAAGCAATGGCAGACTTAGGCATTGGCAACAAAAATGGTTTCAAATTTTAAGCACCAGAAAGGAAAAAATGGGAACATGTGATGCTGCTATCCTTGAAGCATGGTCAAAACTGAATCATAAACAAAGGGAAGTTGCAGCATACACAGATTGAAGCAGCTATGCAGAAACATCAAGAAGGAAATGAATGAAAGTGACTATCCATTGTGGCCATTGGGTTCTGTTTTTGGAGTTTTTGCAAGCAAGGAGGATTTAAAAAGGGGGAAGTTCAGAACAGAAGGGGGGAACCAACAGCAAAGAATTCTCAACCATTCTCACCTCACTCCCTCAAAATTTTCGTCACCTTCTTCTCTCCCCACACTCACCCTTCCCTGTTTCACAGCCGCAACATAACCGCCGCTCGCCTGAGCTCCGACCGCACCTGCTCACGTTTGGTTCACACCCTGTTCCGATCGCATCCCTGCTCGTGAAACGCACTAGCTCCACCACCACGAGCCATTGCAGATCCGCGTCAGAACCCATATCACCACTGTCTTCTCCTTGCTTGCCGCCATCTCAGTCGCTGTTCAGAACCGCCATCCTCCACCAGATCTGCACGAACTGCCACCGAGGCTGCAGATCTGTTCTCATCGCAGCCACGCCTCGACCGGGCAACCACCGCGCGAGCCTCCGCGCGCCAGAGGTCCGCCGTCACCCCGTCACGCTTCCCTCCTTCCGCCCTCGCACATTCTCCTCTGCTCTTCCCTGTTTGGTAACTGAGGAAGAAGAAACTTCCCTCACTCTTTGGTCAGTTTCTTTTCCTTTGTTTTTACTGTTATTTGGCTTTTTTTTTTTATAAGGTTGTGGGCTTTGTCTTATTTATTGGCAGCTGGTGGACTGAGATCAGTAGATCTATTCTTAGTTTCCTCTTTGTTTGCTTATTGGGTTAGCTGTTAGGTCCTCTTTCTTTCCTTTATTTAAAAATAAAATGTTTCTTGAAAAAATTAAAGTTGGGCTCCTTCTTGCTTTGGGGTCAGCATGTAAAAAGAAAGGACTAGGAGTCAAGTGTTTGTGCTTAAAAGGTGAAGCATAATCTCATTCTTTTTTTTGTATAAAATTTTAAATAAAAAGTTTAAAAAATATGGAATCTTTTTTTCAAAAAAATAATAAAAAACTTTTTTCGATCCTTGTTTTCAATAAAAATACTTTGAATTGAAATGCCTTTTTGGATTTACGCAACAATCTACAATATTGATGTATGATTTTTCATCCTCAAGTGTTGTATGAATTGTGAAGGGTTCATCGTATAGCTTTGCTATCTTTAACCCTACGCAAGAGTGAATCCCCGTTAAAAAATATTAAATGTTTTCTTTAATTCATACTTTTAATCAATTTTGCCCAATTTCATTTTATAAAAAATATCTTTTGAATTCACGCAACAATCTACGACGTTGATGTATGGACTTATTCATCCTCAAGTGTCGAATGAATTGTAAGGGTTTATTGTATAGCACTGCTATCTTGGACTCTATGCAAAAGTGAATTTATTCCGAAGTAAAATCCTTTTGAATAAAAAAAATAAAAAAAATAAAATCAATCAATCAATCAACTTTTTTTCTAGAGAACTACGTGGCTTTGAGTTTCCCATCGCACCCGGGAATACGTAGGAGCAAGATAAATCATCTTGTCGGGCCAAAACTAAATTTTCCTTTTTTGTGTCTCTTTTTATGTTAAAATAATTAATCAAAAAATTTAAATTTTTCCCTTTTTAACAATAAATTCAAAAAAAATAAAAATTATTAAAAATTAAAAAAACTAAAAATTAAAAAAATATAATTCTTTCTTGAAAATAATCTTTGGGGTGAAATAAATATTTAAAAGGCTATTAAAATGTTTTTGCACAATTAACTTGAGGTACCGTTTTTTAAACGGGCGATGTGGGGTGCTAACACCTTCCCTACTCGTAACCGACTCCCGGACTCATCTCTCTCTTTTTTTAGACCAGTTAACCTTTAAATAATTGGGTTTTCTAAGATTTTCCCAATAAAAATTTTAGTGGCGACTCCTCTGTTTCTATCCATCTTTTCGCGGCTCCCGGACGGGGGTCATGATCGCGACAATGCGACTCCGCTGGGGACGAAGGAGAGTCAGGCCTATCATAGTTGGTTATGCATTTTTTCTTAACAGCTTTGAAAATATTTGTTTTACCCTTTTTATTTTATTTCTTTTTATGCTTTCATAACTGTTCTTGTATATTCTTGCAACCTTAGGGTAGAGAATTTTTTGTATTGGTATTTGTTTGTTCCTTTTTGCAGGTTTGGGGTAGTTGTGTTTTAGTAGGTTTTTGTGAAGGTTTGTATGCTCCCGTCACACACATCACTCTCACATGTTGCACACACTTTTGGGCTCTATACCCGAGTCTTGGAATGCCATAAGATTAGAAGGGCTTGATGATGTTATTGTGATGCTTTTGTGTCCCTGACAGTCATTGATTCTCCTGCTCGGATTGCTACCGGTACATGGACTGCCACATTGTGACTTATTTGTCCTTGTGGTGAGATTCATGGATTCGGATCCTTATCTTTTAGATGAGGGTAATCCGGGGACCATGTGTTTAGGGGTCTAGATCTATCCCGAAAGTCATGCACATAAAATGCCATTAGCAGCCTACCAAAATAGGGTCTTGACTTCAGAAGTCCCAACTTTAGGATATGACCTATGTAGGACAAAAGGGAGAGCATTCCATCTTTTTTCTGCAACATGAATAATCACATTTTATATCACATGCATCATAACGATTTTCTGCATGCATCTCACATGCACCTTAACATGAAATTCATTCATGCATTCTGTTACACTCATTCTCATCATATTGTATGCTCGTACATGTAGTATTTTAGGCCATGCATCGTCAATATGTCATTCATTCATGCATCTTGGTACGGTCTCATGCATAAGTAATTTTGCTTTCCAAGCGTTATTAATAAAATAAATTTCCTTGGCACAGATAATTTGGTAAGGGAAAACACCTTTAATAACAAGAGATGGAAAAAGTCAGACACACTAGCAATGTTCCTGCCAGCAAGAGCTCCAAGGTGATTTTGAACTCATTAGAGAATCTGAAAGAGTTGAGCCAATCTTTGCCTCAAGAGCATCGAAAAAGCTTCATCAAGAAATATGGAGGGATCTTGGACCTAATTTTCGCTTACGGTTGAAGCTACTGCTTTGAGTGCTCTAATCCAAAGATTGGAACCCACGTGTCGATGTTTCGAGTTGCCAAACATGGACATTACACCCACCATTGAAGAATATGCTTGCTCGTTAAGTTTGCCAATGCAGAAAAATCCCGTTGTGTACTTTCACCTGGGGCAATACTTGACCACCGCAAGCATAGCAGGGTTACTAGGGCTTCCCGCAATCGAAGTGAACTTGACCGAGCACTCAAACTCGCGAGGTTAACCCGAAAGTTCCTTGAAAATCATTTGAGGAAACTAATGGATCGACAAGACTGGGAAACCTTTGAAAGGGTATTGGCACTAGCAATATATGGGTTGGTTCTATTTCCATCGGGCGCTAGACATGATAGATCAAGCAGCAATGGACGTGTTCTTCACAGTTGAAAAGAAGGAAAACCCCGTCTTGGGCAGCATTGGCCGAGACACTTTTAACTTTAGAATTTTGCCAAGAAAGCATCCAAAGGGGAAGCTCAGATGTTGTGCACAGTTGCTCTATGTATGGGTCATGACTCACATGTACGCAAAAGGCTATATCAACCGCCATTCAGATCCACTAAGAGGCTTCCATAACATCCCTACAAGACAGCTTAATGAAGAGGAATGGAAGAGCGAGTTTGACAAGGTAGAAAGAGACTCTTTTAAGTGGGTATGCCCATGGTACGAAAGTCAACAGGGTCAAGATATCATTTACAGTTGTGGTGATTATCCAAATGTTCCTTTGATGGGCCCAAGAGGTTGCATATCCTACACACCCGCCATAGCCTTAAGACAACTTTGTTGGACACAAACCGTGCCACGAGAAGAGCAACTCGGTGGATGCTGTTTTCGATACGAGGATGGTGAGAATACCAAGTTGGTGGCAAAAGAAGTTAGAGATGCATGGAAAGATGTGAGGATGGTGGGGAGATCACAATTGGGCCGACCGATCCTAATCATTGTCTTGGAGTATGAAGCATGGAGAAAATCAAGGAAAGGTCTTGTCGACATTCCTGCAGAAAACATGAAAGTCAAGATTACTCCCCTTCGGTAACTCAAATGGCAGAACAACTAAAAATCATGGAGGCACAAATGAAGGAAATGGAGCAACAAAAGCAAGATGCCGAGCTGAAAATAGCCGTTGGTCAGAAGCGTTGTGAGAGGTTAACAAAAGAAAATGAACATTTAAAAGATTTGTGTGCAGACATCTCCGCAACCTCGAAAGTCCCGAAGAATACAGACAAGGTCCCGTCAAGCGTCATGACCAGGATCCAGAATCTTGAAAACAAAGTATTGTCCTTGACAATGGAGAGGCATCAACTAAGAAAAGAAAAGCGCCGATTAGAAGAAGAAGTCATTCACAAGGAGATGTGAGAAAGTCATTGGAAGTGGAAGTCAATCGGCAAAGGGAGTCAATGCCAACTTACAAAAACAAATTTGTGCACAAGACAGGATGATTGATGAGTTGGTACAAAAGGTCCAAGAGCTGAATATCCTACTAGTCGAAATCAAAAGCAAAGTCGATCTAGGGTGGACCTCGATGAAACACTATCATGATCAAAGGGTTAAAGTAATGAACGCCGTAAAGTGGTGGAGAGAAGAGGCCCGAGAGCGAGGGATAGATATTGACATATGGAAAAAAAGATATATGAGCATGAATTTGGAGCTAAGCCATTGTATTCGAATTTCGTCCAAAGCTTTGAGAGGGCAAAAGAACAAATTCGTGCAAGACCCTATGCTTTGTCTCCCTACTGAGTTGGATGATTTCATGCAAATGTGTGGAGAATTTGCTCGAGGGCTAAAAAGAAAGAGACCTAAGCTATTGACTTTAGGTTGAAAATGTTGAGAACTGTGATGTAATCCCAATCTATGTATTGTTTTGAGGAGATTTTAATGAAATATGTCCTTGCCTCCAGAATTCTGTGTATTGGCTTTGAGGAGTTTTTAATGAAATCAGTTCTTGCTTCTATGATTCATTCGCACCCCAACTCTTACACTTGATTTGTGATGACACCTATCGTGGAGCATGGTCTTCCTTTAGTATGTTGTCAACTACGTCTTTGCCTTATAGGACTCTTCCTTCCTCGCGCAAAGGGAAGGACGAGGTGTTCAATTCAGAAATTGCTAGTGTGTTTGAGACAACATCTATTGTGGAGAGATGTTTCTCCCCTAGATTTGTTGCCAACTCCATTCCATCTTATGAGCAAAATGCTCTCTGTGTGGGATGGAGGGACCATCTTTTGTCTGTTATAAGGTGTTAACTAAAAAAATAATAATAAATAAATAAATAAATAAAATAAAAATAATAATAATAATAAACTCCAAAGGTGATTTTCTTAAAAGCTTTTCGTTCTCATTTCTCTTGTGGTTTTAAAACAGTGTGTGGCTTTTCGAACAATTGCTCGAAGACACCCTTATCGCACTCGGTCACGGAGACAAGAGCCATGGCGAGATGAACTAGAAGAAGTCCAAGAGATCGGAGATGAGGTCAGCCAAATCAAGGATCGATGGCTAAGATGATGGAGATCCTGCAGGCAATGCGAGAAAGAAAAGAACACAGAGGAGAACCCTCCAGCCTCGAACGAAGGACATCCGCCACACCTCTCATCCCGCCGGTTTTTCTCGATTCCTATTCAAGGCTTCAACCAACCAGGGGTCATGATGCCTCTCAACCCAACTCATTTTTCATTTGACCCGAACAATCCCCATACGGTTTGCCACGTGGGTTTGTACCACCAACAGCCCCCGATCCACAAGATGGTATTCAGAGCTCGAACACATCACTCAAGCACAAATGCCCACCAATACTGTCGAAATACCGCAAGCACAGAATGTCAACCCTACAGATGGTAACACCCCGATAGTGACACCTTCATCAATCCAAGGCCCCCACAATACACCCTACATTATGGACCCCGGGGGCTCAAATGATGCCAAACTTCGGTTCCTCCTCCATGCCATATTCATTTCCCCATAATATGTACGGAGAAGCTCCGGTGAATCGGTCGGGGTGGATTCCCAGTCTAAAGAAAAGCTGGAAGTACTAGAGGAAAGATTGCGGGCCATTGAAGGGGTAAATAGTTATGGTCTTCGGGATGCCTTAGAACTCGTGCCGTGCCAAATGTTGTAATTCCGCCGAAATTTAAGGTGCCCGATTTTGACAAATATCGGGAACCACTTGTCCCAAGAACCATTTGACCATGTATATTAGGAAGATGGCGTCACATGCCCAAGATGATAAACTCTTGATTCACTTCTTCCAAGACAGTTTGGCCTGGGCGACTTCAAATTGGTACACGCACCTCGAGCGGGCACACATCCGATCCTTCAAAGATCTAGCAGATGCATTCTGAAGCGGTACAAGTACAATATTGACATGGCTCCCGACAGGATGCAACTTCAAAATATGTCAAAAAGGGACGTGGAGACTTTCAAAGAGTATGCACAACGATGGAGGGAACTCGCCGCTCGGTGGAGCCTCCTTAGCTGAGAAAGAAATCGTGAGCAATGTTCATTGATACACTCGATGCTCTTCTATGATAGGATGATTGGGAGTGTGTCATCAAATTTTTCGACATGGTCATCATCGGCGAGAGAATTGAAAGCGGAATGAGGAATGGCAAGATTGCCGAGACTTGATGGGAACGGCCCAAAGAAAACCCCGTTTGTGAAAAAGAAGGAGGGAGAGGCACATGCAGAACCTATGAACAAAGAAACCGAACCAATGGAGACCAAACCAAACACCCTCCTTCCATGCCCAATACGCCCATATTACCAACCACCTCCATATCACCAAGTCAACCAGCCATACATCGCTGCAACCTCGCAATTTCCAAACCCTCAACAAATGGCTCCCTATCGGCCATCATACCCTTCTCAGCCTCAAACACACCCCACCATGCTACCTCAAATCGTCCAGCCTCTAAATCCAAACCCAAGCACCAGCCAAACAAGACCACCATACAACTCGGAAAGAAAGCCAGTACATTTCGACCCGATACCCATGACCTACACCGAGCTATCGCATCGACTTATAAGCAAATCTGTGTTGACTCCAATCCCGATGAAACCATTGGGGCCTCCCTATCCGAAGTGGTTTGATCCAAATGCTAAATGTGAGTACCATGCAAAGGAGTAGGTCATTCCACCGAGAACTGCAGGGCTTTCAAATTTAAGGTACAAGACCTTATTGATGCTAAGTGGTTGAGCTTTCAAAAGGATGCTCCGAATGGGGGACAAGGTCCTATGCCAAATCATGGGGGTTCGGGAGTCAATGCCATTGGGAGCTTTTTGGAACATACTCTCAAGAATAAAGTGGCCGATGTTAGGACTCCTATGAGAGTTGTTTTCAGAGAGATGTGCAAATGTGGATTGATCCAAATCCCGGCCACGGAAGAAAAGGCTCTCGATGGAGATATAAGGTGTGACTTTGATGGGAGCATGGGGCATTCGATTGAAGACTGTTCGGAGTTTCGGCAAGTTGTGCAGCTGCTAATGCATATGAAGCTTATCTTAATTGGTTGTGAATCAAATGAGTATGCCATCAATATGGTTGCTGAATCTACAATTTCCCAACCCCAGCTTAAGATAACCCCTTTACTTGTTGTGGTTAATCCTCAACCAATTCCCGAGCAAGTCACCCCGAGACCAGTGGTGATATACTATACTTGAGAAGAAACCTTTGCCGGTTCCAAATGGGCCAACACCAATCGTCATCCGAGTTCCAAGTCCTTTCCCTTATAAGGACACCAAAGCGATACCATGGAAGTATGAGATGCAGGTCCAACCCAATCCTTCCAACGGGACTCACTGTGGTCACCAACATTTCAGGAATTGGTGGAATGACTAGGAGTGGTCGCATTTACACTCCGGAGGTTTTGCGAAAGGGGGAAATAGAAAAGGAAGGAAAGGATCACAAAGGGAAAGAGAAGGTGGAAGAAATCCTAGATGACAAGGAAGCAGAGATGGGGGTGAGAATAAAAAGGGCGTATCGATGAGGAGGTAGGTGAATTCTTGAAGTTCATCAAGCGAGTGAATATAGGGTTGTGGATCGATTAAATCGGACTCTCGGCTCGGATATCTCTTTTGTCTCTATTGATGAACTCTGAGCCACACAAAGAGTCTTGATGAAGGTGTTGAATCAAGAGCATGTCTCCCATCACATCACAGTTGATAAGCTTGATAACATTGTAGGTAACATAGTTGCTGATAATTATCTCACTTTCACCGATGACGAAATACCAGCTGAAGGAATGGGGCACAAAAAGGAGTTACATCTCGGTGAAGTGTCGAGATCATGTCATGGCTAGGGTTCTCATTGATAATGGTTATTCTTTTAATGTAATGCC
Organism: Sophora flavescens; assembly: GCA_030762895.1. Taxonomy (NCBI): domain Eukaryota; kingdom Viridiplantae; phylum Streptophyta; class Magnoliopsida; order Fabales; family Fabaceae; genus Sophora; species Sophora flavescens. The sequence continues at coordinate 51,696,027 of CM061068.1, read as the reverse complement.
AAAATCAACACTGGCAAAGTTGCCTTTCGATGGAACTCATATGAAGCCAAGCACAATGATTGTAAGAGCTTTCGATGGCACCCGAAGGGAAGTTATGGGAGAAATCGAATTGCCCATTCAGATTGGCCCTTGCACCTTTGAAATACTCTTCCAAGTAATGGACATTACGCCAACTTACAGTTGTCTCTTGGGACGACCATGGATCCATTCGTCTGGAGCCATACCTTCCACACTGCACCAGAAAGTGAAGTTCATTGTCGATAGCAAGTTGATAATTGTTTCTGGAGAGGAGGATATGTTAGTGAGTAAGCCATCAACAACCCCTTACATTGAAGCTGCCGAAGAGGCTCTTGAGACCGCTTTCCAATCGCTTGAAATTGCTAATGCCACTTATGTCGGGGACGGTGCTCCACCCTTGAAACCTCAATCATCTAAAGCGTCTGTCATGATGGCCAAGGTTATGCTTGAAGGAGGATACCAACCTGGAAGCGGTCTGGGGAGGAATAGGCAAGGTGTCGTTGACATCCTGATGCTCACTGAGAACAAGGATAGGTTTGGGTTGGGATACAAACCCACTAAGGCCGACAAGATGAGGGCTATAGAAGAGAAGAAAAGAAAGAGGTTGGCTCGGCTGGAAAATCGTGAATACGAGGCTGAAAGGGTTCCCATCTGTGACATTCGGCGTAGCTTCCGAAGCGTAGGGTTTGCATTCCTGGACCAAGCAGCAGTTATTGAAGATGATTATCCTGCCGATCGTGGTATCAATCTGGTGTATCCATGCTCTCCGGATACAGAGCTCAACAATTGGGAGATCATTGAGTTCCCCAAGACCATAGAGTCCTTTTCAAAGTAATTCTGTAATGCTTATCCTTTAGCTCTGCCCAAGGCTTTAGGAGTTTTGCTGTAATGGGCTTACTTGTTTCCGTTTCAGTATGACTTATCAATAAATGCATGCATTCGATATCTTTGTGTTCTCATTTTTTTTACTTTCGCTTTTATTCATCGCTCCTCACCAATAAATACAGTTTCTCATCTTTATCCGTTATTCATTTATCTTTCCCTGATAACTACCAAAATGCAGATCTAAAAGTGACTCTCTTGAAAATGACAGTGTTAATAACTCAAAGCATACAATTTTGACTATCCTTTTGATCATGCTGATGAGGTTGTTGATGATGATGGGGAAGTCCCTCCTGAATTATTGAGGTTGGTAGAGCAAGAAGCTAGGGAACTTCGACCCCATGAAGAGCCGAGTGAACTAATCAATTTGGGAACCGAAGATGAGAAAAAAGAGGTCAAGATCGGCCTTTCCCTGAAAGAAAATGAGCGAAGTAGATTGATCAAGTTGTTGATGGATTATAAAGATGTTTTCGCATGGTCCTACCAAGACATGCCAGGGTTAGACCCTAGTGTAGCGTGAACACAAACGCCATTAAAACCGGAGTGTCCTCCAGTAAAGCAGAAGCTACGAAGGATGAAAGCAGAAATGTCTCTAAAGATCAAGGAGGAGGTCAAGAAACAACTGGATGCAGGTTTCCTAGAAGTTGTGAAGTACCCTCAATGGGTTGCTAACATCGTTCCTGTTCCCAAGAAAGATGGAAAGGTTCGAATGTGTGTTGACTATCGAGATCTGAACAGAGCTAGCCCAAAAGATGACTTTCCTCCGCCTCACATTGATGTTCTTGTAGACAATACTGTCCAACATGCATTATTCTCTTTCATGGATGGATTCTCCGGGTATAATCAGATCAAGATGGCACCTGAAGATATGGAGAAAACTACATTTGTTACTTTATGGGGAACCTTTTGCTACAAGGTTATGCCCTTTGGCTTGAAAAATGCTGGGGCAACATATCAGCGGGCTATGGTGGCTTTATTCCATGACATGATGCATAAGGAGATAGAAGTTTATGTAGATGACATGATCGCAAAGTCCAAATACGAAGATGACCATGTTGATAATCTGCAGAAACTTTTTGAGCGTTTAAGGAAGTTTAAGCTCCGACTGAATCCAGCCAAATGCACTTTTGGAGTGAAATCAGGCAAGCTTCTGGGGTTCATTGTTAGTCAAAGAGGAATAGAGGTTGATCCTGAAAAAGTGCGAGCAATCATCGATATGCCAGCACCTCGAACAGAGAAAGAAGTTCGTGGGTTTTTAGGAAGATTGAACTACATTGCCTGGTTCATCTCCCAACTGACCGCGACATGTGAACCAATCTTCAAATTGCTACGCAAAAATCAGGCAGTAACATGGAATGAAGATTGTCAAAAAGCCTTCGAGAAGATCAAACAATACCTACAGAGAGCCTCCGGTGGCCTTGGTTCCCCGAGTTTCGGAAGACCTCTTATCATGTATTTGACTGTGCTAGATGAATCAATGGGTTGTGTACTGGGGCAACACGATGAGTCAGGAAGGAAGGAACATGCCATCTATTATCTAAGCAAGAAGTTCACCAGTTGTGAAGCCAACTACTCATTACTGGAACGCACTTGCTGTGCTTTAGCTTGGGCAGCCCGCCGTTTGAGGCATTACATGTTGTGTTACACTACCTGGTTGGTGTCCAAAATGGATCCGATCAAGTACATCTTTGATAAGCCTGCTCTGACTGGAAGAATTGCTCGCTGGCAAGTCCTCCTATCGGAATACGACATTGTCTATGTCACCCAAAAAGCAGTAAAAGGTAGTGCTCTCGCAGAATATCTAGCCAATCAGCCAGTGGAAGATTATGGATCGATGCAATGCGATTTCCCGGATGAAGATATAATGGCTCTATTTGATCGCGAGCAATCACTAGAAAAAGAAAAGTGGACTTTGTTATTTGATGGAGCTTCTAATGCATTGGGGCATGGAATCGGGGCAATACTAATCTCACCGGAAAATGATTATTTCCCTGTCACTGCAAGGCTTTGCTTTGATTGTACAAACAATATAGCCGAATATGAAGCTTGTGCGCTTGGGATCCGGGCAGCAATAGAGGCAAAAGCAAAGATACTCGGAGGTATATGGGGACTCGCATTAGTCATCCACCAGCTAAGAGGGGAATGGGAAACTCGAGATGCCAAGTTAATCCTGTACCATGATTACATCAAAGGTTTGATTGAGCAGTTTGATGAAGTCACATTTCATCATATTCCCGAGAAGATAACCAACTAGCTGATGCGCTGTCTACCTTGTCCTCGATGTTCAAAGTAAGTGACGAGCGGAACCTACCACTCATCAAAATGGCAAGCCGTGATCATCCTGCATATTGTCAAGTGATAGGGGAAGAGTCTGATCAAAAACCGTGGTACCATGACATCAAATGCTTCATCCAAAGAAGGGAATACCCTCCGGGCGCTTCAGAAAATGACAAAAGAACTCTAAGAAGACTTGCAATGGGTTTCTATTTAGATGGAGATATTCTCTACAAAAGAAATCATGACATGGTGTTGTTGAGGTGCGTTGACGCAAAAGAAGCTAAACGGATAATTGAGGAGGTACATGAAGGATCTTTTGGAACACACGCGAGCGGTCATGCAATGGCCAGGAAAATCTTGAGGACTGGCCAATATTGGTTGACAATGGAGGCTGATTGCTTTAATTACGCAAAGAAGTGCCATAAGTGTCAAATATATGCTGATAAGGTTCATGCGCCGCCAGCTCCCTTGAATGTCATGTCGGCACCCTGGCCGTTCTCAATGTGGGGAATGGATGTGATCGGGTCCATCGAACCAAAAGCCTCAAATGGACATCGCTTCATCCTTGTTGCCATCGATTATTTCACCAAGTGGGTTGAGGCTGCATCATATTCCAGTGTGACCAGGAATGTCGTGATCAGATTTGTCAAAAGAGAGTTAATTTGTCGTTATGGGTTGCCAAGCGAGATCATCACTGATAATGCGACTAACTTGAACAACAAGTTGATGAAAGAGATGTACGAAAACTTCAAGATAAAACATCACAATTCCTCCCCGTATCGCCCAAAGATGAATGGGGCAGTTGAGGCCGCCAACAAAAATATCAAGAAGATTGTCCAGAAGATGGTGGTGACATATAAGGATTGGCATGAGATGTTACCTTTTGCTTTGCACGGCTACCGTACCTCCATTCGCACCTCGACAGGGGCAACTCCGTATTCTTTAGTTTATGGGATGGAAGCAGTGCTCCCGATTGAAGTAGAGATCCCCTCATTAAGGGTACTGAGAGAAGCAGAATCGGAAGAAGCCGAGTGGGTTCGTAACCAGACTCGACCAATTGAATCTCATTGAAGAAAAAAAGATTAGGGGCATTGTGTCATGGTCAATTGTACCGAAAAAGGTTGATGAGAGCTTACGAGAAGAAGGTACGCCCGCGGCAGTTTCGGGAGGGTGATCTAGTGCTCAAAAAGATCCTACCGATCCAAAAGGATCATCGGGGAAAGTGGACCCCGAACTACGAAGGACCTTACGTTGTGAAAAAGGCTTTCTCGGGTGGAGCTTTAATTCTCACAAGGATGGATGGGGAAGATCTTCCACTCCCTGTAAACTCAGATGCAGTCAAAAGGTATTATGCTTGAACGCACTTCCCAAGAAAAAAAAAGGGTGAAAAATGAAAAAGGAAAAGCTCGCTAGGCTGAAAATCTGAAAAGACAGTCTAGGCAAAAGTTAGAGCAACCCGCTAGGCTGAAAACCTGAAAAGGCGGTCTAGGCAAAAGTTAGGGTTCAAAAATAATAATAATAATAATAAACAAGGGAAGTTTCGTCAAGCCGATGAACTGGGGCGATCAATGGGCTAGATGCATGAAGATAGGGGCAGATAGCATTCTCAGATGTTGATTAGTAAGCAGTCGAGATAGTATGAGGGATATTAACACTAGTCATGGAAAGAGATGTCATTTGAGGAGATGTGTTTCCACTCCCCGACCTTTCTGCAATTCCATACTCCATTGTAATATCTGCTTTGTATACCTTCTCACCCAAATATAATGACATTGACTCTCCATTCTTTTTACCATTATCTATTTCTCTTAACTTTTGTCAAATTGCGTGTGTGCATTCATTATGATAAGTATATACTGAGATGTGAAACATGTATTTGATGTCTTCAAGAGCATTTAGAACTTCTTTGAAAATCTCCAAGGGTCGTAAAGAACAAGATGGCATCCCGACAAAGGGCACCGTGGTCTCACCGGCAGAAGCATAGGGACAATCACTGCAGAGAAAGCGTACCCTTCCAAAAGCGCTTAGCCTTTGTTCTCCGCGAAGACAGGACACGTTTTAGTTCACCTCCGGGCTTGTCTGTGATCAATGCTTCAAGGGGTCAAGGGTGATAATTAGAAACACCTAAGCGATATTTTTTTTTTTTAAATATAAATAAAAAAAAATAAATAAATAAATAGCAACGTGTTACAGGCTCTTCTTGTGTTGCATTGAAATCATTTGAGGTTTCCATCAGGCATATAGAACATTTCTGGCATCATGCATTGCAATGGTTTATCTCCTGTGGGTACAAAACCCAGTAATTGCACAACTCCGCAAGATTCTAACCTTTTTTGTTAAGCTTCGACGGGTACCATACCCCGTAAGCTCTGCTTGTTTTCAAGCTTCAGTGGATAACCGACTCCGCAAGCTTTTAATCATTTTGTTTTCAAGCTTCAGCGGATACCGACTCCGCAAGCTTGTCGCATTTTGCTTTCAAGCTTCAGCGGACAACCGACTCCGCAAGCTTTTAATTATTTTGCTTTCAAGCTTCAGCGAACAACCGACTCCGCAAGCTTTTAATTCTTTTGCTTTCAAGCTTCAGCGGACAACCGAATCCGTAAGCTTTCAACATTTCTTTCCAAGCTTCAGTGGATAACCGACTCCGCAAGCTTTTAATTCTGTTGCTTTCAAGCTTCAGCGGACAATCGACTCCGTAAGCTTTCAACATTTCTTTCCAAGCTTCGGCAGATACTCGACTCCTCAAGTTTTTCGCATTTTGCTTTCAAGCTTCAGTGGATAACCGACTCCACGAGCTCTTTACCTTTTCTCAAGCTTCAAGCGGACAACCGACACCGTAAGCTTTCAACTTTACTTCTCACCCTACAGTGGATAAACAACTCCGCAAGCTTTTAATCATTTTGTTTTCAAGCTTCAGCGGATACCCGACTCCGCAAGCGTGTCGCATTTTGCTTTCAAGCTTCAGTGGATAACCGACTCAAAGCTTTTAAACTTTATGTCAAGCTTCGACGGTACCGTACCCGTAAGCTCTGCTTGTTCAGGCTTCAATGACAAACGACTCATAAGCTTTTTTATCTTTCTGCTCGAGCTTCATGCAGTCCATCCCGTCGCCTTTTAATTATGCATCTGTTTACTTGTCAGTGAACTCCGGCCAAAATTGGAGTTCATGTCTTTACCCGTTTCTTATAACGATAATAGGTTAACTGCGGTTACACCTACTATCTAATAAGAAACAAGTAAAGAGGGGCAGCTGTGAACACCTAATTTTGTCCGAGTGTCCTTTTTAATCAGTGTTTTGAAAAAATGATAATATAAAAATAAAAATATAGAAAAAAAAAAAACTGAAACTAACCAGTCCTTTTCAAAAGCCAAGAGGAAAAAGCCAAAGTTTAAAGTTCCTAATACATCTCAGCAGCAAAGAAAGCAATGGCAGACTTAGGCATTGGCAACAAAAATGGTTTCAAATTTTAAGCACCAGAAAGGAAAAAATGGGAACATGTGATGCTGCTATCCTTGAAGCATGGTCAAAACTGAATCATAAACAAAGGGAAGTTGCAGCATACACAGTTGAAGCAAATATGCGAAAACATCAAGAAGGAAATGAATGAAAGTGACTATCCATTGTGGCCATTGGGTTCTGTTTTTGGAGTTTTTGCAAGCAAGGAGGATTTAAAAAGGGGGAAGTTCAGAACAGAAGGGGGAACCAACAGCAAAGAATTCTCAACCATTCTCACCTCACTCCCTCAAAATTTTCGTCACCTTCTTCTCTCCCCACACTCACCCTTCCCTGTTTCACACCCACACCACTCTCCTTCCTCCCATCTGAACAGATCGTGCCACCATCGTACAGCCGCAACATAACCGCCGCTCGCCTGAGCTCCGACCGCACCTGCTCACGTTTGGTTCACACCCTGTTCCGATCGCATCCCTGCTCGTGAAACGCACTAGCTCCACCACCACGAGCCATTGCAGATCCGCGTCAGAACCCATATCACCACTGTCTTCTCCTTGCTTGCCGCCATCTCAGTCGCTGTTCAGAACCGCCATCCTCCACCAGATCTGCACGAACTGCCACCGAGGCTGCAGATCTGTTCTCATCGCAGCCACGCCTCGACCGGGCAACCACCGCGCGAGCCTCCGCGCGCCAGAGGTCCGCCGTCACCCCGTCACGCTTCCCTCCTTCCGCCCTCGCACATTCTCCTCTGCTCTTCCCTGTTTGGTAACTGAGGAAGAAGAAACTTCCTCACTCTTTGGTCGAGTTTCTTTTCCTTTGTTTTTATCTCATTATTGGGCTTTTTTTTTTTATAAGGTTGTGGGCTTTGTCTTATTTATTGGCAGCTGGTGGACTGAGATCAGTAGATCTATTCTTAGTTTCCTCTTTGTTTGCTTATTGGGTTAGTCATTAGGTCCTCTTTCTTTCCTTTATTTAAAAATAAAATGTTTCTTGAAAAAAATTAAAGTTGGGCTCCTTCTTGCTTTGGGGTCAGTCATGTAAAAAGAAAGGACTAGGAGTCATGTGTTTGTGCTTAAAAGGTGAAGCATAATCTCATTCTTTTTTTGTATAAAATTTTAAATAAAAAGTTTAAAAAAATATGGAATCTTTTTTTCAAAAAAATAATAAAAAACTTTTTTCGATCCTTGTTTTCAATAAAAATACTTTGAATTGAAATGCCTTTTTGGATTTACGCAACAATCTACAATATTGATGTATGATTTTTCATCCTCAAGTGTTGTATGAATTGTAAGGGTTCATCGTATAGCTTTGCTATCTTTAACCCTACGCAAGAGTGAATCCCCGTTAAAAAATATTAAATGTTTTCTTTAATTCATACTTTTAATCAATTTTGCCCAATTTCATTTTATAAAAAATATCTTTTGAATTCACGCAACAATCTACGACGTTGATGTATGGACTTATTCATCCTCAAGTGTCGAATGAATTGTAAGGGTTTATTGTATAGCACTGCTATCTTGGACTCTATGCAAAAGTGAATTTATTCCGAAGTAAAATCCTTTTGAATAAAAAAAATAAAAAAAATAAAATCAATCAATCAATCAACTTTTTTTTCTAAAGAACTACGTGGCTTTGAGTTTCCCATCGCACCCGGGAATACGTAGGAGCAAGATAAATCATCTTGTCGGGCCAAAACTAAATTTTCCTTTTTTGTGTCTCTTTTTATGTTAAAATAATTAATCAAAAAATTTAAATTTTTCCCTTTTTAACAATAAATTCAAAAAAAATAAAAATTATTAAAAATTAAAAAAACTAAAAATTAAAAAAATATAATTCTTTCTTGAAAATAATCTTTGGGGTGAAATAAATATTTAAAAGGCTATTAAAATGTTTTTGCACAATTAACTTGAGGTACCGTTTTTTAAACGGGCGATGTGGGGTGCTAACACCTTCCCTACTCGTAACCGACTCCCGGACTCATCTCTCTCTTTTTTTAGACCAGTTAACCTTTAAATAATTGGGTTTTCTAAGATTTTCCCAATAAAAATTTTAGTGGCGACTCCTCTGTTTCTATCCATCTTTTCGCGGCTCCCGGACGGGACGGTCGCGACAGCTGGCGACTCCGCTGGGGACGAAGGAGAGTCAGGCCTATCATAGTTGGTTATGCATTTTTTCTTAACAGCTTTGAAAATATTTGTTTTACCCTTTTTATTTTATTTCTTTTTATGCTTTCATAACTGTTCTTGTATATTCTTGCAACCTTAGGGTAGAGAATTTTTTGTATTGGTATTTGTTTGTTCCTTTTTGCAGGTTTGGGGTAGTTGTGTTTTAGTAGGTTTTTGTGAAGGTTTGTATGCTCCCGTCACACACATCACTCTCACATGTTGCACACACTTTTGGGCTCTATACCCGAGTCTTGGAATGCCATAAGATTAGAAGGGGCTTCAGTGATGTTATTGTGATGCTTTTGTGTCCCTGACAGTCATTGATTCTCCTGCTCGGATTGCTACCGGTACATGGACTGCCACATTGTGACTTATTTGTCCTTGTGGCGAGATTCATGGATTCGGATCCTTATCTTTTAGATGAGGGTAATCCGGGGACCATGTGTTTAGGGGTCTAGATCTATCCCGAAAGTCATGCACATAAAATGCCATTAGCAGCCTACCAAAATAGGGTCTTGACTTCAGAAGTCCCAACTTTAGGATATGACCTATGTAGGACAAAAGGGAGCGCATTCCATCTTTTTTCTGCAACATGAATAATCACATTTTATATCACATGCATCATAACGATTTTCTGCATGCATCTCACATGCACCTTAACATGAAATTCATTCATGCATTCTGTTACACTCATTCTCATCATATTGTATGCTCGTACATGTAGTATTTTAGGCCATGCATCGTCAATATGTCATTCATTCATGCATCTTGGTACGGTCTCATGCATAAGTAATTTTGCTTTCCAAGCGTTATTAATAAAATAAATTTCCTTGGCACAGATAATTTGGTAAGGGAAAACACCTTTAATAACAAGAGATGGAAAAAGTCAGACACACTAGCAATGTTCCTGCCAGCAAGAGCTCCAAGGTGATTTTGAACTCATTAGAGAATCTGAAAGAGTTGAGCCAATCTTTGCCTCTTGTGCATCGAAAATGCTTCATCAAGAAATATGGAGGGATCTTGGACCTAATTTTCGCATCTGGTTGAAGCTACTGCTTTGAGTGCTCTAATCCAGTATTGGAACCCACGTCTCAGATGTTTCGAGTTGCCAAACATGGACATTACACCCACCATTGAAGAATATGCTTGCCTGTTAAGTTTGCCAATGCAGAAAAATCCCGTTGTGTACTTTCACCTGGGGCAATACTTGACCACCGCAAGCATAGCAGGGTTACTAGGGCTTCCTGCAATCGAAGTGAACTTGACCGAGCACTCAAACTCGCGAGGGTTAACCCGAAAGTTCCTTGAAAATCATTTGAGGAAACTAATGGATCGACAAGACTGGGAAACCTTTGAAAGGGTATTGGCACTAGCAATATATGGGTTGGTTCTATTTCCATCGGCGCTAGACATGATAGATCAAGCAGCAATGGACGTGTTCTTCACAGTTGAAAGAAGGAAAAACCCCGTGCTTGCAAAGATTGGCTGAGACACTTTTAACTCTAGAATTTTGCCAGCAGCATCCAAAGGGGAAGCTCAGATGTTGTGCACAGTTGCTCTATGTATGGGTCATGACTCACATGTACGCAAAAGGCTATATCAACCGCCATTCAGATCCACTAAGAGGCTTCCATAACATCCCTACAAGACAGCTTAATGAAGAGGAATGGAAGAGCGAGTTTGACAAGGTAGAAAGAGACTCTTTTAAGTGGGTATGCCCATGGTACGAAAGTCAACAGGGTCAAGATATCATTTACAGTTGTGGTGATTATCCAAATGTTCCTTTGATGGGCCCAAGAGGTTGCATATCCTACACACCCGCCATAGCCTTAAGACAACTTTGTTGGACACAAACCGTGCCACGAGAAGAGCAACTCGATGGATGCTGTTTTCGATACGAGGATGGTGAGAATACCAAGTTGGTGGCAAAAGAAGTTAGAGATGCATGGAAAGATGTGAGGATGGCGGGGAGATCACAATTGGGCCGACCGATCCTAATCATTGTCTTGGAGTATGAAGCATGGAGAAAATCAAGGAAAGGTCTTGTCGACATTCCTGCAGAAAACATGAAAGCTGAAGATTACTCCCCTTCGGTAACTCAAATGGCAGAACAACTAAAAATCATGGAGGCACAAATGAAGGAAATGGAGCAACAAAAGCAAGATGCCGAGCTGAAAATAGCCGTTGGTCAGAAGCGTTGTGAGAGGTTAACAAAAGAAAATGAACATTTAAAAGATTTGTGTGCAGACATCTCCGCAACCTCGAAAGTCCCGAAGAATACAGACAAGGTCCCGTCAAGCGTCATGACCAGGATCCAGAATCTTGAAAACAAAGTATTGTCCTTGACAAATGGAGAGGCATCAACTAAGAAAAGAAAAGCGCCAGTTAGAAGAAGAAGTCATTCAAAGAAGGAGATGTGAGAAAGTCATTGGAAGTGGAAGTCAATCGGCAAAGGGAGTCAATGCCAACTTACAAAAACAAATTTGTGCACAAGACAGGATGATTGATGAGTTGGTACAAAAGGTCCAAGAGCTGAATATCCTACTAGTCGAAATCAAAAAGCAGTGCGATCTAGGGTGGACCTCAGCGAAACACTATCATGATCAAAGGGTTCAAGTAATGAACGCCGTAAAGTGGTGGAGAGAAGAGGCCCGAGAGCGAGGGATAGATATTGACATATGGAAAAAAAGATATATGAGCATGAATTTGGAGCTAAGCCATTGTATTCCGAATTTCGTCCAAAGCTTTGAGAGGGCAAAAGAACAAATTCGTGCAGACCCTATGCTTTGTCTCCTACTGAGTTGGATGATTTCATGCAAATGTGTGGAGAATTTGCTCGAGGGCTAAAAAGAAAGAGACCTAAGCTATTGACTTTAGGTTGAAAATGTTGAGAACTGTGATGTAATCCCAATCTATGTATTGTTTTGAGGAGATTTTAATGAAATATGTCCTTGCCTCCAGAATTCTGTGTATTGGCTTTGAGGAGTTTTTAATGAAATCAGTTCTTGCTTCTATGATTCATTCGCACCCCAACTCTTACACTTGATTTGTGATGACACCTATCGTGGAGCATGGTCTTCCTTTAGTATGTTGTCAACTACGTCTTTGCCTTATAGGACTCTTCCTTCTGCGCAAAGGGAAGGACGAGGTGTTCAATTCAGAAATTGCTAGTGTGTTTGAGACAACATCTATTGTGGAGAGATGTTTCTCCCCTAGATTTGTTGCCAACTCCATTCCATCTTATGAGCAAAATGCTCTCTGTGTGGGATGGAGGGACCATCTTTTGTCTGTTATAAGGTGTTAACTAAAAATAATAATAATAAATAAATAAATAAATAAAATAAAAATAATAATAATAATAAACTCCAAAGGTGATTTTCTTAAAAGCTTTTCGTTCTCATTTCTCTTGTGGTTTTAAAACAGTGTGTGGCTTTTCTGAACAATTGCTCGAAGACACCCTTATCGCACTCGGTCACAGACAAGAGCCATGGCAGATGAACTAGAAGAAGTCCAAGAGATCAGAGATGAGGTCAGTCAAATCAAGGATCAGATGGCTAAGATGATGGAGATCCTGCAGGCAATGCAGAAAGAAAAGAACACAGAGGAGAACCCTCCAGCCTCGAACGAAGGACATCCGGCCACACCTCTCATCCCGCCCGGTTTTTCTCAGATTCCTATTCAAGGCTTCAACCAACCAGGGGTCATGATGCCTCTCAACCCAACTCATTTTTCATTTGACCCGAACAATCCCCCATACGGTTTGCCACGTGGGTTTGTACCACCAACAGCCCCCAGTCCACAAGATGGTATTCAGAGCTCCGAACACATCACTCAAGCACAAATGCCCACCAATACTGTCGAAATACCGCAAGCACAGAATGTCAACCCTACAGATGGTAACACCCCGATAGTGACACCTTCTGTCAATCCAAGGCCCCCACAATACACCCTACATTATGGACCCCAGGGGGCTCAAATGATGCCAAACTTCGGTTCCTCCTCCATGCCATATTCATTTCCCCATAATATGTACGGAGAAGCTCCGGTGAATCAGTCGGGGGTGGATTCCCAGTCTAAAGAAAAGCTGGAAGTACTAGAGGAAAGATTGCGGGCCATTGAAGGGGTAAATAGTTATGGTCTTCGGGATGCCTCAGAACTCTGTCTGGTGCCAAATGTTGTAATTCCGCCGAAATTTAAGGTGCCCGATTTTGACAAATATCGGGGAACCACTTGTCCCAAGAACCATTTGACCATGTATGTTAGGAAGATGGCGTCACATGCCCAAGATGATAAACTCTTGATTCACTTCTTCCAAGACAGTTTGACCGGGGCAGCTTCAAATTGGTACACGCACCTCGAGCGGGCACACATCCGATCCTTCAAAGATCTAGCAGATGCATTCCTGAAGCAGTACAAGTACAATATTGACATGGCTCCCGACAGGATGCAACTTCAAAATATGTCAAAAAGGGACGTGGAGACTTTCAAAGAGTATGCACAACGATGGAGGGAACTGGCTGCTCAGGTGGAGCCTCCCTTAGCTGAGAAAGAAATCGTAGCAATGTTCATTGATACACTCCAGTCGCCCTTCTATGATAGGATGATTGGGAGTGTGTCATCAAATTTTTCTGACATGGTCATCATCGGCGAGAGAATTGAAAGCGGAATGAGGAATGGCAAGATTGCCGAGACTTCAGTAGGGAACGGCCCAAAGAAAACCCCGTTTGTGAAAAAGAAGGAGGGAGAGGCACATGCAAGAACCTATGAGAAGAAGAAACCGAACCAATGGAGACCAAACCAAACACCCTCCTTCCATGCCCAATACGCCCCATATTACCAACCACCTCCATATCACCAAGCCAACCAGCCATACATCGCTGCAACCTCGCAATTTCCAAACCCTCAACAAATGGCTCCCTATCGGCCATCATACCCTTCTCAGCCTCAAACACACCCCACCATGCTACCTCAAATCGTCCAGCCTCTAAATCCAAACCCAAGCACCAGCCAAACAAGACCACCATACAACTCGGAAAGAAAGCCAGTACATTTCGACCCGATACCCATGACCTACACCGAGCTATCGCATCGCCTTATAAGCAAATCTGTGTTGACTCCAATCCCGATGAAACCATTGGGGCCTCCCTATCCGAAGTGGTTTGATCCAAATGCTAAATGTGAGTACCATGCAGGGCGTAGGGTCATTCCACCGAGAACTGCAGGGCTTTCAAATTTAAGGTACAAGACCTTATTGATGCTAAGTGGTTGAGCTTTCAAAAGGATGCTCGAATGGGGGACAAGGTCCTATGCCAAATCATGGGGGTTCGGAGTCAATGCCATTGGGAGCTTTTTGGAACATACTCTCAAGAATAAAGTGGCCGATGTTAGGACTCCTATGAGAGTTGTTTTCAGAGAGATGTGCAAATGTGGATTGATCCAAATCCCGGCCACGGAAGAAAAGGCTCTCGATGGAGATATAAGGTGTGACTTTGATGGGAGCATGGGGCATTCGATTGAAGACTGTTCGGAGTTTCGGCAAGTTGTGCAGCGGCTAATGGATATGAAGCTTATCTTAATTGGTTGTGAATCAAATGAGTATGCCATCAATATGGTTGCTGAATCTACAATTTCCCCAACCCCAGTTAAGATAACCCCTTTTACTGTTGTGGTTAATCCTCAACCAATTCCTGAGCAAGTCACCCCGAGACCAGTGGTGATATACTATACTGAGAAGAAACCTTTGCCGGTTCCAAATGGGCCAACACCAATCGTCATCCGAGTTCCAAGTCCTTTCCCTTATAAGGACACCAAAGCAGTACCATGGAAGTATGAGATGCAGGTCCAACCCAATCCTTCCAACGGGACTACTGTGGTCACCAACATTTCAGGAATTGGTGGAATGACTAGGAGTGGTCGCATTTACACTCCAGAGGTTTTGCGAAAGGGGGAAATAGAAAAGGAAGGAAAGGATCACAAAGGGAAAGATAAGGTGGAAGAAATCCTAGATGACAAGGAAGCAGATGGGGGTGAGAATAAAAAGGGCGTATCTGATGAGGAGGTAGGTGAATTCTTGAAGTTCATCAAGCAGAGTGAATATAGGGTTGTGGATCAGTTAAATCGGACTCCGGCTCGGATATCTCTTTTGTCTCTATTGATGAACTATGAGCCACACAGAAGAGTACTGATGAAGGTGTTGAATCAAGCGCATGTCTCCCATGACATCACAGTTGATAAGCTTGATAACATTGTAGGTAACATAGTTGCTGATAATTATCTCACTTTCACCGATGACGAAATTCCAGCTGAAGGAATGGGGCACAACAAGGCGTTACACATCTCGGTGAAGTGTCGAGATCATGTCATGGCTAGGGTTCTCATTGATAATGGTTCTTCTTTGAATGTAATGCCAAAATCAACACTGGCAAAGTTGCCTTTCGATGGAACTCATATGAAGCCAAGCACAATGATTGTAAGAGCTTTCGATGGCACCCGAAGGGAAGTTATGGGAGAAATCGAATTGCCCATTCAGATTGGCCCTTGCACCTTTGAAATACTCTTCCAAGTAATGGATATTACGCCAACTTACAGTTGTCTCTTGGGACGACCATGGATCCATTCGTGCGGAGCCATACCTTCCACACTGCACTGAAAGTGAAGTTCATTGTCGATAGCAAGTTGATAATTGTTTCTGGAGAGGAGGATATGTTAGTGAGTAAGCCATCAACAACCCCTTACATTGAAGCTGCCGAAGAGGCTCTTGAGACCGCTTTCCAATCGCTTGAAATTGCTAATGCCACTTATGTCGGGGACGGTGCTCCACCCTTGAAACCTCAATCATCTAAAGCGTCTGTCATGATGGCCAAGGTTATGCTTGAAGGAGGATACCAACCTGGAAGCGGTGCAGGGAGGAATAGGCAAGGTGTCGTTGACATCCTGATGCTCACTGAGAACAAGGATAGGTTTGGGTTGGGATACAAACCCACTAAGGCCGACAAGATGAGGGCTATAGAAGAGAAGAAAAGAAAGAGGTTGGCTCGGCTGGAAAATCGTGAATACGAGGCTGAAAGGGTTCCCATCTGTGACATTCGACAGAGCTTCCGAAGCGTAGGGTTTGCATTCCTGGACCAAGCAGCAGTTATTGAAGATGATTATCCTGCCGATCGTGGTATCAATCTGGTGTATCCATGCTCTCCGGATACAGAGCTCAACAATTGGGAGATCATTGAGTTCCCCAAGACCATAGAGTCCTTTTCAAAGTAATTCTGTAATGCTTATCCTTTAGCTCTGCCCAAGGCTTTAGGAGTTTTGCTGTAATGGGCTTACTTGTTTCCGTTTCAGTATGACTTATCAATAAATGCATGCATTCGATATCTTTGTGTTCTCATCTTTTTTACTTTCGCTTTTATTCATCGCTCCTCACCAATAAATACAGTTTCTCATCTTTATCCGTTATTCATTTATCTTTCCCTGATAACTACCAAAATGCAGATCTAAAAGTGACTCTCTTGAAAATGACAGTGTTAATAACTCAGCATACAATTTTGACTATCCTTTTGATCATGCTGATGAGGTTGTTGATGATGATGGGGAAGTCCCTCCTGAATTATTGAGGTTGGTAGAGCAAGAAGCTAGGGAACTTCGACCCCATGAAGAGCCGAGTGAACTAATCAATTTGGGAACCGAAGATGAGAAAAAAGAGGTCAAGATCGGCCTTTCCCGAAAGAAAATGAGCGAAGTAGATTGATCAAGTTGTTGATGGATTATAAAGATGTTTTCGCATGGTCCTACCAAGACATGCCAGGGTTAGACCCTAGTGTAGCGTAACACAAACTGCCATTAAAACCGGAGTGTCCTCCAAGAAGCGAAGCTACGAAGGATGAAAGCAGAAATGTCTCTAAAGATCAAGGAGGAGGTCAAGAAACAACTGGATGCAGGTTTCCTAGAAGTTGTGAAGTACCCTCAATGGGTTGCTAACATCGTTCCTGTTCCCAAGAAAGATGGAAAGGTTCGAATGTGTGTTGACTATCGAGATCTGAACAGAGCTAGCCCAAAAGATGACTTTCCTCTGCCTCACATTGATGTTCTTGTAGACAATACTGCCCAACATGCATTATTCTCTTTCATGGATGGATTCTCCGGGCCAACTGAACAGACCATGCCATCACAGGCAGAACTGATCACGGCCTAGCCGTGATTAGCATCACGGCCGTGACAGATCAACCAGCAGAGCAACATGCACTCAAAACCAAAAACAGAGACGTACATTCCAAACAACTCAAACTCACGGTTTCAAGTTTCAACTACCGAGACTACGGTTTCAACATACACTCAAAACCAAAAATACAAAAATGTGCCCTAAATACTCACCAGAAATAGGTGCTCGCGTGGTGGTGGGGAGGGGAGCTCGAGTGGTGGCCAACGTTCGATGTGGTTACTGAGAGCAGAGGGACAAGGAGAATAAGTGCGCGGGAAGGGGAAAGAGAATTGTACGTCAAGTTATTGCAAAGAATGAATGGAAAGACAGAGTTAGGGTTAATAGTGCGCCTCACGGTGGTGGCGAAGAAGCCCTCGCGGTGGTTGCGGTGGAGATGAGCTCGCGATTAGGGTTCTGTGCTGGGTGGGAGTGAGAGTGAGGGTTGAGAGTTGAGAGTGATTTAGGGTTGAGCGTGACGAAAAGAGAAAAGAGACGTACGTACAGAGCGAAGTGCAGAAGGCGCGCGGGTGTAAACATAAAACAACATTTAACGTCAGTTGTATTAAACAACTGACGTTAAAATTAATTTTTAACGCCGCTTTATTAACAAACTGACGTTAAATATTAATATTTTTTTAAAAAACACTTTTAACGTCCGTTGTTGAATGCAATTGACGTTAAAAGTGTTAAAGTAACATTCTTCTGAAACAGTCTGTAATACTGCCTTTTCTTTTCCTCTATATTTCTATTCCTTCACAAAATGGCTCTGAGACCTGTGTTAATTGAGTGACAACAGGGCATTTCAGATAGCTAGGGATATAGGATTATTTACGTCAGCTATTTATTTAACTGAAGTAAAAATCACACTTTTAACGTCAATTGTATAAACAACAGGCGTTAAAAATAAATATTTTTTATTTTAAAAACACTTTTGACTTCAGTTTTATTCAACAACTGACGTTAACAGACCTGTAGGGCATTTCAGATAGGGATATAGGATTATTTACGTCAGCTGTTTAAATCACACTTTTAACGTCGGTTGTATAAACAACTGACGTTAAAAAGAAATATTTTTTATTTTAAAAACGCTTTTAACGTCAGTTTTATTCAACAACTGACGTTAAAAGTGTATCTTCCTATTCCTTCGGACGTTTTCTTTTCTGCACGTTTATAATATATGACTGCCAGGCCAACTCCCAATGCGCCTTGGAACCTAATGCTCTTAATGATCAATTTAATTTTTTAGCAACTTACGACGCCTAGTAACTTCATCCCCTACTCCTATAAATAGCTTCCTTCCTTCCTTTAATTTTTCTGCTTCACAATATGGCTCTGCCATGGAGATTAACTCCATCACTCTTTCTTCCTATACCTAGACTTAAAGGCCTCTGTCTTAATGGTCAAAACAACTTCTGAGGTTGTGTGAATCACATAACATGGATGGTAAGGTTGGGTGAATCACGTAATGTGATTTGCACACACCATCATCCTTCTGGAGAATCAGCAGCTACAGTTCCAAAACTTCGGCTTTGGAACCAAGTGGTTGTTCCAAGAATATTGTTGAAACAGATCGAGTGCACCATTCTCTCTGCCACGGCTCCAAAGTGACTATGGATTCAGATGGAGCATCGACTTCAAATGAGGGAGGGGATGCATTCAATGTTGGAGATTCTGAGCACAGGACTGAGAAGAAAATGATGTTGAAGCAGAAACTTTTTTATATTTTAGTGCTATATATCTTGCGGAAATTTTTTATCTTTTAAACATGTAATTGTAACTTATGAATCGCTTCAATGAGAAGAATCAATGTTGGAGATTCTGATCAGCACAGGACTGAGAAGAAAATGATGTTGAAGCAGAAACTTTTTTAATTTTAGTGCTATATATCTTGCGGAAATTTTTTATCTTTTAAACATGTAATTGTAACTTATGAATCGCTTCAATGAGATACGATTTGATTATACATATATAACTTGTTTTATGTTAAGTGTTTATTTATTTTAATTTGCACAAGAATTTGTTAATTTACTAATTCAAGCTAATTAATTAAGATTAAAAATAAACTTTTTAAAAAAAAAGATTAGAAATAAACTGCACTATATGGAGTGATGATCTGCGTTAAGAGTGACAACCCTGAGATGACAACGAAAGAAAGATAGGAATGAGTTGATTATTTACGTCAGTTATTTATTTAACTGAAGTAAAAATAACACTTATAACGTCAGGTTTATAAACAACTGACGTTAAAAGTTTTAATAATTTCTTCCAAAACACTTTTAACGTCAGTTCATTAAACAACTGACGCAAATAGTGATTTTATATTTACAAAACTGCCACCGCCTCACTTTTAACGTCAGTCCTTAAAACAACTGACGTTAACAGTGAATTAATTATTTACAAAACTGCCACCGCCCCCTTTTTAACGTCTAGTTTTTGGTTAACTGACGTAAACCTTTACCGTCTAATGTATATTTTCCACTAGTGAATGATGATCCAGTTTCGTTTTCACAAGCCATGAATGGTGATAATGCTTATAAATGGTTAGATGCCATGAAAGATGAGCTTAAATCCATGGAACAGAATGATGTTTGGGACCTCGTAGAATTGCCTGAAGGTTGCAAGAGAGTTAGGTGTAAATGGGTCTTTAAGACTAAGCGTGACTCTCATGGCAACCTTAAACGTTACAAGGCCAGACTTGTTGCTAAAGGTTTTACTCAGAAAGATGGCATTGATTACAAAGAAACGTTTTCACCAGTTTCCAAGAAAGATTCTTTCAGAATTATCATGGCATTGGTAGCTCATTATGATTTAGAGTTGCATCAAATGGATGTGAAAACTGCCTTCCTAAATGGGAACTTAGAGGAAGATATTTATACGAATCAACCAATGGGATTCATAGAGAAAGGAAAGGAACACATGGTATGTAAACTTAAGAGATCAATATACGGACTTAAACAAGCTTCCCGACAATGATATCTTAAGTTCAATGATACTGTTGTTTCTTTTGGATTTAAGGAAAATACTATTGACCGGTGTATATATCTGAAGATCAGTGGGAGTAAGTTTATATTTTTGATTCTGTATGCCGATGATATCTTGCTTGCAACTAATGATCTTGGTCTGTTAAGTGAGACCAAGAACTTTCTCTCTAAAAATTTTGAAATGAAGGATATGGGTGAGGCAAGGTATGTGATCGGAATAGAAATATTCCGGAATAGATCACTTGGATTGTTGGGTTTGTCTCAAAAAGCATTTATTAATAAAGTTTTAGAGAGATTTAGGATGGACAAAAGCTCAGCATCTCCTGTTCCAATTCAGAAAGGAGACAAGTTTAGTCTCATGCAATATCCAAAGATTGATTTGGAAAGGAAACAGATGGAAAATATTCCTTATGCATCTGTTGTTGGGAGTTTGATGTATGCTCAAACATGCACGAGACCAGATATAAGTTTTGCAGTTGGAATGCTGGGTAGATACCAGAGTAATCCAGGAATGGACCACTGGAAAGCTGCAAAGAAAGTTCTAAGATACTTGCAAGGAACGAAGGATTACATGCTTACTTATAGGAGATCTAATCACCTTGAGGTGGTTGGATATTCAGATTCAGATTTTGCTAGATGTGTGGATACAAGAAAGTCCACTTTTGGTTACTGTTGCGTTAATTTTTAAGATATAAAGGCAAGTGCACCTCGTCGCAATCAAGTAATACGGTGGTAAGACCGATTATCGTATCCACAGGGATTGGTTGTCAATTACCAATTCACAAACTTAACAACTATTTAGACTAAAATAAAGTATGAGAGATTAAAACATAAAATAAAGCAATACAATATTTTTGGTCTTTTTGGGAATTATATCGAACACTTGGAAGGCAAACAGAGATGTGGCTAAGATTGTTAGGGTTAGACTACACTAATCCTCCCTTAATTGCAATGAAATGGTTATCAACACAAGTCCTAATTCAATTATGACAATCAAGCCTTTTCTAAAATACTCAAGCCTAATTCCTTAGGTGCATTGAGCCTAAAACCCCAAATTAAACCCTAATTCCTTAGGTGGATTAACCTGAGATTTTGCATTAAGTCAAGACTTATGAGATTGCAAGCATTCAACACCTATTCCTAGATTCTTGAACTACTTGGCATATGATTCATGAGCATGCCTTAACACCAACCTTCCAGTCATCTATCAAAGCAACATATCATTCCTATGGGTAGCTAATCCAAGGAAAGCATTAAGCACAGAATCACATACTCATAAAGAAATAGAGACTTGCATTAAAACACCAAATCAAATACAACAAGTTCAGAAAAGCTACATCTAACCCCAACAATGGGGATTTAACTACTCATGATAAAAGGAAATACAAAAGAGAATGAGAAAAGGGATGGAGAACACTCATAGACAAGCTTCCTCCATTCCCAGAGCAAGGAAATCTCCCCTTCTAGGGCTGGAACCCTATCTCAGCCGCAGCCTCCAAGTCCCCAAGTGCTCTCTCCACCAAAAGCTCTCTCTTTTCTGCCCTAAAATAGCAACTTATACCAATCAGTGCTGCGCGCATTCGCGAGGCGAGACATGTCTCGCGAGGCGAATATTAAAAATCTGCTTCAGAGAATTGAGCTCTCGCGAGGCGAGAGTTTCTTCGCGACGCGAGACCGAAAGGTTTTTCTTCAATACGCCCGTGAGGAGCATCAGGGCACAGGCGTGATGGCTTGTTTGCAGACTCGCGAGGCGAGACATGGGTTCGCGAGGTGAACCAGGGGGCTTGCATTTTCTCCAACAGTCAGCTTTCAGGGTCGCGGGGCGAATCCAGGCTCGCGGGGCGAATCACCAGAATTCTGCTTGGCTCAATTTCTTTTCTTTTTAGGCTCTTTTTCATCCAAGCTCCATCAAGGCTAATTTCTGAGCATTTTTCCATTAAATCCTGCAAAACAACACACAGAAACCACCTCATCCGTTCCAAAGGAAAAACTATACAAAATCAACACTAAATTGGCCTAACTATATGCAAATGCATGCAGAAATGTACATGGAAAATGAGGTGAAATCACACTCATCAGTTACATATATCTTTTAACCGGAGGAGCAATATCATGGAAGAGTGCGAAGCAGTCGGTCATTGTTGCATCCACTATAGAGGCTGAATTTGTGGCATGCTTTGAGGCCACTATTCAGGCTAATTGACTGCGGAACTTTATTTCAGAACTTGGAATAGTCGACAGTATTGTCAGGCCGCTGAAAATTTATTGTGATAATTCTGCAACTGTCTTCTTTTCGAAAAACGATAAGTACTCTAAGGGTGCTAAGAATATGGAAATAAAGTACTTTGCCGTTAAAGAAGAAGTTCAGAAACAAAGAGTGTCAATTGATCATATTAGCACTGAACTTATGATTGCCGACCCTTTAACAAAAGGGTTACCGCCCAAAGCATTTACTGGTCATGTTATAAGAATGGGCATTATGTCTGCTAGCGAATGTTAAATTATGTTTTTAATTTATCAATGATGTATGTATGACACTCTAAGCTTATTAATGTATAGGTTTCTGAAATTTTTGTTTTCAAACTCATGTGTGCACAATTATGAATGATGACGTTGAAAACATGATTGGTCTTTCAAATGACATTATTGTTAGACATATTATGTATTTCCCATGAAAGTAACTATGTCAAAATAGGGATATATGATCGCCATGACTCTTATTAGTTCTTATTCTAAAATATGACTTATGATGTAACAAATGTATGAAACATTTGTCCTTACTTATGTGCATTATGATTGATTCTTATTAAACCATGAAGTTGTATTTTGTCACATGAGCCAAGTGAGAGAATGTAAGAATTAATGTCTTGTGTGTGACAAATATTAGTGGCGGTTTAACATTTGAATGAAAGGACATATTGTTTGACATTTGAAGGAATGATTATGACTCTTGGGAAGGAGTCTTATGAATGAAATGATGTATTGCTTGATGGAAGCATTTATAAAAGGAAGGAAATGAGACATTTCCCAATCTCTGCCTAGAAAGAAAGTCTCCTAATTTCCATCAAAGTTAGAGACATAAAGAGGAAGGAAGGGGATAGAAGAGTTTCTATTTGTTGATTGAAGTTCAAGCAAAGAAGTATTAACATTTAAGCATTGAGAAATGTTAGTGTTTATATTCATCCTATTAGTGAAGACTATTAATTCTTAAGATCCTTATTAATGGCTCATGTATGATAGAGTTTACAAACTTATCATGATATGGGTGATTTTTTTTGCTATAAGATATACGTATTTTTAAAATAATTAGAATGAGAGTCAAATATTTTTTTAATAATATATCAATTTTTAATCGTGTGACAATATAAAATATATTTATACTAATCATGCATGTTAATTAAATCCAAATATAAAAGTGCTGCTAGCTTATAGATAGTAAAGACTTTTGTTAAGATATACTAGTGTAGTTACCCGTGCGGTACGCATGGGAACTTATTATATAATTTTTTCTTCTAATGTTTTTAAATAAATTTAATATAAAAACAATATATTGGAATATACTTAGAATTTAATTGGTATGCATTGTCAGTGTGAAGATTTTTGCACTATCAATAAATCAAAAATTGACATATTTTAAAAAATGTTTGACTCTTATTCTAATTATCATAAAAGTCACACGTACCATGATTTCTAGTTGATTGATAGTATAAATAATGCATAACATTTAAATTCTATATTTAAAAAATATGAATATTGATACATGTATCTGTTAAATTATCATGAAAGCATAAAATAACTATTTTAGAGATGAATGCCATCATTTATTGATTGAACACTTTTTTACCTAATATTGTTTTCATCTTTTTACCTAGCTTCAAATAAAACAATAATTGTAGAGGTCTCATGAAATATTTTAAATAATAACTGTAAAATAGTATCTCTACATCATGTCTAAAGGAGATATCATCTTAGTTTAAGGCTTCAACAGCATGTCATCAGTTTTAACATGCAATTCCTTCCCTTTGTGGTCTTCACATCCCTTGAAAACCATCTTTAATAAGGAGTAGATAAAATTCCCATCACATACAAAAAATCGGGTAATTGATATCAACCGCTATTCGCTCTCTGGGGACTAATCCTCAAGCAATTGTTTGATGCTTGGAAAGTAATTAAACATTGGCATCTACCAACTGACATTGTGATTTGATATTTGAAAGCACCCACAATTTATCATTCAGGTATACAGTTTGAAATCATTATTTTAAAAAGAAAATAAAAGATATAAGCTGGGAACTAAATCAGATTTATATAACTTTGTTCATTAAACACTCACTCGTTTTCATCACAACACACACCTAGCACCTTCCTTGCAGCACTCTCACACTACATCACTCACCCACACTCACCCATACATGTAACACTCTTTCCTTGTATATAACAATGTGCACTTGCAATAGAAAGACATTGAGATGAAATAATTTTTCCTCCACTTACAATAAAGATTAGAAGATTCCGAAATCAATAATACTAAAATTCCTTACCACAATGCTGCCTTTTGCTTCTGCAAGATCACTGTCAGCACCTGCGCTACCCACTTTTATGCATTCACACAACAAATGCAATCAGATTTGAAAAGGAAGTGGTATTAAAGAAGGTGCTAAGGGACAACCCCTGCAGAACTTCCATCAATGTAAGTAAATTAAGTTAACATGCATGCTTCTAATTTTAAGAGTTGAAAGACAAGATCATACCTAAGCAAACAAAAAATCCATGTACTTGGAGTCATTAAGAGAGGATGTAACAAATCGGATTATTATGTATCATAGATAAAACAAAACCTTATCTTTGAAAAAGTCTTCCAGTTTATTATGTGTAGTGACTACTTGAGTAGAAACACTTCAATAAAAAGGCCTCTCCTTACAGCAATTTGCTTGGCAATTGTAGGTGAGTCAACCGCTCCTACTGCAACATCAGTAACCTTGGCTTGAGGTGGATCCATCCCATTCTTCAACTCTTTTGTTTCAGAAGAGGAAGCCAACAATTTTATATGACTATCAATATCACTGTCAACACTGACATTAGAACCACAGAGCTGCTGCCTGTTAAAGATATCTTCTAAAGATCCAGGTTAAGAATCTGCAGCCAAAGCTCCTTGATGGCTTTGTTCTGTTGCACGAACCGAAGCATTTGGGATCGAAGAGGAATTATCTATGGGAACATCAGTAACTTTGGTTTCAGGTGGATCTATCTTTAGTTCTTTGAGCTCATTGTGCAAATTCTTTGTTTCAAAACAGGAAGTCGAGAGTTTCATCAAATTATCAACATCGCTGCTAGCAGTGACAACAGAACTATCAACCTGCTGCCGCCCCCTTGAAGATTTCTTCTACACTTCTAGGTTCAGAGTCTGCAGTCATAGCACCCTGGTGGCTTTGTTCAGTTAGATAAACAGTAGCATTGGTGAATGAAGCTGAATTATCTATGAGAAGATAGTCACCTTGTCAGACTGTTTGACATTCATAAGGAATTGGTGACATTGCCAATTCAGATACGTTAAGAAAATGAGTATCAGGCTCCACTCTACTATTAATAAGTGGATTAAATGGAGCTTCAATGGATTTAAGATTATCAAGTGGGTTTATCACTTCAATATTTTCTATTGGGGTTTCTGCCAATGGCTTCAGTTCCGCATTTCTTGAAGATTTTCAAGGTGCCTTGTCTTCAACATCCTCCAACTGTAAGAAGCAGTTGGGAGTGCTAAAGATATCCGAAAGAAATGAAAGCAAAAAGCACAGTTGCAGTTAAGAAATGAAAGACAAGTAATAAAGAAATTCAGTGATTCATTGATGCTATATGATCTGAGTTTTGTTGGAAAAAAACACAATTGCAGTTAATCTAATTCACCGTTAGGAATAAATAAATTTCCTTTATTTTTTATTTTTCATTAGCATTTAGTTTCTTTGTTTTTCCCAATTCAATTGCCTAAAGCGTATGAAACCATAGTGGCTAAGCAAGGGAGGATGATTCGAAGTTGAAATTCAATTTAATATCTGAAAGACCAGACACTGCCTTCATAACTTGTTGTTTGATTCTGTCTTCATTCCCACCTTTAACACCACTTTTCGTTGTAAAAAAATCAAAGATGTGATACTTGATTCAGATTATAATTATTTAAAAAATTTAGCTTTATGAAAAAAATTCCAGATTGTAACTTTAGACTATGCAAAGATAACCCAATATAAGGATGGATAAGAAAATCAAACAAATAAAACAAATTTACAATCAACGGGTAAAACAAATGGAAGACGCTATGAAACCGGACAGATTGGTAAAGCATAAAAAAGGACTTACCATGGTTATTTGATTGCTAAAAACCTCTAAAGATGCAAGATAAATTCTTACATACAGGATCAGTTCTTATAAAACAGTGAAAATATTAGTTCTTGGTGGTTTCTCCATGCAAGACACATAACAGTGAAGAAATGAAAGACAAGTAATAAAGAAAATCAATGATTCATTGATACTATATGATCTGAGTTTTGTTGAAACAAAAACACAATTGCAGATAAGTTAATTCACTGCAATGTTAGGAATAATAAATTTCCTTTTTTTTTTCATTATCATTTTGGTTTCTTTGTTTTTTCCCTACTCAATTTCCTAAGCATATGGGACCATAGTGGCTAAGCAGAGGAGGAAGATTAGAAGCTGAAATTCAATTTAATACCTGAAAGGCCAGACACTGCCTTCGTAGCTTTTTGCTCGATTCTATCTTCATTTTCACCTTTAACACCACTTTTTTGTTGCAGAAAAAAATAAAATCAAACCATGAGATTTTTCCAACCATAAGAATTTTTTAGCTCTCAAATAGAAAGATTGGAACTTATGCAGCTGTATTTTAGGATAAAGTATAAAATTGAAACTTATGCAGGTGTATTCAAAATTGAAACACATTCACGGCATCAGTGAGCCCCCTAAAGAAGTAAAATTATAATAAAGTATTGATGATTTAGGAAGACACAGTGATTATGAATGGGCTTGATTTAGATTATAATGATTTAAAAAATTCAATTTTGTGAAAAAAATTCCAAACTGTAACTTTAGAGTATACAAAGATAACCCAATATAAGGATGGATAAAAAAGCAAACAAATAAGACAAATTTAAAATCAATGGGTAAAATAGATGGAAGCTATGAAACTGGACAAATTGGTAAGCATAAAAAAGGACTTGCCACAGATCATTTGATTGCTAAAATCCTCCGAAGATGCAAGAACAATTCTTACATGCAGGATCATTTCTTATAAAACAGTGGAAGATATTAGATCTTAAAGAAGAAGAACAGAAAGAGAGAGAGATAGAGAAAGATAGAGAGAAAGATTGAAAATGAAGAACTGTAACTGATTCAGTTATTCAGATTGTAAAATCGATGGAATACAACTATGGCTATTTATAGCCTGTGCAGTATGCTAACTGCTATACAAAAAACAAAGACCTAACTGCTACTAACTGCCAAGCTGTCCATAACTGAATCAGTGCTGACTCAGCACAATCAGTTATGGACTTTGGCTTACAATAGGCAACTATACTCTATTAGCCCCCTTTCAAACTCAAGGTGGGTGTTGACAAGCAACCACATTGAGTTTGGTCCTTAAAGATACAAACTGAGTGGAGGAAAGAGGCTTAGTGAGGGAATCTGCAAGTTGGTCAGCACTTGGCACATGATGAATAGATAGAGCTTTGGCAAGGACTTTTTCTCTCACAAAGTGGATGTCTAACTCAATGTGTTTAGTCCGAGCATGAAGAACTGGATTATGTGCTACAGAGACTGCACTTAAGTTATCACAAAAGAGTTTTGGAGCAGCAAAGGGAATGGCTAGCTCGGTCAGTAAGGACTGAATCCAGGTCAGTTCTGCAACAGTGTTGGCCATGCTCCTGTACTCTGCCTCTGTACTGGAACGAGCAACTAATGGTTGCTTCTTGGAGCACCATGATACCAAGTTAGGACCAAAAAAGATGCAGGATCCAGAAGTGGATCTTCTGTCATCTGGGTCACTTGCCCGATCCGCATCACGGTATGCGCTAAGGCGAAAGGATGATTTACGGGAGCTGGTCTTAGGAGCAATCCATAGTTGATGGAGCCTTTGAGATACCTCAATATTCTCTTGATTTGCACGCCGGTGAGAGTCCAATGGATTAGCCATATATTGGCATACTTTGTTGACACTGAATGCTATATCTGGCCTGGTGAGAGTGGCATACTGCAGGGCCCCTACTACTGACCTGTACAACTGAGGGTCCGAGAGGGTGTCAGTTCCAAACTTTGAAAGCTTGCAGTTGCTGATCATTGGTGAAGAAATCCCTTTTGCTTCCAGCATATTGGCCTTGGCTAGTAAGTCTCGAACATACTTGGGTGAGTTAAAAAAGAAGGTTACCCGAGGGGAGGTGTTTAACCTCAATACCCAAAAAATAATCCGAGAGGCCAAGCTCTTTTAAAGCAAATCGAACATTGAGTTTCTTGATCAACTGATTGATAAAGGGAGTGGAGGAACCAGTTATGAGGATATCATCTACATAAACCAGAACATATGCAGCCACACTGTTCTGAGAGTACACAAACAGAGAGGGATCACACTTGCTGGTGGAGAACCCATACTGAACCAGGGCTTTTGCCAATCTTTCATACCATGCCCGTGGGGCTTGTTTCGAACCATATAGGGCCTTGTGCGGTTTACAAACCAAGTGACCTATCTCTGCTGATTCAAAGCCTGGTGGCTGCAACATATAGACTTCTTCACTTAAGTGCCCATTTAGGAAGGCATTATTCACATCAATTTGCTGAATCTGCCATTGGTGTGTGAGAGCCAAAGTGAGCATAATCCGAATGGTGACTGGCTTTACAACCGGTGAGAAAGTCTCATGGAAATCAAATCCATGCTGCTGATGGAAGCCTTTGGCCACTAGCCTGGCTTTATATTTGTTGATGCTGCCATCAGGATTCTCTTTAACCCTGAAAACCCATTTGCAGCCTATAGCCTTCCTATCGGGGGGAAGAGTGACCAGGGTCCATGTATTATTGTTGAGGAGAGCATTGTGCTCATCCTTCATGGCTGCAAGCCAGTGTGGACTGGCAAGGGCAGCTTTGACAGTAGAGGGTTCAAGATGAGTCAGGTAGACACTCGGAGGTAGACAACCAGTCTTAGACCTGGTTAGCATTGGATGAGAATTTGTAGGAAGAGTAAGAAGAGGAGCAGTGGAAGAGGTGGAGGATGCTGCAGTGTTAGTCACAGAGGTGGGGGATGCTGACACTAAAGACAGAGGATCAGAGGCAGCATCTCCTGGAATGGGAGATGTGGGAGGCACTGGACTGACTGGAGGGTCAGGAATAGGTGAGGTGAGTGACTGAGAAGCTAGGTTTTGAGAAACTGAGGGAGGAGTGTGATGATTAGATGAGTTGATGTGGGTAGGACTCAGAGAGGGGGAGTGGTATTGATTCAGAGGGGTTGGGAACAAGAGGGTATATTGGGGAATAGGAAGCGACCTGGAATCGGGTATGTCAGGAGGGGGAGAGGGATTGGTTGAGGGAAACAGTCTTGGATAAGGAAAACTAGTTTCATTGAAGAGGACATCCTTTGAAATATAAATTCTGCCACTTGGAGCAAGACACTTGTGACCTTTATGTTGAGGAGAAAGACCAAGGTAGATACACTCAGTTGACCTAAATTGAATTTTGTGTTTGTTGTATGGTCTTAGAAAAGGAAGCATGCACAACCAAAGATTCTAAGGACAGTGTAATCGGGTGGAGAGCCAAGTAAGGCATGGAAAGGGGAGGAAAATTCTTTAAGTGCAACTGTTGGTAACCTATTTATGAGGTACACAGCTTGAGTGAAGCTGTGATCCCGATGAAGTCGAGGAATAGAGGCATGAGAGAGGAGGCTTAAACCCATTTCAACAATTTGCTCGTGCTTCCTCTCCACCTTTGTCCCATTCGATGAGAAGTGTGAGGGCGGGTTAGCCTGTGAGTGACACCAAATTCTTTTAGAAAATTAGTGAAGGGGACGAAATTCTCCACCCCACGAGATTGAAAAGCTTTGATTTTGGCGAGAAAATTGAGTTTGGATGAGATTAAAGAAGAGTTTGAAGGAAGTTAGAGCATCGGACTTCTGTTTTAGAAAATATATCCAAGTGAATCTGGTTTTAGCATCAACAAAGGTAATATAGTAGCTATAACCTCCAGAGGAAACAAAAGGTGCAGGGACCCCAAAGATCGGTGTGTATTAACTCAAAGGCGAGATCATGAGTAGTAAGAGAGGGAGGGGCATAAAGTCTATGGGCTTTGCCCATACAACAAGCATTACAGAATTCAAGATCACTTTTATTAGACAATGGAAGATTACAAGTCTGTAAGACTGTTTTTACAGCATTATGATGGGCATGACCTAGCCTACAATGCCAAGTATTGAGAGAATTGGAAACAAAGAGACATAGTATTTGTATTTACGAGGGGAAAGCAACTAAGAGACTCGAACTTGGTGACAGTGATCTTGAGGGTGAGATGTCCTTAAGAATGTTGAGATTCTTGAAGGAGTAGAGGCCATCACTCCCTAATGAGCCTTCAAGCAAGACTTGATTAGAGTCCTGTGATTTTACACAACATGAATAAGGGTGAAACTCAAAATAAACATTATTATCAAGAGCAAATTTGGAAACAGAGACTAAATTCTTTGTGATAGTGGGCA
This sequence comes from Sophora flavescens, assembly GCA_030762895.1. NCBI lineage: Eukaryota > Viridiplantae > Streptophyta > Magnoliopsida > Fabales > Fabaceae > Sophora > Sophora flavescens. The sequence continues at coordinate 51,665,324 of CM061068.1, read as the reverse complement.
CAAGTAATAGATTATGAAGTGAAAAAATAATGTGAGGGTTCTTAGAGGAATAAAGAGTAGAGGAACCTATGGAGTTTATGTTTAGACCTTGCCCATTTCCCATGAGCACACGGTCACTTGCCCAAAGATGTGCTTTGATTTAGATTCTGTGCATCGTCAGCAAGAAGATGATGTGATGCACCGTAGTCGTGGTACTGTGTCTGCGACTCAAACTGCTGCTGTTCATTGTGAGCCTTAAACCGAGGAGTTGATGCATACTGGGGTGTCCGAGAAGCCATGTAGGCCTCGTGGTTGCTTTGGTAGTTCATATTTTGAGGAGCCGATGGTCTAGGCAAGAGACCTTGAGCCGGGATTAGTTGGATAATTTTCTCGCACTTTGAATAGCTGTTACGATTGGTTGGAACAGTATTGGGAGGAGGCATCGGTGGTGGCACGAAGGTTTCATCGAACTCGTACCAGCGATTGAAGGACTCGTGACCATACTTGCGACATAGCCGACATGTAGGTTTCGATCCTACTCGGCCCACGACCCCCGCCCAGATCGCGACCACGATTGCGACCTCCTCTGCCTCGATAGGAACCCTGAAAGTCATCGCGCTGCAAGTTAGACTGTGATCTATCGGAATTAGGGTTTCCGTTCGACAGATTTGGGGCTTGAGCCATATTGACCGAAATTGATGCAGAGGTGGTCAATTCTTGACGGAACTTGTCGAACTGAGCATCCTGAATAAGAAGAAGAGCTTCAATATCATCGATTGAAGGCGAATCACTGCGTCCATATATCATCATCACGAAGGTGTTGAACTCTTCGGGGAGACCGTCTAAGACTACATCAATGTGATCTTGTTCAGAAATAGGATCTCCCATAGCTTGAAGCGAATCCACAATCGCTCGAATTCTGAGAAGATATTCTGAAATTGATCTTGATCCTTTCTTAGTATTCTTCAATTCCGAACGAAATTGTCGTACCTTTGCCCTGAGATGTGAGTAGAAGAACTTGTGGATCTTGTCCCATACTTGCCATGACTGCTTGCAGCCTAGAAAACGAGGAAGAATTGACGGAGAGAGTGATCCAAGGAGCCAGGTGAACAACATTTGATCTTGGACAATCCATAACTGATATGCTTCTGACTCAATTCCAAGCTCACGATTCACCTCAGAAGTGAATTGAGGAGGAATCGTAGGATTGTTGACAAATCGATGCAGCTTGTGAGCAATGATCACTGCTTCCACTTGCTGCTTCCAAAGCAAGAAATTTTGATCATCGAGCTTCACCGAAAGAGAAGGATTGAAAGTCGCACCAGATTCTGCAGATGTTGTTGAAGAAGGAATTGGTTCATTGAAGGGATTGTTAGGGCTAGGACTAGATGGTGATGCGGCCATGAGAGAGAACTGAGGCCCAGATTCAAGCTCTAGATACCATAAAGAAGAAGAACAGAAAGAGAGAGAGATAGAGAAAGATAGAGAGAAAGATTGAAAATGAAGAACTCAGAATCGATTCGATTATTCAGATTGTAAAATCGATGGAATACAACTATGGCTATTTATAGCCTGTGCAGTATGCTAACTGCTATACAAAAAACAAAGACCTAACTGCTACTAACTGCCAAGCTGTCCATAACTGAATCAGTGCTGACTCAGCACAATCAGTTATGGACTTTGGCTTACAATAGGCAACTATACTCTATTAGATCTTGGCGGTGTCTCTATGCAAGAGTCAAGACACATAACATGTCAATAACAACTGCACATAATGCTGTATCTATAGGGATATCAACTATTCTCTTCCAATCTTCAACTTAATCCATCCATACACCAGAACAAAAATGGAAAAGAAAGAGTGAGGAGAAAAAACTTGGTCATTATTAAGTGGAAGCCCCATTAAACTGACCAATGATGTAACAATTGCCGCAAATCCCTTGACTTTGGATTCCAATTAAGATTGAGATAATAAATGTATAATGTCCAGAAGCTGACAAATCATAAATATCCTCATAAACTATTGGAGAATGTATATCAGTACAATCATGGTCAAAAGATAACTAATAAAACAATCAAAGTTGCACCAATGTTGCATATTTGATTAGCAGTAACTAAAAGAAACATTTCATGCTAAATTATAAATCGAAACCCTGAGGTGTAGCCTAAGTACATGGGTCAACAGATTCAATTTGTAAAGCATGAGACATGAATGACAATACCTGGTAATACCGAGACCTTTTTTTCTCTCAAATCCTTTATTCTCCAAACATTTGATCACCATCTTCACTTTCATGAGGACTGGTACAATTTGATGCAACAATTTCCTGAACTGGCCACCCTGTTAAAGGTGGTGAGGATGAGTCCCCAGTGCTACTTTGACTATGTTCTTCAGAATCCAACAAAACACAGAACCCACCATAACACCACCTCATGCAACCCCTTACTCCACCATGAACTTATGGCATTTGATCTTTACACTCCGGCTTGGGAGGAGTGTTGGAAAAAACAATCTTGGAACCAGTAGAATTAATGTAAATTGGGAAATAGTAAGAGTAAAGTATAGTATAGGAAATAATAGTTATTATTGTTATTGTAAACTTTGTATACAAATATCAAAGCTTCTGAGTGCCCAAAGTCACTCAACATTCACAAAACTCTCTTCAATATGTCCTTTTGTTTACCTAGTCCATCTTCAAGTAGCATAAGTGGATTGAAGACTTTGGTGCTTCTAGAAGTTTGATGACAGCACATGACAGAATGTGAATGCTTTATTGTTGACCGGGATCCATGTGTTGTATAGTAATATAAATGATTTCAAGGCTTTGGGAAATCTAACAATTCCTTTTTTGTTCTTGCATCCTTTGTGGAAAAGTATTAGAAGAACCTGGCCATAAGTAGGTGTCATACAATTGGGTACCCTGTGATCATTCAAAAATAGATTTATTAAAAGGATCCTTTTCTAATTTTGACAGTTATTGTTTCTAAACAGTTCCCGATGCAACAAAGGTAAAGGGGTGACTTAAAATTCAAAAAAGTGTACTAAGAGCCTTTATGCTTCGACGTGCCAAATCAAAGCTTATATGGACACATAAAATTCTCTAGTTCCATTATTTTCGAAAGGCAAATGCTAGATTGATTTCATATTTAGAATAGTTTAGGCTAACAGGAATATAATCAGTCTGAGATGTAAAAGCCTTTTTTGTTCCTACTTGTTTGAGCTTAATCTATTATCTATATTCGCTTGTGCTTAATTGCTCAAGTTTAGCAACAAATATTTTTTCATTGTCGTTAGGAGTTGTGGTGTAGGACATGTATATAATATAGCAAAAAATACTTAAAATATTAATGGAAGGTATGGCATCACCACAACATAAAGAAGAGCAAAATATAACAAAGACAGCACAACAACGGCACATTCGGAAGCACCAACATAATAAAAAGTATTCAAAAAACGGAAGCAATCCACATAAAGGCCCAAAACAAAATCTGAAAACCAGAATCCCTTCCCTAATCCACATTTTGACAAAACTCAAAAAAAAATTCACGTTATGAGTGGAAGATGAAAACACTCTCGAGAACATAATCAAAAGCAAAATATAACAAAGATACCATAGCAAGAACACAATCGAGAACACCATCAGGACAAAAAAATACACAAAAAACGAAAGCATTGCCAATGAAGCCCCAAAAACAAATCAGAAAATGAAAACACCTTCTCAAATCCGGTTTTTGACAAACCTCAGAAGAATAAAAAATCAGAAAATATGGGTGGAAAGAGACACCCCACAGCTTCTCATTAACCTAGCTAGGACTACTGAAAGTATCATAATCTCGAACTATTAACATTATAATAACCTTACACATTACTGAAAATGGGTAAATGTAAAACTTTTGAACAACATAATAATTACTGAAAACATCCATGTAACTTTAAAAATACATAACACTTCAAAAGTTAAATATACTCATACATTATTTAGATTTGTAAACGTTTACAAAAAAAATAGTTATAAACAGATTGTTAGAAAGGGATAATCCAAATATATACACCACGGCTTCTCTTCACCTTGTGTCAGAGAGAGATATAGAACGAAGATGGTAACATAATCAAAATGTGAAGATGAGGAGCACAAAACCTTCATCAGACAAAATTAAGAAGAGAGATAAGAGAAAGAAAAAAAAGTAAAGAAGAAAAACATCTAATCACCTTGGTCTTTTTCACGCTTAAGGTGGGAGGCTCTTGTGATATCTGTTTCATTGCCAAAACTTGTTTCTTTAGTCAAAATCCCTGATTTTCTTTATTTTTTTTTCTCTTTTTACTCCATCTACCTCCCTCTCTTTTATCAGCAGCATCTCCATCCCCTTTCTCACTCTCCATAAATCCGGCCACCAGACCGCCGCCGCCTACCGAGTCTTCTTCTCCATTTCCACCCCTTTCTCACAACCTCCGGTGACAGCGCGCTGCTCCTCCGTCGCACACCTCCCTCTTCCGTGCTAACAGTGCTGTGCACTGCCTTACTCCCACGTGCGCCTTTTCTCTCTCTGCAGCCCTTTCCATTTCCTTCATTGTTGCTCAATATATGCAAGGAAGATGAAAAAGGAGAGGGGTTTCGAGGAATGGAGATGGAGATACGTCACTATCCAGCTTTTTGTCCTATATCTCTGCCCTACATCAGCTTTATGAGAATTTTTTTCCAATATACACGCAACCTCAGTGAGAAGTGTCTGACTTGAATAGTTGACTTATACGAAAAGAAAAGAAAGTTTTGAAAAAAAAAACGGAAATTGGCACAATAACCACAAAATGACAAAACAATTAATATAAATATGTTGACCAGATAGAAAAGAGCAAACCCCGGACAAAAAAAAAAGGAAAAAAAGGAATTCTCAAAAGCAACACGTGTCCCATTACTATTGTGCTACAGTAAGAAACCCTCTTCAACATTTATAAGTACTAGTACCCGTGCGATACGCACGGACAATTATTACAATGTTTTTCTATTATTTTTAAATGAAATCAATATTAAAACAATTATTAAAATATATTTAAAAATATGAACTAATACTATCAGTTATTGTCTAATGATATTATTTATTGGTAGAACACAAGAAGCTTAAGACGGAGAACCATGTTGCAAATTATGTGGATATGTGATTGGAGGGTGAGGATAACATATATTCCTACCCTTAATATCTTCTACTGACATAAAAAAGACATCAATCACAGAAAAATACAACCACATTCCATAACCCTTTCGACAAATTATAATGTTCTAGAATTAGCCACATCCCGATATTAAAATACACGTTGTATATTCTCAACTATAATTCCAAACCGGGTACCAACCGATTCCTCAAACCAAACCAGTGGTGGAATTTCTTTGTGGTATTCACTATAAAATATTTCAGCCATATGCATCCGTACCTATACCATTAACAATATTACTTAGTTTATTTATTAATCAGCCTAAATTGCACAAATTCCCAACTATTAAAACCTCGAGCTTTTCCACTCACTATGCTAATACCAACTGGATGATAAATAACAATGTCCTCATCAACAAACAATATTGCATATAATAGAATGCATCAAGCTTCAGAATCTGATCAAGCAATATCAAAAAACACAACCTTCAATAGTTTAGCTACAAATAAACAATAAGATAATAACAATAAAGTCCATTGTAAAATAAATTTATTTAAGTTTTGTGTACATTCAATAGTTTAGCTACAAATAAACAATAAGATAATAACAATAAAGTCCATTGTAAAATAAATTTATTTAAGTTTTGTGTACACCATACAGTGGAAACTGCAAGCCAATAAATCTAACCCATCATGATAATGAGTACTCAACAAAAGTGAATTAAATTAAACAATCAATTAAAAAATTATTAAGTTTCAAATCATCAAGTTTTTCAATATTATATGATGTTTGATCTCCATCATATTCAAACATAAATTCATGCAGTAATTAATAGAAAATCTTCTAAAAGGAAATTGCAACAATGATTAGCAGTAGCTAAGTTATAAAGCAGTTAATGTGTTTCATCATCTTAGAGGCGAGTTTTCCAGCTTCCTTATCAATGATATTCCAAAGAAAAGACACTTACCTCCCCTGCCTTGGACAACTATTTGCATTGAAAAACTTCAAAAAATAAATAAATACAAATGAATGTACAGAACCTGGAAAGGAACAAATAAACTGAATAATAGTTGCAACTAATCTAGAACTTCAAAAATACCCAAAATCATGTGGGACAGTCATCATGATTGACTTGAAGGCCGTGCATGATAAAATCTCGTGCATCTCTTCAAAGAGAATCAGGAATAAAAGGTCACTCACCTTTTCCAATTCTAAATATTGCCTGCATCTGTTGTTAGAAGAGATTAATCAGAGCTCAAATCAAAAACCAGCAGTAATAAAGTTTTAACAGTTCTATTTAATGGAAAAATAATCATTTTTCGATATAGCCATTAATAATTGACCAAAATTTCTACCAAATGTAGAACTACATTAAACTTCATACATAACAAAGCATCATCGACAAGAAGAGAAAAAATGTGAAATGCTAATTTATTATCAATCTGCCCTTCTTTTAAACTATTGTCATGAGACTAACCAATAATAATGGAAAAAGACTTAAATAAGCAGAACTATACCAATTAAAGACAGAAGAAAATACACAAATATCTTGAAAACAACTAATAATCTTTGCAATTCTATGACAGTAGCTTCAACTTATTTTTGGCATCCCGGAGGTATATCATCATTACAACGGGGAAAGGCAGAATTTGATAACATATCATGAAGCCCTGCATATGTTAAGGCTGCTAGAGTCATTATATGCACAACTGTAAGCCTTAAGGGCATTAGCCTTAAAGAGGTTTGCAATTTTGTGATTTGAATGGATTCATCTCCTATACTGTATTAAATGGGCAAAATTTGACAGCAAACAATATGTGGTAATATTGGAATGTACTGGTTTTTATGACAGCAAGCAAGTCATCCTTATTTGTTGGTTTTTATCGAAATGTACTAATTGGATCATTAAATTTAAGATCAGTATCCAAATCCTTACCAAGAGGCTGGTTGAAATTCTAATATAGGTCATATCTCAATTCTCGAAGATCACGTATTGTTTGATAATCAAGTGCAATCCATATAAGAAATTTGTATAAGGAATTATCTATCAATAATGATAAAAAATTTGATTTATTTCAGTCATGGATTGTAAACTACTATAATACTTTTTAGTTCTTTTCAGAAAGGAAAAAACTTTTTAGTTACTAATTATTATTGTCCATTATAAATAGTTAGTTACTTTTTAGTCATGCCTATACAGACTATACATGTATGTAGTACAATAACTTTCAACTGAAACAATACACGTGTCTGGAGAACAATAACTCTCAACTTCCAGTAAGATTATTAAATCTCAAAATTCCTATAGTTAATCCCAACCATACAGTTAGAAAAATAACTTTCTACCAAAAACAAAAAAAAACAGGGAATAAAATAACAGTTTTTATCAAAATATAACTTTCTATAATATTTCATGTTATAAACAATAAATTATAAAATGTAAATAATCATATATAACTCGATAATAAAATAAACTTCAAAATTATCAACTCGTTAGACGTGACTTAGTAATTCGTTAAAGTATTTGTATGTGATCTAGGTGGTTGGTCAGTTATAATAAAGGAAGGTAGATATATAGGGAATTTCTTGATATTTTGTTTATAAAAAAATGAAATGTTCAAAACCTCTATATCTCAACGCATTTTGGTATGCAGAAAGAAACTAATATCTGCTAAACAGTCAACACTGAGACATAAACCTTTAATTAAATTATAACTTGGTTTGAACAAATTCCACATCAATTTCTTCAAAATCTATATTATAAATCTTAGTAAAAGAAAGATTGAACACAACTAAATATTTTTCCACTAAAAAAAGAAAGAAACCATCCACCTTCTAACATGAAGTTAAGAATGTATCATCAACATTTTGTTATGATCATAAGAAGAGTTATTATATGTCAGTGAGATCATATAGGACATTGAACAAAAGGAGGTATAGACATTATCATACTTCAATCTTAAGGACAGGAAAACATGGTCATTTATTGACAGTAGCATATCACTTGTTCTTTAGTTCCCATGCCATTCACTTTTTTTACTTTTTTTTTTTGCTTTGGTTATTGGGATATGGTCCAGGGGTTTTACACTTATTTTACTCATTCAAATCAGTTAAAGTGCATGGGATCTGGAAAAAATGTCCACTTAATGAATCCTTACCATTACTAAGTCAGTAGCTGCAAAATTTCTTCTACCAAGACAACTCTTCATTAAACATTGCAAACATAAGTGATAGTGGGTTAACATATCAAGATCCTGCATTTGTCTAAAATCATTAAAATAGGAAAGACTTTGATAACAACCACAAATCATAAGAAGTGCAGTTAGCACCACTACATACCATGATTAATTTTTCTATGAACTGATAAAGGGCAACTATTGACAAAGTTTTCTATCAACTCTCACCATGAAAAGGTGGTGGCATGTAGCTTAACCAAAGACCCTAACAAAATAGGAAATAATTGTCAAAACAAAAACATTACATTTCATCATACCTACAACCAGTACATGCCTCTTTCACAATATCGATAGTTGATTAAAAAAATTAATAAAATAAAAAATAAAGGGAAACTGACTGCATTTTGCTTAACAAGAAAAGAAAGCAAACTGACAAAATAAAAAAGGTTCCAAATGTTTAATTGATAACTCATTGTATCCCAAGAGAAAAGGGCTCAATAATTGAATAACTATATTTACACATGTTTGAGTGCTATCTTGCATATATTTTACCTTGAGATCACTTGATCTGGCATTGAATGCTCCTTCCCATCTGATTTCATGTGTTGTAGTCTATGAAACACTAATCAAGTTAATCACAAACAGACTCGTCCTATAAAAAGAATTAAGGAGTAAAAAAGAATTATTATAGAGTAAAAACTATATGCACCACATGGAGTTTGGTAGCCAACTTGGCTGGCTCATCTTTAGAATCATGGTATCATTTGTGCAAAACCATTGTTGTCCCCAACTCAACATTATGTGAAGAAGCCATTTCACTTGACATGTAGCACACAAGAAAAAGCCCATATTTCCATACCATGATAACCTCGGACTTGCTATAATATTTTATGTAGTTTAAGTGTAAAACTAATTTAATTATCAGAACCAATTTTCAATGCTGGTGTAACCAAACTCAATGCAAAGAATTAGAATTCCCATGTCCAATAGCACCCATATAAAGCAGGGGCAAGCTTTTATGCTAGGCTCCATCACACTCTCACATGACCATGGCCAGCTCCAATATGAAGGAAATTAAAAACAATAATAATAAAGACATGCAGAAAAGAGATTAATGTAAAAAAGACCTTAATAAGAAATGAAGACAAAATGACCCATGGTAAAAGAAGCAAGAACCTTAAATCCACAAATCTTTTGAAACTGAAGCAACAAACGAACACATAGAGCAAGTCCATCCCTCTTATTGGTATCCCCAAGTCTAGCAGTTTTTTCTTCTAATCAATGCAATGGGGATTAAAAATTATTGTTTTAGGCCTTTCCCATTGTATGTCATCCTGCTTGTTGAAAAAACCAAGACCAAATATTTAGCACATAATGTACCCAAAAAAAAAATGCATCTACAACTGTTAGGAAATCAAATGCTTGAAAACACAAGCTCAATGTTGAAAGCAATAATTTTGGTTTATATTAGCTTACCAAATTACTTCTGATATCCTGGAAGCAGCACTCTCAAAAAGTACATTAAAACCACCAATTGCAAAATACTATTCCTCACATTTTTGGCATCCTCAGCTGGAAGATTGTATAGGAAAACACAAGAAAGAATCATTAATTGGACTTCAAATGTTTTCATGTTCTTGATATGGTAGAATTCCAAGTTGCCCCAATCAAAGTTAGTTGTTTTCAAAATGTTTTCATGATCTTGACGTATTTTCAACTCTTTTCAAATTTAAGTAGAAAATAGTTAGCAATTCAAATCCAGTGTGATGTCACATTGCCTTTTTCAATGGAGAAAAAGCCTCATGTCAGACAGATGTCACATTGCTTTCTTCATTGGAGAAACAAAAGTAGCAAAAGAAAATATCAGTGCATACACATAAACTGATATCATGAGTAAAAAATGAAACAATAAAAAAATAAAAAAAAGAGGTGAAAGTAAGGTGATGGTCAGAATCATAGGGAGGAATTACACGGGAATGAAACCATGAATTTGAGAAGAAGTTATAGATAGATCGAGCTCTGTTAAATGATTGCGAATTTCAAGAAAATGAAAACATGTATACCCCGACAATAATAAAAAAAAAAACAACTCTAGCAACCCACTTAGGAAAATATCAAACACATCATATGCATCAACAAAACACATCAAGCAAAGAGTAATAAAGGGAACAAAATTAAGGAGGAAGAGGAAGGATATGATTTACCTGGCAGAAGAGGAGGAGGTTCAAACGAAAGGAAAGATGGTGGAAACCACCATAGGCGGTGGTCGGAACCCTTACCCGCGGCTGTGACGGTGACCTAGCGAAAAACCAAAGGAACCAAAGTGAGCGGGACAGTGAGCTCAAACGTGTGGTCAACTTATTCTCTTCAAGCGTGACTGAGATGTCTAGTACAGATACACCGAAGTCAATTACCAACTCAAGCATGATACACCAAAAAAAAACTATAACATGAATCTAGTACAGAGGATAAGAGGTCTCGTAATGATGTTGCAGACCGTAAACACCGTAAGCACAAACACCATCATAATAATAAGAAGCAAAAAAAAGAAAAGTGCATTAATAGTGTGAGCCCAAGAATAGTGTGAGCATTTACAGAAATTGTATTTCAAATGATCATCAATGTGCAAGTAAAAACAATCCAAATACATAAATAAAAAGAAGAAAGATGGAGGAGAGTCTCAATACCTCTCCGTCTTCAACCTTTCATGATATATCCCCACATCCCTGCATATACAAAGTTCTTAGTCAAAATCAACCCGTTTTTGCAAGGAATAATCAGTAGGAAGAAGGAGAAAAGAGAATAAATGAATCATATGAGAAGAGAAGAAGGTAGGAAGAATAAAAGAGAGAAAAAGAGGGGACCTACCGCCGCGCCGTCGCCGTCCCACCACCGTGTCACCACCGTCCTCCTCCACCACCACCGTCCCTACCCCTGCTGGTTCACCAATCAAAGCAAAACCCCACTCCGCCCAGATGTTAATGGCCACGATGCAAGAGAGGAGAATGAAGGAGAGAAGGGTTTGGAAAAAGGAAGGAAAGATTGAAATGATAATTACCAATTGCAAAAACTAAGTAAAAAAAACTCAAAAGTAATTGCCAAAAGTCAAAACACGGCACCACTATAGCTTTAGCCAATTAGTCTAATCTCATTTATGAGACTTTTATGCAAAATAGTGGAACACAACACGGTACCTGTGCTGTCTATCCAACAAATGCCAAAAAATATAAAAACAAAAATTCTAAAGGTTAACTAATAAAATAATATTACAAAAAATTACAGATTGACACCTGTTTGTTACTGTTGTTCTACAGTAAGAAAGCTTCTTCAGCATTTATGTGTATATTGATATATTGATATGTAAATATTATTCGTTAAAGTTTATAGGGTTTTTTTGTGTGTCTACGACCAAAAAACGTATAACAAAAAAGCTGCATCATAAAGAATAATATGATGGCAGAAAAAAATTTAAGTTAAATTGTATGAATATTTTTAAAAACTTAATAGGTAACGTTTGATTGACTTATGGTTCAATATTCTTTTTTTTTTGGTCTAAACCCAGTGTATCCCAACGCTGTCAACAAAGGACTAATCACAGTTCACAGGGCGTGGCTTCCGCTGGCCAAGCATTATTTTCACGCTATCAGGAATCAGACCCGTGAGCAAACCGAATCGACCCCTAGAGTATCCCAGGACAGGTCTTACAACCGCTGGACCAAGAGGCTTGATTTCAGTATTCTTTTATTGAACCATTTTATATATTAAATTAAAGTATATTTAATCAAATTTTTATTTTAAAATTAAAAATTTAAATAGCTTTTTAGACGTGTTTATTATATATATATATATATATATATATATATATATATATATGTATGTATAAATTTGGAAATAAGAATAAATATGAATCATGGCGATATGATGTTCTTGTAAGTTTTTTTTGTTCTCTAGGGTACCCTCCGCGCATAATGTAGAGATTAATTCCTCGAGTCGGATAGGACCACAAGGATGACAAAGTTCTCGTTCAAGAGTTTAATGCTGCTGTAATTTCAGGACTAGGATTCAAACTCGAGACCACTGGTTAGACTGGATGAGACCTAAGATAAGAGTCAAATATTTTGAATGATTATCATTTTTTTTTTGACTGACAATGTAAAAATATTTACATTAACAATACATATCTATATAGATATTAAAATCTAGAAAGAAAAAAAATCTAAGAGTAGTGCATAAAGTTTAGAGTTCAAACACAAGTTTCAAATTTAGTGTTTCAATCGGTGACTAAGTAAACACCGTCGCCGCTCGTCGTGAAGCTTGTCTCGTACCGCCTGTCAAAGTGAGCAATTCCTTCACGTTGAGGTAGTTTAGCAGCGAGCAGCAACTCCCTCAATTCATTATTGCTCAGCTGCTATAGTTTTCTCTCCTCAGTGAGATGAGTTTTCTCTCCTTAGTGAGTGCCATGGTTTTTTCTCCCTAGTGAGAAAAGTGTTTCGTTTTCTGCGGTCTGTTTTCTCGCAATGGATTCTTTCATGGCGGGGCTGTCTATTGCGAAGGAGCAGAAAGTTAAGAAGGGTTGTTCTAGGGTGTATTTGGGAGGATCTTTGGGTGAAGACAGTGGTTCCCATGCTTGCCGGGAGACATAACGATAATTAGTTGGAACTGTCGAGGCTTAGGTTACCTGACTATAGTTCCTACTTTGAAGAACCTAGTCCGGACATATAGACCGGATATCATTTTTCTTTATGAAACTTTAGTTCTTGTTTCGTCGAAGATTGAGGAGGTTAAAAGGCGTATTGGCTTTGATTGTTGCTTTGCGGTTGACATAGATGGGCGTGGTGGAGGTGTGGTTGTATTATGGCGTAATACTATTAAATGTGAGACAACTAATTATTCCTTGCACCATATTAATTAGAGGTGTCAAAACGGGCCGGCCCGTTCGGGTTAAGACAGTTTCGGGCTGGGCTGGGTTGGGCCAAAAATCAACTGGGCTGCTAATTTCCTAGCCCAGCCCAGCCCTATGCGGGCTGCGGGCCAAACGGGCTGGCCCATGGGCCGATAACGTTTTTTTAAAATTATTTTTTTTTAAATTCATTTTATTAACTAGAAAATTTCATTACCATTCCATTCATATGATTATGACTTATGAATTAACATAGGAAATGTACCATAGTTATAATAAATATTCATCATCATAAAAAACATATGGATAATCCTTCCTAAATCAGGAAATCTACGGCTATTATCCTTCAAATAATCTAAAACATCTAAATCCTTGTGACCCACAAGTTTTGATTCTTCCAAGTAGAGGTCAAGTTCAGATTTTCCATTCAACAAAGTTTCTTTACTCTCTTCTGCTTCAAATTCCTATCAAATAATTACTAAAAGAATAAAACAAGTAATCAAAATTGAAATAGTTAAGATGGCATCAAGGACATAAAGCAAGGGCATTAAGCAAAAGAGAGTTGAAAGATGAAAGAACCTATGAATAATTACATACAATAAATAAAAGATGAATAAGTTTGTTGAAGTATAATAACTTACATCATAGTCTGCTGGTAATGTTGAAATACTTGTCCCTTCTTGATAAGTTTGAGTGAAAATACTTGCATCCATCATAGAAGTATGAACTTCCACATTGTTGGCATAATGATTAAAAAGTTCATACAAAGCATTCTTCACAACACTCAACTTCTCATCAACCAAGAGTTTGTTGGAATAAAGTTTAGAGTAAACATATTTAAGCATTCACAACTTCAACATAGGATCAAGAACACATCCTAAAGCAAGAATTGTGCTACACTCATTTCAATACTTATCAAACTTTTCCATCATTCTTAAAGCCATATCACTAATCACATAATCTTGACTTGATCTACTATTTTTCAATAGAACCTCAATCTTCCATATTTGCATGAAATACAAATTGGATGTAGGATATTTAGAACCGGAAAACATTTTGGTGATTTCATAAAATGACTCTAAAAATTCATAAATCTTTTTTCCTCTTTCACAATCTTCATTTTAACTTTCAAAATGTTTGTTTGTTTTTGGTATTTAATTTTTTTTTGTTAAAAAATTTGAAGCACTTCGGGCCAGCGGGCCGGCCCCGCCCATTTCGGGCTAGATAATGATGGGCCAACAGTTTTTCGGGCCGGGCCGGGCCGGGCCAAAATTTAACTGGGCTCTATTTTTTGTAACCCAGCCCGTCATTTATATCGGGCTAAACGGGCTGGCCCGTCGGGCCGGGCCCATTTTGACAGCTCTAATATTAATGTTGACATATATGATCCGATTAAAGGGAAGTGGCGAGTACTGGTTTTTATGGCTTCCCTCAACGTTCTAGAAGAAGGGAGTCATAGGCGTTGTTGAGACAGTTAGCAAGAATGATGCAGATACCATGGTGTATCCCAGGGGATTTTAATGATCTTATGTCTCTAGAGGATAAGCTTGGACAATGTGATCATCCAGATTACTTGATGAGAGGTTTTCAGGAGGCGGTTCTTGATGCTGGTTTGATTGATCTTCCTCTTGAGGGGTATCCCTTTACTTGGAGTTATGCTATGGGTACGGATAGGGCTATTGAGCAGCGTTTGGACAGGGCTATGACTGCTTCACAGTGTCTTACCCTTTTTCCTCAGGTTAGATTGTTGAATGCTGTGGTGGCTCGTTCGGACCATTCTCCTCTTCTTCTCCAGTGTGATCAGGTTATTTTGGGGAAGTGGAGTAGGTGGTTTTGGTTTGATAATCTTTGGCTTAAGGAACCTGATGTAGCGGATGTAGTCAATGAGGGTTGGAGGAAAAATGGTGAAGGGGATATGGTGGCTAGGTTGGGCGGTTGTACAGAGAGCCTCCAGAGGTTGAGTAAGAGGATTCGAACATGCTTTAAGGAAGATATAGATGACTGTAGGAGGCAAATGGAGCTGCTTAGGGAGAGGAGAGATGAAATGGGGGTCGACCAATATAATAGAGTTAAAGAGAGGATGCTGATGTTAATTACCCAAGAAGAAACTTTTTGACAGCAGAGAGCCAAGGTTTTTTGGCTTAAGGATGGCAATTTGAACTCTCGTTTCTTTCATGTGTCTGCAACTTGTAGAGCAAAGGTAAATGATAATCCGCTAGATTATTTAGTTTTATTCTAGATTTTCTTGTGAATTTTACCATATTGAAGAGTTGTATTCTCAATTAGTACTCAACTTTGGCTTTGTTTTCCTTAAGTAGTGTTTCGAGTCTTTGAATGTATTCTCTATGTTTTAATTAGGAAATTGAGTCTTTTTCTATGATTTTCTAGTTTGAATAAATTTCAGGTTCACACATGTGCTTGGGAAGGATAAAAGTGAAGCCAGGGAGCAAGGAAGAGAAGCAGGAAGAGGTTAGAAATTTTGAGTTATCCACCCCGTGGATGGACCATTCGCCCCGCAGATGGTACACTTCTGGACTGAGCCATGGTTTAAATTTCGCCCTGCGAAATGTAATTCGCCTTGCGAATCACTGATACTAGAACTTATAAATTATGGCCTTTTGTACGGAAATAGGGTTCCACACTTTGATCTCTTAGCTGCGTCTCCCTCTGTTTGACTACGCCCAAACCCCTATTTTCTTGTTTTCGTGTTGGTTTCTTTGACAATGTTTTTGATTCCTTTCATTATGGAGTAAATCCCCCTTTTTCTTGGGTGACGATGTAACCGCACCATGAGGGTTTGATGATTTTATTTCAGTTTTCTTATTTCTTCTTCTCTTTCTTTTGTGTTTTATTCTCTGTTCTTAATACTTCTAATTGTTTGATCACCAATTAGATGATAGGCTAATCATAATGAGATCGGGAGGAGATTTATGTGTCAAGGGTATTGAGATAAAACCATAGGGTTAATACGAATAGAGATATATCGTAAGATCTTTATGCAACTTCAATAGAGAACCATAGAACTTAATGAATTTCTTGACAAATAATCATTATAGAGATATAGTTGATTAGGGATTAAGCGATGTGTTCTAGCGTACTCGAGAGAGACATTAGAATAAATATGGATTCTTGGTTGACATTAGAAGTTGATTAGAAATTAAGAAAAATTGATATAATTGAATCAAACCAAGTGGGATAAGTATTTCTTGTCTATGAAGAATGCGTATTCATAGCGTTGGTGAAATTGGATCCCTAGGATTTTCTTTAATTGTTGTTTATCTTTGCTTTTTAATTAATTCAAAAATCCAAAAATATATATTTTAATTTATTTTAATAATTTTTATCATAAAAAAATCCTCAATTTATTTTGGTCTAAATAGTTGTTAAATTTGTGAAGTGGTACTTGGTCACCCAATCCCTGAGTTCGACCTCGGTATCTCACCATGTTTTTATAACTTGCATTGACTCGGCACACTTGCCGGGAACCATCATGTTTTTGGCGCCATTGTCGGGGATTGACATTACCAATATCATTGGTAACAAAGGAAACAACTACTTTAGACATTTTTTTTATTTTGTATATATTTGATTTTTCTTTTAAGTTTTGTTTGTGTTAGCTGGATGCAACACATTGACCATTATTACTATTCAAATCAAGAATATCAAATTGATTGGATCGTTCTTGATTGTATCGTTGGTAAGCATGTGAAGACATACTCCAAGGAGGAATGGAAATCCTATTTGTCATCTCCACCACCACCACCACATTTTAAACTGAATCCCGTGGTGCTAGAATTTCTTTGGGAGATAGATGCTCAACTTGTGATCCAGAGCATAGAGCGTAACAAGGAGGAAATAAATTCCATGATTCAGAGATTTGAAATGCGAGCTGGGGAACATTCTAAAGAGTTAATAGCGAAACTAAGTGTCATGATTCAGAAGTTAGAAGCAGAAGCTAGGGAACATTTGAAAAACCTAGCTAAGGAGCCACAGGAAACCCAAATTCAAGAGAATGTGTTTGCGGAGATGGACTTTAATGACGATGAAGTGATAGTTGAAGATGATTCACAAGAAGAGATTACATTGGAAGACATTCATTTGGATTGGTTTGATGAAGATGATGAAGTGGTAGTGGAATATGAGGAAATATCTGTAATTGTTCCTTCCCAAAGGACAATGAAAATATTCAAGTGGAAAATAATTCCCTCACCATGCTTGCTAAGAAACCAGTAAATTATAAGTTGGATAAGTATATTAGTCTACATGCATGTGTCGATGCTACAAAGTTGGTGCCTTCCATTTGTCTACCACATTACTTTGTGAAAATTCCAACTTTGGAGTTCAAGTCATTGCCTAAGTATTTGGAGTTTGCATCAATAGCGGCAAAGGATTTGTAGTTGTCTCAAAAAGTTAAGCTTCTCATGCTTCATGGAGAAGTTATGTACAAAAGGGCCATACTTGTGGTCGATGACTTACCATTTGACCTGGGAGGAAGGGAGATCATCATAGCACTTAGAGAAGTTAATGGAATCTCTTCACATTTTCTAATTACATCTCCATTCCACGAGCCAGGGGATCCGGGAGGAAGATTTTACATTTTGAACATCTCTTGGACGTTGTACCACATGCAATGGGATCCGGGTGGAAGCGTCTTCATGAGTTTTTCTAAAACCTTCTCTTTGAGAATCTTTCAAAGTGAATGGCCAAAGGCTCGAAGTGTGTTTGGGAGGAGATTTTGAAAGGCAAGAAATTTCCTTGGAATTGACTTAACCCTTTTGAGGGCATGACCGTCAGGTTCGAGACATTAAACAAGCGCTAACTAGTAGGCAACCCATGTTTATATCCTTTTCTGCATCTTGTCATTGCATTTAGTTAGGTGATAGATATAACTTTGCATATAAGGTAGAATAATTGTGCATTAAGTATAGTATTGTGCTAGAAAAATGCATTATTTGCATACTTTTGCATATTAGTCTCAATTAGGTGCATTCAGGGTGGTTGAGTCATTTTTAGAGTAGGATATGCCTTATGAGGCATGCAGGGACTTAGAGAATTAATGAAAAATAAAAAAAATAACACTTTTGGGAGCTGCAGTTTTTCTGCATAACTAACCCCACGAATTCATTCGCCCCGCGGATTGGATTTATCAGCTCTTTGAAAAAATTGAATTATCCCCGCTACTTTTCAGTTAGCCACACGGATTATAGATGCAGCTCTCTGGAATTTAACCATCCGCCCCGCTGATCTTTAAACTAGCCCCGCGAATCTGGTCACTCGAGTCATTCCCGCGAGCCCGTTTACGCATCGCGGGTGTGAAAATCCAGCTCCCTGGAATTTAGTCATCTACCCCGCGGTTTTAATGTCCACCCCGCGGATGAAATTTTTTACTCTTTGGAAAAACTTTAAACGCCCTGCGGTTGCTTGATTCGCCCCGCGATTCTAGGTGAGTTGTTCACCAAGGGACGATAATCTGTATTTCCATCTGAAGAGGATATCCGGGCTCCTGTCGACTAGCACGATTTTCCTGGAGACCGAGAGGGTGCGCCAGTAGAAGGAGAAGGTGAGCACGCGGACGACTAGGAGGGTGATCCAGATATGCCCATGGATGCTTTGGACCGTTTGATGGAGGGTTGAGAGGGTTTCACTCGGAACCCTAGAGATTAGGTTTCTTAACTCCTCTATTTCCTTATGTTGTTTTTATTCTTTTGTTATGATAGACTGTGAGTCTTTGTGTGTCATGTCGTTTGATTTTGTTTAGTGAGTCAAAAATATAAAAACAAAAAAATATATAAAATGAAAAAAATTGCTTTGAGTTGATAAATGGATTGTAAGTGGATTGACCATGTGAATTCCCATTCTTGTTTCCATATCATTTTTTATTGATTAATGCATGTCATGCTTAAGTGAAAAATAAGATACTTTTGAAAGTGATTGGATAGTGATGCAATTGAGTGTGCCTTGACTTGAATGCATGAACCATGACTAGTTTGAGGTGTTAGAGGACTTGGCATAATTCATGATGTTTGATATGAGTCTCTATTTGTGTCCGGGTGAGGAGTTTGAGCCTTCAACATGATTTTTGTTTTGAGTGTCGCTATTGAGTTATGAACTCTTAGGTTTGCTTGAATCTCTTCTTGGTTTACATGATTACTTGATGCATGAGCATGATAAAGGCACTTCCTTTGAAATTGTTAGTTGGCCAAAAAAGCTTACCTAAATGAATTATCCCTTGTTAGCCCCATTGTGCTTTAAGCCTATTTTTGTTGTTTACCTAAATATAATTGCTAAATCCGGAAAAACCATGTTTACCTACCTAAAAGGATTAAGTGAGCATTGGAATTCAAGATAGAATGGTAGCAAAGTGCTAAGTTTGAGGTGGCATATGAGAAATTCAGTTTTGGAAAAGCAAGGAAGGGTAAAAATGCCCTTGAAAAAAAAATCTGAAAAAGTGAAAATAAATTAATTAATGAAGTTTCAAGTGAAGAAAGAAGAAAAGTGTGCAAAGAGCGCAATAAAGTGAAAAGAAAAAAAAAAGAAACAAAAGTAGTGTATTCTTTGTAAATTGACTCCATTGCTTACTTGGTCTTTAGGGTCTAAACTTGCATTCCCTTTCTTTTTCCCTACCTTCCATCTTGGCCCCATTACAACCTTGCAAAGACCTTTTGATTGTGCATCATGTGGTTGTGTGAACTAATGAGTGAGATAAAAATCAAACCCAAAGAGTGAGTTTCTCAATATGTAGATTTTTGAGGGAAACACAAGCCTAAACACTTGAGCGTTGAGTGAATTAATTATCCTTGGGGAGGAGCGAGACTCATTGATGACTAGTGAATTTGTGTTTAAGTTTTTGAAACCACTACTTAATTGGTAAGTGTATGATGGTTGAGTTCACTCTTTTGGTTGATCTTGAAGGCCCTCTTGATAGTTGATTGTTTGATCTTAGGAAGGCATGATTGATTTTGATGAAGTGGTTGTGGTTGACATTATGTGGGAGATTATTAGTTATGGGTCCATTAGTCTTATGTCAACTCATTGTGTGTCCTTGAGTCTTTTGTGGTTTTTGATTTGAGTCTTTTTGTGTGTTGTTTGCTTGAGGACAAGCAAAGCTTAAGTTTGAGGTGTTGATAATCCGGTAGATTATTTAGTTTTATTCTAGATTTTCTTGTGAATTTTACCATATTGATGAGTTGTATTCTCAATTAGTACTCAACTTTGACTTTTGTTTTCCTTAAATAGTGTTTAGATTCTTTGAATGTATTTTCTTTGTTTTAATTAGGAAATTGTGTTTTTTCCTATGATTTTCTAGTTTGAATAAATTTCAGGTTCATACATGAGCTTGGGAAGGATAAAAGTGAAGCCTGGGAGCAAGGAAGAGATGCAGGAAGAGGCTAGAAATTTTGAGTCATCCGCCCCCCGGATGGACCATTCGCCTTGCGGATGGTGCACTTCTGGACTGAGCCATGGTTTAAATTTCGCCCCGCGAAACGTAATTCGCCCCGCGAATCGCTGATACCAGAACTTATAAATTCTGGCCTTTTGTACGGAAATAGGGTTCCACACTTTGATTTCTTGGCTGCATCTCCCTCTGTTTGACTACGCCCAAACCCCTCTTTTCTCGTTTTCATGTTGGTTTCTTTAACAATGTTTTTTATTCCTTTCATTATGGAGTAAATCCCCTTTTTCTTGGGTGACGATGTAACCGCATCATGACGGTTTGGTGATTTTATTTCAGTATTCTTATTTCTTCTTCTCTTTCTTTTGTGTTTTATTCTTTGTTCTTAATGCTTCTGATTGTTTGATGACTAATTAGATGATAGGCTAATCATAATGAGACCGAGAGGAGATTTATGTGTCAAGGGTATTGAGATAAAACCATAGGGTTAATACGGATAGAATTATACCGTAGGAACTTTATGCAACTTCAATAGAGAATCATAGAACTTAATGAATTTCTTGATAAATAATCATCATAGAGATATAATTGATTAGGAATTAAGCGATGTGTTCTAGCGTACTCGAGAGAGATATTAGAATAAATTAGGATTCTTGGTTGACATTAGAAGTTGATTAGAAATTAGGAAAAATTGATATAATTGAATCAAACCAAGTGGGATAAGTATTTCTTGTCTATGAGGAATGCGTATTCATAGCGTTGGTGAAATTGTATCTCTAGGATTTTCTTTAATTATTTGTTCCTTGTTTATCTTTGCATTTTAATTAATTCAAAAATCCAAAACTATATATTTTAATTTCTTTTCATAATTTTTATCATAAACAAATCCTCAATTTATTTTGGTCTAAATAGTTATTAAATTTGTGAAGTGGTACTTGGTCACCCAATCCCTGAGTTCGACCTCGGTATCTCACCATGTTTTTATAACTTGCATCGACTCGGTACACTTGTCGGGATCCATCAGTAAATAAAATAAAAAAGTTGCAGGTGGCTGGTGATAGAATGGTCGAATCTCTTGGTGGTATCAAAGAGGTTGTACGTGAATATTTTCAAGACATTTACATGCAGGTTAATGGTTGTTATGGGCAAGTTTTGGAAGCCATGCACCAGCGCGTTGGATTTAATGATAATTTGCTGCTTCTCAAGCCTTTTACCCGAGAAGAATTTTCGGAAGCTCTCAAACAAATAGGTTCTGATAAGGCTTCGGGTCCGGATGGATTTAATCTGGCTTTCTATAAGCATTTTTGGGATGATTATGGTGAGGAAATTTTTGTTTCTTGTTGCTCTTGGTTGGATAGAGGTTATTTTCCTACTTCTATAAATGATACTAATATCACCTTAATCCCCAAAAATGATAACCCGGTGTCTATGAAGGATTGGAGTCCAATTTCTTTATGTAATGTTATTTACAAATTGGTGTCTAAAGTGTTGGCTAATCGGCTTAAGATGGTTCTTGATAAATGTATTCTCATGTCCAATTTGCTTTTGTGCCAGGGATATCTATTCTTGATAATGCATTGATAGCTATTAAGATCATACACCATCTAAGAAGCAAGACAAAAGTTAGGAATGGTGATGTTGCTTTGAGAATTGATACAAGCAAGGCATATGACAGAGTTGATTGGGGATATTTGCAGGCGGTTATGAGGAAGATGGGCTTTGATGAAAGATGGGTGGGATGGATTATGATGTGTGTTGAGACAGTTAATTATTCAATGTTGGTTAATCAGGAGCAGGTGGGACCTATTCATCCAGGTAGAGGTCTTCGTCAATGTGATCCTTTGTCCCCCTATCTGTTTTTTATTTGCTCGGAAGGCTTGACAGCACTGATAAATCAAGAAGAGAGTCGAGGTAATCTTCATGGTGTTAAAATATGTAGAGGTGCTCCAATTATCTCACATATTTTATTTGCAGATGATTGTTTTCTCTTTTTCAAACCCAATCAAAGGGAATCTATGGTTATGAAGAATATTCTTGTTAGCTATGAGGAAGCTTCTAGGCAACAAATAAATTTCCAAAAATCTGAAATTTACTATAGTAGAAATGTGGATGAGGAAGAGTGATAAGTGTGATTTCACCTCATATTTCCTTGACATTTTTTCATGCATTTTCATATAGTTTAGGCATATTTAATTTGATTTTTGTTAGTTTTTACCTTGGAACGGGTAAGGTGGTTTTTCGGTGTTTGTGTGCAGGAATTGAAGACGAAAATGCTTAGGATCAGTTATGTTGGAGCTTGCACAAAGACGTATCTTGAAAAGTAAGAAAAAGGAGCCAAACAGAGCCCATCACGGCCTAGTCGTGACAGCCATCACGGCCATGATCGAGCAAGGCTGAAAAGGAAAGAACGCAAAAATCAGAACCTGTCACGGCTAGGCCGTGATGGCCATCACGACCGTGACAGGCCAACCAATGCCAAGTTTTCCAAGACAGAATCTGTCACGGCCTGGCCGTGACAGCCATCACGGCCTTGACGTGCAATATCTAAAAATTTAATTACTGATTTGATCTGATTTTGTAACAGTTTTGAATTGAAGTTACCCTACATTATAAATAGGATTCTAAGGCTCTAAAATAAGGACCTCTGGACTGCTACCCATAGGCAAAAACTAGAATTTCTCTTCTTCTCAATTTCTTCTCTTCTCTTAGGTTTTTTTATGCTTTTTTTAATTAAGATTGCTATGAACATGGCAATGCTTGAGTAGTCGTTTTATTTCTAGGAATTGGGGCTATGCCTAAGATTCATTTATTGTGATGAATTGACGTTTTGTTTCTTGTTAATTTCAATTTTGCTTTCGATTTGATTCCTATTGCTTGAATTACTTGTAAATTCGGTGGCCACTTATTTGCTTGTCGTAGATACTCTAAGGATGAACTTAGCGGTGAACTTAGTATCGGATCTATAGGAATCAAACTTAGGACTTAAATCACGAGAGTTAGAAGCGCTCCTTCGAGGGTTCACTGAATTGTCACAAAGCTTAAAGGGTTCTATTTAAATTCAATTACCACGAGAGTAGGGGTTGGTTTAATTGGGCACGATTCTTGTATCCCGAGAGGGAACATTAACTTATTTAGAATAAATTCACCTTCAAAGCAATTTTGATTATTAAAAAGAGGGGTAGTCAATTTAGTAGCATGAGCAGTCTTGTTGGTAACCAATTCCTGGAAATCTCTTTTGATATTGAAAAATCCCATATTAGATTTGATTGCGATTTTAATTGATTGCGTTTTTAAATATTTGATTTGCTAGTTAATTCTTATTTTAAAAACCAAATCTTTTTCAAATCCTTTATATATATATATATATATATATATATGTAGTTTAGTTAAATTGATTTAATAATTAATTGTTATTTAAGATCACCGTCTTTGTGGTTCGATCTTTTTATTACTTGACGACGAAGCCGTACACTTGCGGAATCACACCATCAAGTTTTTGGCGTCGTTTCCGGGGAGTGTGCTTTCTTGAATTTCGATTTATTTTTAAATTGATTTTTTGGACATTTTTATTATTATTTATTTCCTAGAGTATCTATCTCTCTCTTGCAGGTATTTTTCTCTTTTATGCAAAGATCCCAAAGTCTTGGAAATCTTATTGAAGTTGACCCCGAGATCGAAAGGACCTTTCATAGACGTAGGAGACTACAAAGACAAAGAGAGAAAGAGATGTTGATTCCCATTCCACTCATGGCGAATCTACCAGATACCAAACTACTGAAGGACTACGCAACCCCAAATGCTAGGGGTTTGCGAACTGGGATTGCTAGGCCAGAAATTGAGGTGGAGAACTACATTATACCGCCTCAGTTAATTGGCATGATTATGCAACATCAATTTGGAGGATTACCCTCGGAGGACTCGACTAATCATGTGGAGACATTCTTGGCACTAGTGGAAATAATGTAATATACGGGAACGTTTTACGTCAGTTGACCATATGTTTGACGTTAAAAATGAGGCGGTGGCAGTTTTGTAAATATTAAATCACTATTTGCGTCAGTTGTTTAATGAACTGACGTTAAAAGTGATTATTAACACTTTTAACGTCAGTTTTTTATACAACTAACGTTAAAAGTGTGATTTTTACTTTAGTTAAATAAATAACTGGCGTAAATAATCAACTCATTCCTATCTTTCTTTCGTTGTCATCTCCCTGTTGTCACTCTTAACGCAGATCATCACTCCATATATATTGCAGTTTATTTCTAATCTTTTTTTAAAAAAAGTTTATTTTTAATCTTAATTAATTAGCTTGAATTAGTAAACAAATTCTTGTGCAAATTAAAATAAATAAACACTTAACATAAAACAAGTTATATGTATAATCAAATCGTATCTCATTGAAGCGATTCATAAGTTACAATTACATGATTAAAAGATAAAAAATTTCCGCAAGATAGCCCTAAAATATAAAAAAGTTTCTGCTTCAACATCATTTTCTTCTCAGTCATGTCCTCAGTAACTCCAATGGATGCATCTCCTCCCTTACTTGAAGTCCTTGATGCTCCATCTGAATCCACAGTCAATTTGGAGCCAAAGCAGAGCGAAGGATGCACTCGATCTGTTTCAGCAATATTCCTTGGTTCCAAAGCTGAGGTTTTGGAACTGTAGCTGCTGATTCTCCAGAAGGATGATAATGTGTGCAATTCACATAATGCGATTTACACACCCTTATCACCCATGTAATGCGATTTACACAACCTCAGAAGTTGTTTGACCATTAAGACAGAGACCTTTAAGTCTAGGTATAGGAAGAAAGAGTGATGAAGTTAATCTCCATGGCAGAGCCATATTGTGAAGCAGAAAAATTAAAGGAAGGAAGGAAGCTATTTATAGGAGTAGGGGATGAAGTTACTAGGCGTCGTAAGTTACTAAAAAATTAAATTGATCATTAAGAGCATTAGGTTCCAAGGCGCATTGGGAGTTGGCAGTCATATATTATAAACATGCAGAAAAGAAAACGCCCGAAGGAATAGGAAGAAATAGACCTTTAAGTCTAGGTATAAACTTAGTGCTCGTAAAGAGGATTATAGGTTACAATGTGCATGGGTAAGTAGCACAGCACTAATGGGTAATTATGTAGCAGAGTAGTCAGAGGAATGAATGCTTTTGCAGAAACTTATACACTTTTAACGTCAGTTGTTGAATAAAACTGACGTTAAAAGTGTTTTTAAAATAAAAAATATTTATTTTTAACGTCAGTTGTTTATACAACTGACGTTAAAAGTGTGATTTTTACTTCAGTTAAATAAACAGCTGACGTAAATAATCCTATATCCCTATCTGAAATGCTATGTTGTCACTCTTAACACAGGTCAATCCACATCTATAGTGCAGTTTATTTCTAAACTTTTTTGTTTAAACAAGTTTATTTTTAATCTTAATTAATTAGCTTGAATTAGTAAACAAATTCTTGTGCAAATTAAGATAAATAAACACTTAACATAAAACAAGTTATATATGTATCTCATTGAAGCGTTCATATGTTACAATTAATTACATGATTAAAAGATAAAAAATTTATGCAACATAGCCCTAAAATCTAAAAAAGTTTCTGCTTCAACATCATTTTCTTCTCAATCCTGTCCTCAGAAATTCAAATGGATGCATCTCCTCCCTCACTTGAATTCCATGATGCATCGTGATTAATCAAAGTGAAAGGGATCTTTGCATCACCTCCTTCACTGGAATTCCTTGATGCATCATCTCGAATCCACAGTCACTTGCAGCCAAAGCAGAGTGAAAGGGATGACTGGGATGAAATAAAGTGAGGGAATCACATTACGTGATTTACTCAACTTTACCATCCATGTAATGTGATTTACACAACCTCAGAAGATTTTTGACCATTAAGACCGAGACCTTTAAGTCTAGGTATAGGAAGAAATAACAAAGGTCTCAGAGCCATTTTGTGAAGGAATAGAAATATAGAGGAAAAGAAGAGGCGATGTGCGAGGCGATACGAAAGAATGGTACTTTATATAGAGAATGATTTTTACACAACACTTTTAACGTCGGTTGTATTCAACAACCGACGTTAAAAGTGTTTTTAAAAAATATTAATATTTAACGTCAGTTTTTTAATACAACTGACGTTAAACAATTACTTTTAACGTCAGTTGTTTAATACAACTGACGTTAAATGTTGTTTTATTTTGATTATAACGTTTACACCCGCGCGCCTTCCGCACTTCGCTCTGTACGTACGTCTCTTTTATATTTTTGTCACGCTCAACCCTAGATCACTCTCAACCCTCACTCTCACTCTCACCCAGCACAGAACCCTAATCGCGAGCTCATCTCCACCGCAACCACCGCGAGGGCTTCTTCGCCACCACCGTGAGGTACACTATTAACCATAACTCTGTCTTTCCATTCAATCTTTGCAATAACTTGACATCTCTGTTTCCCCTTCCGGCGCACTAACTCTCCTTGTCCCTCTGCTCTCAGTAACCACATCGAACGTTGGCCACCACTCGAGCTCCCTTCCCCACCACCACGCGAGCACCTATTTCTGGTGAGTATTTAGGGTACATTTTTGTATTTTTGGTTTTGAGTGTATGTTGAAACCGTAGTCTCAGTAGTTGAAACTTGAAACCGTGAGTTTGAGTTGTTTGGAATGTACGTCTCTATTTTTGGTTTTGAGTGCATGTTGCTCTGCTGGTTGATCTGTCACGGCCGTGATGCTCATCACGGCTAGGTCGTGATCAGTTCTCGCCGTGATGGCATGGTCCGGTTCGGTTGTACGTTATGGCCGTGATGGACATCACTGCCAGGCCGTGACCAGTGCTTGACAATCTTCAAAAACTATAGTTTTCAATCTCCCGTATTGTCCTTATATTGGATATATGTTTTGTATGTCTACAGGACCTATCTAGTTATGGATCGTAGTTGGATGGTTTGTAAGCGTACTAGTGCTGAGTATTTGAAGGGGGTGGGAGAATTTATAAAATTTGCTCAAAGGAATGTTCCTGATAGTAATAGAATGTTCTGTTGTCCTTATGTCAAGTGTTTGAATACGAGGAAATGTACGATAAAGGATATACGTACTCATTTGATTTGTGAAGGGATTTGCTTGAGTTATACAAGATGGATATGGCATGGTGATGTGTTGTTGAGTAGTACGGCGAGTGTCTCCCAAAATGAGGACGTTGACGTAGATATGGAGGATGATCGAGTAGAGGACATGATCCGTGATATTGGACAAGAATCTTTTCATCGAGCTCATGTGTATGATAGGTTGTGCGGTGATGCGGATAAGCCTTTATATCCAGGGTGTACTACTCATACACGGTTGTCGGCGGTGCTAAAATTGGTTTGTGTGAAGGCGAGAAATGGTTGGACCGATAAAAGCTTCACGGAATTGCTTGAAGTGTTGAAAGACTTGCTTCCGGAGGACAACACATTGCCTGACCGTAACTATGAGGCCAAGAAGGTATTGTGTCCTATGGGTATGGAGTATAAGAAGATACACGCATGCCCCAATGATTGCATGTTGTACACCGGTGTTCATGAAGACAATCACGATTGCCCCAAATGTGGGTTATCACGATACAAAGTGAAGGGTGGTGATGATGATGATGATCTTGATGATGTGAGAAAAAAGGGTCCTCCTGCGAAGGTGTTGTGGTATCTTCCAATAATTCCAAGGTTCAAGCGATTGTTTGCCAATGCGAAAGATGCGAAGAATCTTAGATGGCATAATGATGAGAGGAAATGTGATGGAAAGGTTTGTCATCCTGCTGATTCTATTCAATGGAAGAATATCGATACTATGTTTCCGGATTTCCCCGATGAGCCAAGAAACCTAAGGCTTGGACTTGCTACGGATGGAATGAATCCTTATGGTAACATGAGTAGTATTCATAGTTCATGACCTGTTCTGTTGGTAATTTACAACATGCCCCCTTGGTTGTGCATGAAGCGCAACTACATGATGTTGTCTATGATGATTTCGAGCCCAAAGCAACCGGGAAATGACTTAGATGTTTATCTAGGTCCCTTGATTGAAGACTTGAAAACGCTGTGGGTGGAAGGTGTTGATGTAGTTGATGGGTATTCTCATGAGACTTTCAAGCTTCGTGCCATGTCATTTTGCACCATCAACGACTTTCCAGCATACGGTAACTTGTCCGGGTACAGTGTCAAGGGGAATAAAGCATGCCCTATATGTGAAGAAGGCACATGCTACACTCAGTTGCATCATGGAAAGAAGACGGTTTAACTTGGGCATCGGAGATTTCTTAAACGTGATCACCCATACCGTAAGATGAAAAAAGCTTTTAATGGATGCCAAGAGACAGAAGAAGCACCGACAGTCTTAATTGGAGAGCAGGTTTATCAGAGGGTAAAGGACATCGATGTTATATTCGGCAAGTCCAAAAAGAAAGGTAAAGCTGCTGAGAAAAACATATGGAAGAAGAGGTCGATATTCTTTGATCTTCCATACTGGCGCAAGCTTGATGTCAGACACTGCATTGATGTGATGCATGTGGAGAAAAATGTGTGTGATAGTGTGATCGGGACGCTTCTCAACATTCAGGGCAAGACAAAGGATGGTGTGAATGCTCGTCTCGACCTCATTGCTATGGGTATACGAGAGCAGTTAGCTCCAGTTGTTGAGGATGGTAAGCGGACTTATTTGCTGCCAGCATGTCATACTTTGTCAAAAAAAAAGAGACAAAGTTTCATGGGTGTCTTCAGGGCATCAAAGTTCCACATGGTTACTCTTCAAATATGAAGAGGCTTGTCTCTAGTGATCTTAAATTGGTTGGCTTGAAGTCTCATGATTGTCACATCTTGATGCAACAACTTCTGCCTGTTGCTATTCGTGGTATTGCTACAAAAAATGTGAGACATGCCATTACTCGGTTGTGCTCATTCTTCAATTCTATATGTAGCAAAGTCGTTGACCCCCGTATGTTGGATGACTTGGAAGTTGAGGCTGCTACAATCTTGTGCCAATTGGAGATGTATTTTCCTCCTTCCTTTTTCGCCATAATGGTTCACTTAATTGTTCATTTGGTGAGGGAGATTAGATTATGTGGGCCGGTTTTTCTGAGATGGATGTACCCAGTTGAGCGCTACATGAAGATCTTGAAAGGGTACGTGAAGAATCCTCATCGTCCGGAAGCATCTATTGTTCAAAGGTATGTTGCAGAAGAAGCTATTGAGTTTTGTTCTGACTACCTTCATAACACGGATCCTATAGGGGTTCCTAAGCCTCGGCATGATGAGATTAGATGTCAAGGTAAGGGTGCAAATGGCTTAAGAATTAATAGGAAGGATCGGGAGGAAGTGCTTCAAGCACATTTGTATGTATTGAACAACATCGAATGTGTTCAGCCTTTCTTATTTGAACATAAAAGAAAAGTCAATCAAGAAAACCCTCGAATGAGCGAAAGGTGGTTGTTGAACAAGCATAACAAGACTTTCTTACCATGGTTCAAGGAAGAAATGCTTAAGGATGGTAGTACTGCTTCTGATGACGTAAGATGGCTAGCACGTGGGCCTAGCTTCAACGTCATATGTTGGAGCGGATACGACATAAATAACTTTTCCTTTTATACAAAGGAACAAGATAACAAGAGTACCATGCAAAATAGTGGGGTTATGATCGTGGCCGAAGCAATGCACTTCTCTAGTGCAAAGGACACAAAACCCGTTATAGCACCGAGACCTTACTTTGGATATATTGAAGATATTTGGGTGCTCGATTACACTAAGCTTACGGTGCCGGTATTTAAATCTAAGTGGGTTGATAGTAACGGTGGTGTACAAACCGACGAATTGGGGTTCACATTGGTAGACCTCAACAAGTTAGGTCATATAAATGTGTTGGTGTAAGCCCTAGAGGCCAGTGTATTTCTTTAGACTTACATTTGTATCTTGCTATTATATATATATATATATGATATGAGGCATTCCAGTTTATTGTGTTACTTATTTAAACATAATAAAGTCCTTAGAATAGAAATTTCAGTTTAATAGAATATCAAGTATATGACTTGATCGTGAGACACTATTGAACAATGAAATCCTATTCTTAAATATCCCTAGTCAAGTATTTTATTAATAAGGAAAATAATAATACATTGAGACTATTATGTGTGCAGGCTGATGGCCATATCTCACGGGTCATGGATATGAGATATCGAGTCGCCACATAGGTACACATTAGAGTAATGATGTACTGGATTGACCCACCATGAGAACACTACATGGAGCGTTATGTGAGTGTCATAAGTAGTTCTCATAGTGACAATGGTGTATGCAATCCTTCGACCTGAAATCACTACGATCCCTACATGAGGAGTCGTGTGCTTTAATATCGTCAAACGTCATATGTAATAGGATGATTATAAAGACGGTCATTGGGCATACCACGAGCCATGCAGAGGGATGTGAGTGACCTAGATGTAATTTGTCCCTCCTACATAACAGGAGTAATATCTGTGGGGCCCTTGATAGAGTGAGACTGTAAAATGCATGGCCGTGCTGAAATGAGTCAATATGAGATATTGACCTCATTTGTTGTTAAGTCTACTCGGGTATCAGGGAACATAATATTGAACCATACAAGGGTGACACATTCTATGCCTTATGTTCAATATAGATATATGGACAAAGGGATAATAATGCACATGAATATTTGTCACAGAAAGGTTTCGTCAAATCACTGACTTTCTCACTACTTAGGTAGCAGTGATGTATTGCTAGATACCGCTCACTGTTTGTAATATTAAATGGGATTCAATGTTACTACTAACGTTTTGGGAACCTATAGGGTCACACACATAAGAGTGGATTAAAAGAAGCATTAAAAGGAGAGTTGGACTTTCCTATTGGGCCTAGCGCATAGTACATGGGCTTAGGTCAAATGCTGCTCACTAACTCACTTAAGGAGGCGCTACTATAAGTAGACCACTTAAGTTGTTGTGCACACACGGTTTTCAACCTTGCCGCACATAGAGAGTAAGTGTGAACAGCAAGTCTCGGTTTTGAAGCTAGCACTGTGAGACGGAGACGCTTCGGGTTCGTGACGTTGGACGTTCACGGAATCTGCTCGTGTGGATACCTTAGAGACATCGTTCGTGCGGTGTTCGTGATAGACGAATTCTGATCAAACAGCCATCGCTTCAAGAGGTAAACCTTCTAATCATGAATCATGACCATTCGCAAGGATCCTTCGATGGGAATTTTTCCGCGGCGTTTCTTTTTGTTTTATACGCAAATTCCCAACAAAATGAGCCTTTCATAATGGCTTCCCAAGAAAAACAAGTGTTCTACATCACTGATCCTTCTAACAAAAGGTTGTCCGTGGTTCTCCAAGGAAAAATCATGTATAATGGTAGTGATAAAAATGAAGATTCAAATCTTGATATTCCCGAGACTCCTTCTTTTTCAACAAACATGCCTACTATAATCGAGGAAACACAGGTGGACGATGTACATGCCACTCGTGATGATCATCACGAAGGGATATTGATATAGGTAGTTTAAACTTAGTATACATTTATTTTTATTTATATTTCTGTATTTATTTTGAGTTATAACCTATGTTAATAAATATATATTGTTTCTGAACAGGCATACATATGGATCATTGTTCCATTTTTTCTTTGCAATTCTGTAATGTGTGTGATATTCTGTGTTACTGGGATATTGACTGAATGCAGGGATAGCTGAGGGGAGTGATATTTTAAAACTGAATTTTAAAAAAAATACTATTAACGTCAGATTTATCATACAACTGACGTTAATAGTATTTTATAAAATATGCAGTACACTATTAACGTCAGTTGTTTATTACAACTGACGTTAAAATTAAGACCTTGAACGACAGTTCTTGATAACAATTGACGTTAGTTTTAACAAAATTCACGTCAGTTTTATTAAAGAACTGACGTTAATTTTGACAAAATTAACGTCAGTTGTGTTAAAGAACCGACGTTAATAGTGTTATATTTAACGTCAGTTCTCAACTGACGTTAAAAGTTTAACTTTTAACGTCAGCTGTATTTACGTCAGTCAGTATTCTGATGTAAAAAATCAATTTTAACTGACGTAAAAAGCACTTATTGCACTAGTGTGGAGTTCACCGATGCAATAAGAATTCAAGGTGTCCCGATTGATGCTATTCGCTTGAGGTTATTCTCCTCCTCTTTGATTGGAAAGGCAAGAGCTTGGTTGAAGCAAGTGCCCGCTAATACTTTGTTAACTTGGGACCAACTGGAGCAGGCATTCTTGGAGAAATTCTTCCCTCCATCCAAGACCGCTTACCTACGAATTCAGATCACCGGCTTCTTCCAAAAGGATGGAGAATGCTTATCCGAAGCTTGGGATCGTTACAAAGGATTGCTAGAGTCTTGCCCAGATCATGGGCTCGAGAGGTGGTTGTTAGTGCATACCTTCTACAACGGATTGTATTACTCTTCGGAGGTGTCACTTGACTCCGCAGCTGGTGGAGCCTTTATGAATAGACCACCGACTGAAGCATTCAATATCATTGAAAACGTAGCCACCAACTATCACCAATGGGGTTCGGAAAGAGGTAATAACTCAAAAAAGCTTTTGGGGGGTAAGTTTGAAATGAATAGTAATGATTTATTTATGTCTAAATTTGACTCATTAAATAAACGCTTTGATAAGCTTGAAAAGGCTGATGTGAGTTCAATAGGTGCTACTAATGTTGTTTGTGAGATTCGTGGAATGTAGGGACATGACATAATGGAGTGCCCACATGGTATTGCTCCTGGATCCAGTGCTTCGGGGGAACAAGTGAACTCTTGTCATAATTTCTATGACACGAACCCGAAGTTACCAAATTATGCTCCCCCAAATCCTTACAACCAAGTAAGGAAAAATAATCCTTATCTCTCCTACGGGAACTACAACAACACGTTGAACCACGAATTCCAATAAGGCCAAGGTAATAGGAAACCCGCATCGGGGTATCCTCAAGTACAATAGTCTAAACTTGAGTCTCCTATGGAAAGTTTTGTTGCTACTCAAACAAAGCAGAATGAAGAATTTAGGCAACAAGGTAGGGCAGTTAATGAGGCAATAAAAGAGTTAACATCTAAGGTAGATAACTTAGCCATACATAACAAGATGTTATAAACTCAAATTGCCCAACAAGCGGGTAATTCAAATAGGCAACCGGGCAAGTTTTCTGGAAAACCTGAAGTGAACCCAAATAATGAACAATGTAAAGCTTAGATTTTAAGGAGTAGTAAGAAACTTGAGGATCCCGAGGCTAAAGGGGAGAGTGATAACAAGAGTGTAGATAAGGAGGAGGAACCTACTAAGACACAACCCTTAGAAGAGGAAGAACCTAGTGAAAAAGTGTCTAAGTATGTCCCTCCACCACCTTACCAACCTCCGATACCTTTCCCTCAAAGGTTGGCTAAGGCCAAATTAGATAAGTAATTTGGAAAATTTCTAGAGGTCCTTAAGAAATTGTACATTAATGTACCCTTCACTGAGGCATTACAACAAATGCCCACATATGCTAAATTTCTTAAGGACATCTTTTCAAATAAGAGAAAGCTAGAGGACTATGAAACAGTGGCTTTAACTGAGGAGTGCAGTGCTTTAATTCAAAATAAATTGCCTCATAAATTGAAAGATCCAGGTAGTTTCTCTATTCTTTGCTTGATTGGTAACACTAGTTTTGATAAAGCTCTTTGTGATTTGGGGGCTAGCGTTAGTCTTATGCCCCTCTCTGTTTGCAAGAAGTTGGAGATGGGTGAACTAAAAACCATAACAATCTCCCTTCAATTGGCGGATCGGTTCGTAAAATTCCCAGTGGGCATCTTGGAGGATGTTCCTATTAGAGTGGGTAAATTTTTCATTCCTGCGGATTTTGTGGTACTTGAAATGGAGGAGGATTCCCAAATCCCCATTATTATTCGTAGGCCTTTCTTGGCTACTGCAGGAGCAATTATTGATGTTAAAAATGGAAAATTGACTTTAACTGTGGGTGACGATAAAGTTGAATTTGATTTAGCTAAATCTATTAAACACTTTTGAGGATTCTTGTTGCAGGGTTGACTTAATGCACCAAGCGGTGAAAGAAGAATCCACTCAAGCTTGTGTTGATGATCCATTGGAAATGTGTTTGATTGGTGGAGACTTAAATGCTCATGGAGGAGAAGTAAGGAATTATGCCCGCTTCCTGGAGTCTAGTCCGGAAATTTCTTCGAACAAAACAAAGAAAGAAAAACTTGAGTTGAAACCAAAGAATAAGGATTTGAAAGATGAAGAAGCCCCTAAGGTAGAACTAAAACCTCTTCCTTCCATATTGAGGTATGAATTTCTTGGTTCTAACTCTTCCTATCCGGTAATTGTGAACGCTAGCTTGAATGAGTTGGAAATTGAGAAATTGCTTAGGGAGCTTAGAATGCATAGAAAGGTGATAAGATATACAATTGATGATATTAAAGGCATAAATCCTTCTTTTTGCATGCATCGCATTTTAATGGAAGATGAGCATAAACCATCCATTGAGCATCAACGTAGGTTGAACCCTAATATGAAAGAGGTGGTTAAGAAAGAAGTGCTTAAGTTGTTAGATGCGGGTGTTGTTTATCCAATCTTCGATAGTGAATGGGTTAGTCCGGTGCATGTGGTTCCTAAGAAAGAGGGGATGACTGTTATTCAAAATGAAAATAATGAACTAATCCCTACTAGGACGGTAACCGGTTGGAGAATGTGCATTGATTATAGGAAGTTAAATAAGGCAACAAGGAAAGATCACTTCCCTCTCCCATTTATTGATCAAATGCTTGAAAGGTTAGCTAGGCATTCATACTTTTGTTACTTGAATGGTTATTCCGATTTTCATCAAATTCCTATACATCCTAGTGATCAAGAAAAGACCACGTTTACTTGTCCCTATGGCACTTTTGCCTATAGGAGAATGCCTTTTGGTCTATGTAATGCACCGGCTACTTTTCAAAGATGCACGACTTCAATTTTTTCTGAATTTATTGAAAACATCATGGAGGTTTTTATGGATGATTTTTATGTTTATGGAACTACCTTTGATGACTGTTTAACAAATTTGTCTAATATTTTGCACCGATGTGAGGAAACTAATTTGGTATTGAATTGGGAAAAATGTCATTTTATGGTAAAAGAATGTATAGTGCTTGGGCACTTGATTTCTGGAAGAGGTATCGAGGTGGATAGGACCAAAATTGATGTTATTGAAAAATTGCCCCCACCGGTAAATGTGAAAGGAGTTAGAAGTTTCTTGGGACACACCGGGTTTTACCGGCGTTTCATCAAAGATTTTTCAAAAATTTATAAACCCTTATCTAACCTATTGATGAAAGATGTTCCATTTGATTTTAATGAGGAATGTTTGAGTGCATTTTATAGGTTGAAGGAAGCTTTGTCCACCGCTCCCATTTTACAAACACAGATTGGAATGAGCCATTTGAAGAAATGTGTGATGCTAGTGACTACGCCATGGGAGTGGTGTTGGGACAAAGGATAGACAAGACGGTTCATGCAATATACTATGCAAGCAAAACTCTAGATGGAGCTCAAGCCAATTATGCCACAACTGAGAAAGAGTTGCTTGCAGTTGTCTTTGCATTTGAGAAATCAGATCATACCTTGTGGGGTCTAAAATCATAGTGTACATGGACCACTCCGCACTAAAGTACCTCATGACTAAGAAGGAAGCAAAGCCAAGGCTCATCCGATGGATCCTTCTCTTGCAAGAATTTGACATGGAGATTCGGGATTGGAAAGGGATAGAGAACTTGGTTGCGGACCACTTATCTAGACTTGACCCATTGGAACATGAGAAGGACAACTTGCCTATAGATGATTATTTCCCTGATGAGCAACTGTTCGCCATCTTGGGAGAGAATGCTCCATGGTATGTGGATTTTGTGAATTATTTTGTATATGGGATTCTACCACCAGAGTTCAATTATCAACAGAAGAAGAAGTTCTTTTCCGATCTCAAGAATTACGTGTGGGATGAGCCTTACATTTTCCGCAAGTGTGCGGATAGAATTTATAGAAGGTGTATTCCATAAGTCGAGGTTCCAAGCATCTTGAGTTGTTGTCATTCCTCATCTTACGGAGGACATGCTAGTGCCTCAAAGACGACGGTCAAGGTGCTTCAAGCCGGTTTCTATTGGCCTCATATTTTCAGAGATGCCCGAATGTTCGTGCTTGCTTGTGATCCATGTCAAAGAACGGGGAACATCTCTAAGAGGCATGAAATGCCACTCAACACGATGCTAGAAGTAGAGATATTTGATGTTTGGGGAGTTGACTACATGGGACCCTTTCCTTCCTCTTGCAACAATAAGTTCATTCTTGTAGCAGTTGATTACGTCTCTAAATGGGTGGAAGCCATTCCATCCCCAACAAGTGATGCAAAAACCGTAATCAAACTATTCAAGAAGGTGATTTTTCCAAGGTTTGGAATTCCAAGGGCAGTTATTAGTGATGGAGGATCGCACTTCATTGAAAAACAATTTGAAAAACTCTTACTCAAATTTGTAGTCACTCATAAGGTTTCTACACCTTACCATCCTCAGACAAGTGGCCAAATCGAAGTTTCCAATTGAGAGATAAAGAGCATTCTAGAGAAGACTATTTCAAGTTCGAGAAAGGATTGGTCCTTAACGCTTAATGATGCTCTTTGGGCTTACCGTACGGCTTACAAGACTCCTATTGGGATGACACCCTTTAGACTTATTTATAGGAAGTCATGTCACTTACCAGTCGAGCTTGAGCATAAGGCCATGTGGGCTATTAAGATGCTAAACTTTGATATAAAAGCAGCTGGGGAAATGAGAATCCTTCAACTTCATGAACTTGATGAGCTGAGATTGGATGCTTATGAGTCCGTAAGATCTTACAAGGCGAGAACAAAGAGGTGGCATGATAAGCATATCCTTCGTAGAGAATTCCATGAAGGAGAACTGGTGCTACTCTACAACTCGAGGTTGCGGTTATTCCCAGGAAAGCTCAAGTCTAGATGGTCCGGACCATATAAAGTCATGAAAGTATTTCCGTATGGTGTTGTCGAGGTTTGGAACCAGGAATATGGAACATTCAAGGTCAATGGACAGAGGCTGAAGCACTACCTTGGAGAACATCCACTTGAACAGGAGGTTGCACTTTCCCTCCTCGATCCAACAACAAAGGATTGAAAGGACTATGCTCAAGCTTAGGACCATAAATAAGCGCTTCTTGGGAGGCAACCCAAGCTTTCTTTCCATTCTTATTTTGTTTTTTGAATTTTGTTTTTGAATAATTGAGAAGATTAAGAGAAGAAAGATCACAAATTAATGGATTTGCCAAGCGTTTTCAGTTCAGGAAGGCATGAAAAGTGAAAAGGGCATGGAAAATAAAGTCAGAGGAGATCATGGCCTGGACCTGATGTCCATCATGGCCATGATGTGAGACCAGAATTGGTCACGCCCAGGACGTGACAGGGGTCACGACCGTGATGAGCCAACAGCTGAAAGGTAGAAAGGATCACGGCCCAGCCATGATAGCCCTCATAGGCATGATGAGATGGACCCAGAAGATCAGAATGTATCACGGCCCAGCCGTGATGGAAGTCACGGCCGTGACAGGCCAGCTCCAGCAGAACAGATTGTATCACGGGCCAACCATGATATACATCACGGCCGTGAGAGGCCAGCTCCTAAAGACCCAAATTGATCACGGCCCAGGCGTGATGTACATCACGCCCATGGTGGGGACTTGCTTGACACCAGAACTGGTCACGGCATGCCCGTGATGAGGGTCACGGCCGTGACGCTCTATTAACCCAGTTTTAAAAAATGCAAACCCCCCTCTGCTCAAACACGCCTAAAACCCTATTCTCCCTCTTCTACCTCTCTCTAACCTCCATAGCCACCAAGCTCTCAACCTCCATTCCAACACCATCTTTGCAGAAAAAGTCCAAGAAGGGATTGTGTATTTTGGTGCTTTAAGACTCATTGATGAAAATCATGGCAAGAAAGCGTCAAAAGGAAACCGAAGCCTCACGCCCTCGTACCAGAGGAAGCAGGAACCTAGGAGCGCATCATGGAGGAGCAGCACAAGCAGAGAGCCATGATCTAACAGCTCTATGACTGGCATCTGAGCCAGCAGCCACCACCTCAGTGAGTTGTTTTTATTTTTATTTTTATCCTCCCTCGGACTTAATTATTTACATTGGGGACAATGTAAGTTTTTAAGCTTGGGGTAAGGGTATTATTTTTGCATTCTTGCATGTTGCATTCATATAGGGATAGTTTTGCATAATCATATGTTTTGCATGATTAGATTGCCCCTTGCTTAGAGTATGCATCCAATTGTGAAAAACTTTGTGCCAAATAAATTGAGACAGTGAATTGTGAGTTTTTGAACCCAATTTTTTTTATGCATTCTTGTGATAGGCTAAAAATAAAAAAAATGCTTGAGATGATCTTTTGATAGTTGATAATTAGCATGTGGTTCCTTCGATTTGTGTTTCTCATTGATTCTGAACCAATAAATGTGAGATATTTGAGCCAAAAAGGGGTACTCATCAAATTTATCCCATTCTTTGTGATTGAGTGTTATCTTCCTATTGGATTGTACTCTCTAGAACTTGACTTGAAACCGTTTTGAAACTTCGAAATTTTTGAAAACATATTTGAAACTGATTGAGGCACTAGGTATTTTTCTGGCCTTCTGAACTTTGACTGATTAAATGATACCCCTTAGTTGCCCAATTTTGAGCCTAAAAGAATAAAATGTTTTTCTTGGTACCCTGATTGATTTTGATGAATGATGCATGGTATGGTACCTTTTAAAGTATTGTAAAAAGGGCAAAAGGGTGATTTGAAAAAAAAAATACCTAGTAGGATGAAAAGAAAAATAGTTCTCTCAAGTTGAAAATCTCCCCTTCTCCAAATAAAAAAAAAATAATATAAAAAAAATGGAGAAGGGGATGAGAAAAAGAAAGTGAGAAATAAAATGAAAAATAAAGAAAGGTGGAAGAGTGATTTAAAACCCAAAAAGGTATTTTAGGAGTTTGTCATGCTTTGCATTGTTGATATTTTGTTAGCCTTCTTGAATTTCCTTTTCTTGGTTTCCCCACCTAATGATGAATCCCATGGCTCCATTACAACCAAAATAAAAGACTTCTTGGTTCTTATATGTTTTCATTAATAAAGTAGAGATTTTGTTAATAGTCAAGCTTATGGTAGAATACCTTCCTTGAGGAAATTGAGTGAATTGTCATATACTCTCAAAAACTTGAGTGAGGTGAGAAGAGCGCCCGAATTAGTAAGAGATATGAATCTAGGGAACCTAAGCTTCTAATTTGACTTAAAATTGATTGTCTCTTGGTTTCTTATGGGATATGACTGTTACTTGGATTTATTACTCGGGTTCTAGGTTCACTGTCCATGCTCTGATTGATTATCTTTTCTGGCCTTAGTTATTGCTTGAGGACAAGCAAAATCTTAAGCTTGGGGTAGTTTGATAAGTGTGATTTCACCTCATATTTCCTTAACATTTTTGCATGCATTTTCATATATTTTAGGCATATTTAATTTGATTTTTGTTAGTTTTTACCTTGGAACGGATAAGGTGGTTCTGTGGTGTTTGTGTGCAGGAATTGAAGATTAAAATGCTCAGGATCAGCTATGTTGGAGCTTGCACAAAGACGGAGCTTGAAAAGCAAGAAAAATGAGCCAAACAAAGGCCATCACGGTCTAGCCGTGACAGCCATCACGGCCATGATCGAGCAAGGCTGAAAAGGAAGGAACGCAAAAATCAAAACCTGTCTATCACGGCCAGGCCGTGACAGGTCAACCAATGCCAAGTTTTTCAAGACAGAATCTGTCACGGCCGTGACACGCAATATCTGAAAATTTAATTGCTGATTTAATATGATTTTGTAACAGCTTTGAATTGAAGTTACCCTACATTATAAATAGGATTCTAAGGCTCTAAAATAGGGACCTCTGGACTTCTGCCAATAGGCAAAAACTAGGATTTCTCTTCTTCTCAATTTCTTCTCTTCTCTTAGGTTTTTTTTTATGCTTTTGTTAATTAAGATTGCTATGAA
The DNA here is from genome assembly GCA_030762895.1 of Sophora flavescens. NCBI lineage: Eukaryota > Viridiplantae > Streptophyta > Magnoliopsida > Fabales > Fabaceae > Sophora > Sophora flavescens. Next base: position 51,624,581 of record CM061068.1, on the reverse strand, counting down.
CATGGCAATGCTTGAGTAGTCATTTTATTTCTAGGAATTGGGGCTATGCCCAAGATTCATTTATTGTGATGAATTGACGTTTTGTTTCTTGTTAATTTCAATTTTCCTTTCGATTTGATTCCTATTGCTTGAATTACTTGTAAATTCGGTGGCCACTTATTTGCTTGTCGCAGATACTCTAAGGACGAACTTAGCGGTGAACTTAGGTATCGGATCTATAGGAATTAAACTTAGGACTTAAATCACGAGAGTTAGAAGCGGTCCTTCGAGGGTTCACTGAATTGTCACTAAGCTTAAAGGGTTCAATTTAAATTCAATTACCACGAGAGTAGGGGTTGGTTTAATTGGGCACGGTTCTTGTATCCCGAGAGGGAACATTATCTTATTTAGGATAAATTCACCTTCAAAGAAATTTTGATTATTAACAAGAGGGGTAGTCAATTTAGTAGCATGAGCAGTCTTGTTGGTAACCCAATTCCTGAAAATCTCTTTTGATATAGAAAAATCCAAGATTAGATTTGATTGCGATTTTAATTGATTGCGTCTTTAAATATTTGATTGGCTAGTTAATTCTTATTTTAAAAACCAAATCTTTTCCAAATCTTTTTTTTATATATTTAGTTTAGTTAAATTTATTTAATAATTAATTGTTGTTTAAGATCACGGTCTCTGTGGTTCGATCTTTTTATTACTTGACGACGAAGCCGTACACTTGCTGAATGATGCCATCAAAGAGAAGGAGATAGTAGCTGCTATTCTTGATGTACAGATTTGTTTGGGAGATGGCCGTAAATACCTAGGGCTCCCTTCGATGATTGGGAGAAGTAAGAAGGAGTTGTTTAAATTTAATAAAGACCGAATTTGGCGCAAAATAAATTCTTGGGGTGGAAGGTAATTATCAAAAGCGGGGAAGGAAGTGATGATCAAAGTCGTGCTTCAGTAAATCCCTGCATATTTCATGAGTATCTTTCTCATTCCCACTTCTTTAAGGGAGGAGATCCAAAGAATGATGAATTCTTTTTGGTGGGGTAGTGGTGGTGATAGAAGTAAAGGGATCCGGTGGATGTCGTGGGATAAGCTTAGTATGAGTAAGAATGAAGGAGATATGGGCTTTCGAAATATCTATGTCTTTAATGTTGCACTTCTTGTTAAACAAGGATGGTGGATCATGTCACAACCGGATACACTTGTTGCCAAGCTTTTCAAAGCTAAATATTTTTCAAAGTTTGATTTTTTGGAGGCAAATAGAGGAAACAATTCCAGCTATGTTTGGAGGAGTTTGTATAATGCAAGGGTGATTCTTAAAGAAGGGACGAGGTGGTGCATAGTAAGTGATGCTAATATTAATATATTTACAGACTCTTAGTTACATGGGGGCAACCATGCGCAACCTCGTGATACAGCCCAGTATAATCCAAATTTGTGTGTGAATGAATTGATGTTGCATGGGAGAAAAGTTTGGAATGAGGGGGAGATGCGTGATATGCTAGATGTGGAGACAGCTGAGTTAGCGCTAAGGACTCCTCTCTTTGCTTCGGTGGTCCATGATAACAAGGTATGGAATCTCGACCCAAGAGGACATTATACGGTAAGGTCTGCATATGAGTTGTGCATGAATAGTTTACTTGATACAGAGAGCTTGCGAGCACAAGGGAACTGGAGGGAGTTGTGGAGTTTAGAAGTGCCACCAAAGGTGAAGAATTTTTTGTGGAGGGCTTGTCGGGGTGTCCTTCCAACAAGGGACAACTTGCGGACTAGGGGAGTGGTAGTGGATGGCCTTTGTCCTTGGTGTGAGCAGTCAGCCGACACTGTGTGTCCTCCGCTTGTTATGTGCGCCAAAAGTGAGAGCACTTTGAGGAGATTGGGGTTATGGAACATTATAGAGGAAAAGCTGGTTTCTTTAGACAACTTTTATGATGTGTTCTTCCAAGTTTTGATGCTTTACAGAAGGAAGATAGGAGGATGTGGGGGATGAATTTATGGAGTATTTGGAGGAGTAGGAATCGGAAAATTTGGGAGAGAGTTGATGAAAGACCTGCAACCATTGTATGGAGAGGAAAGTCATTGCTTGAGAAATGGGAGGCAGCTCGTGGAATCCAAGGAAGGGCCCCTTATCATACAGCTTCTACAGTTCCATGCAAGTGGAAAAAAACCTTCCCAAGGAGTCTTAAAGTGCAACATCGACGCCTCTTTTTCAAAGGAGCTTACCCGAGTGGGGTATGGGTTATGCATTAGAGATGAGTTTGGTCTTTTTGTTGGTGCTAAAACTTGTTGGTCCCAACCCTTACTTAATGTGAAGATAGGAGAAGCAATTGGATTGAAGCTTTCTGTTGAATGAGTGAGAGACATGGGTTTTAAATATGTTATTTTTGAGATGGATTCCAAACTAGTAGTTGACAGTTTCACAAACCCTCATGTTGACGCTACTGAGTTTGGGTCTATTGTTCTTGATTGTAAACAAACTCTTTCATCCTTTTGTCAAAACTCTCATGTAGAGTTTACTAGGAGGAGTGCTAATATGGTTGTCCATAACTTAGCTAAGGTAACCATATATCAGGCTAGTCCTCATATTTATATTGATGTCCCAGCATGTTTTCACTATTTGATTTATAATGAAATGCATTAAATTGTTTTTATCAAAAAATAATAATAATCAGTGACTAAGTAAAAATGGTCGCATATTTTTGCATAAATCTAATACGACGAGATCATAGCCATGCTTTTGTATTGGGGGAGGGGGTCTCTAGTCTAAACACATCGTATTGATGTTTGAAGTGATAATATTTAGTTATTTGCCTGAAGTAATGTCTTTTCTTAAGTCAACTTATGTTTTGTTAGTAAACACACCCGGATATAGCTTTGGATCACTCTTGTTGGATGATCATTTAAAAAAAAAAAAAAAGCAGGTGATAGGTTGCCAAGTTTCTCGACATCTTTTTGGACATAAGCATGTGCTTATTTGTTTTAGATTTTACAAAGATAAAATTATAATTTTAAATTATGTTGGGACAAAGCTTATTTCACATAATTTTTAAAATAATTCTCTCGAGAAGTGTTATTTTCACGTCTCTCAACCAAACATACACTTAGTTTTTAGTTTCAATGGCTCATAATTTCAATCTGAAACCCCTCCTGTTGCTGCATGGTGCAGTAGTGAGTTTTTTTCAATTACCGCATGCGGTAAGGTTGGGAAAAATTAAAACCATGTTGTATAGCCGTTGGATTATTCTCTCCTACACATTAGAGCTGTTGATTTTGACTGGAGGGGCGCTGCAGGGACATTTGCTAAGGGGATCCGGATTGCATAATTTCAATGCAATAGGTTATTAGTTAAAATTACGCGTTGTCTGCTGTCTTCTCTTCAAAAAAAAAATATATGTGGTGTTAGTATTGTTTGTTTTGTAGCATAACAGCATTGATCGGTTTGGACCTGGTTTCCTTCCTTCGAGGCCATAATTTTTGTAGCTTTCAGCCTGTCGCTCAAATCTGTTGACCCAACAAAGAGTGACTCCTTAAAAACTTTGGTTCAAATCGTGGCAATAACAAGATTGGAAAAAAAAAAAACCCCCCCCGGCTAAAATGTGATGCTTAGAGCTTAGAGCTTGTTTGGAAAAGATGAAATTGTCGAGTTTTAGCTGTTTTGAGAGTAATAAATGATTTTGGGAATAATTTGTTATGTTTGGTACATAGCTTATTTTTTGTTTAATATAGATTTAAGCTATTTTATACCATCCCTATTATTGGACAGTTTGATGAATTGCTTTTAGATTATTCACATGCAATTCTCGTAATTCCCGTAATATCCTTTCAGTAGGCACTCTGGGCGTAGTTGGGCGTAGTTTGATTCTGATGTTGCAGGGATACTGCGGCCAGCTATCTACATTTCAACGGGGATAGTCTTCTTTTATTGCTTAATTACACGGTTTAGCTGGATTTTGGTGGGACAAGTTCTGTTTTATTCAATTTTTATAAATAGAAAATATTTTGATGACAAGATATAAAAAAAAAATATAATGTTAAAAGAAAAATAAATATAAACCAATATATTCATACATTTTTCGTAATTTACTATGTAAAAGTAATTATTTTGCACCATCCAAACAAAATATATTATCTTAAAAATCGCTTTTCAACAAATGCCCAAACAAAAACAAATTCTGATTATAATCGATTATCACAATCGATTATACAAAAATAGATTATCAGCATAAATTTTTTTTCTAGCTTTTCCAAACACACTCTTATACCTTGTTATTATGTTTAGAGTTTAATTAATATATACTATCAATATAAAGTCTCGTTATACTTTTAAGAATCACAATTATATAAGTGATTTTTAAGATAATTAGAATAAAGTAGAATATTTTTAATGACAATCATTTATAACTAACCGTATAAATTTTTTAATTCTAATAATACATACAAATTAAATTCTTATGTCTCTAGAGGTGTTTTCCATATAGCTTTGCATGATGCACAACTACAACTTACCAACAAGCTCGTAAGGCTGGTCAATCTGTACTTACCATTATATATACATTAAATTAAGACGAGTGTGCTTCATAAAAGTCTTTTACATGATAAATGAAGCAAGAGCCTGCACCTATGCTTTCCTTACAACTGACATGCAGAAATTACAAATATAGAGTATAGAAGATGAACACTTAATAAAAGCAACAATGTCCTATTCATAGAAAAATGCCATCAATTATTGGCTGGAGAATTGCCTCTTATTCTTTCGTCAGGACCCTGACATGGCAGCAACAAATCAAACTTTCTTGCAGCACGTTTTCACTCTGCAGCACTTATTTTCCTTTGTCGAGAGATGAATAATCCGCTCAGTAATGTGCTTCTGACTTGAAAGCGGTCTCAACGTTGTCCATGAACTGTAGAATGTTTCTGCAGCTTGTGCAGAAAAATAATTATCGCTAAGGTCCAATAATTGCAAATTCTTTGCCTTACCGATAGCAACTGAGAACTGTTGAGTGAAATGGCACTCAGGAGATGAACAATTTCTTTGACATGAACTGGCACAGCTGTCATCGATTCCAGAAGTAGCAGCTTCTACTCTAACCGGAATATCTTCACTATCAGCAACTTCAAGCTGATGGTAATCAGTGTAAAGGAAATCACAATTATCATCCACTTTCATAGTATCAAGTTTCGGTTCCTCCTTTTGTGAGCATCCTTTCATTGATAAGTCATATTGTAGAGCAGGAAGTTCATTTGGAACAGAATTACCAGCAAGATTAAGCTCCTCCAGGCAGCTGTTCTCTGATAGAAGAAAACAAAATAATCATGCTAAAGTAGTTTTAAAACAAGGAACTACCACCCATATTTGATATAATGCCTACCAGCCAGTGCCTCAATTATGTGAAGAACTCCAGCAAGCCCAAGTTGACACTTTCTAAGGACCAAAACTTTGAGACAGCACTGTGGGTTCATGAGAAGAGAACATAGAGTATTGCTGCCCTGTAATTCATTAGAGATAAGAGATATTAAAGTAAACTGTGCATAGCAAATAAAATTTAACGGGTTAAATTCACAAAATTATCACTAAATGGGCACAATTATAATTAAATCATAGAAACTGCAAACTAGTTCAAGGGTAAAAAATGGCAAGAGAAGTCAGATTCTATCATTTTAATCTGAATGTTACAGCAGTGTATAACAACACGTAAATAAAACAGTGAAGGAAACAATGCATTACAAGAATATTAGCAATAGACATTCGTAGTTACAGGCAACACACCTCACGCATAATAGGATTTCCTTCCAGATTCAGCTCTAGGATGGAACAAAATAAATTAACACTGATGTTTAAAACAAAGTTAGATGTTAGCCCACAATATGAAAAGTCAAGTTTCACTAGCTCTTCTGACCCTTTGAGCAATGATTTTGCTAATTGCATCCCTCCTTCCTGCACAATGACGCCTCTATCCAGTCAGAAGAGTAGGTGAGGTATGCATGCAACAAAAAAAAAAAGTATCAACAATAAACTATACAATTTAGGAGATAGAGTTTACTCACAGTTCCAATACCCGTGCCTCCAAGCATTAGTCCTGATAGAGTCAAGGTCCCTGCAAGCTGGCAAAGGGCACCAATGACAGGTTTGCCTAGTTTTAGACCATGCAGATTCAGCTCAGAAAACCTACAGTGGGCAAATTTAAATTAATATGTGTATGCCCTAAAAAATACAAATTATGTAAATATGTTACATAGAGACGGATGGCAACATCAGTATAATTGGTTCTACCTTTCCAGAGTAGAAAGCTTCGACAGAAGATTAATTATAGCATTTCCAGATATAGGGCTGTTATGTCCTGCCAAAGGAAAATCATCCATTACGCTACAAGATTACTTAAAATAAGGGATTTGAAAAGAATGAAAAATTCACTATACCTATACAAAGATGTGTAAGTACAGATCTAGAGTCCAAGGCATCGGCAATTTTTTGAATAGTTCGGGATGTGATACCACAGTTGTCTAAATTCAAGCTACAGAGAGCTACAAAACAGAACACTTGTAACTAAAGTAAGGAGATATCCACAGCAGGAATTCACATACAAGCACATTCAAGAGACAATATCATAGATTAAAGTCGATAAATGGACATCTTCATAGCTCAAGATGATACCGTGCATACCAGAAAGGGGCAAAGGGAAGAAAATGGTAATCAGCATCCTTCAAGAGATTACAGAAACCACATTCAAATTGAAAGAGCTTCAGGTCTTTCAGCTTACCTGTACATTTTTTTAAGATAGTTGAAAGATAAGATCCACATGCATCAGTAAGGCGGTTTCCAGAAATGTTAAGCACTTCTAGTCGAGCAAATAGCACTGAGCATTCACAAATCTGATAGAGGAATAAGCAAACTTAATATATTAGCAAATTGGGAATGCGCGTAATGGCATCCTAGTCATGCAAATAGAGACAAGCATTCTTTTATCATGGATTAATCAAGAATTTCATTGATTAGAATATTCTTGTGTAACAGATTGTGATTTGAAAACTATTGAAATTGCATTCTGAGGGGGTAAGGCAGGTAAAGTTAGCTGATAGTTCGGTGATTTAAGGTCTGACCGTCTGATAAATAATTCAATGGCTTTTCAGAACACATCACAACTAATATCAAGTGTATGCTGTTAGGGACTCCGAGAGTTATGAGGGTGTAATATAGGAAGAAATTAAAGAAAGGGAAGGATACAGATGGTAATAAATAAACTGTAGTCAGTTAACCTAGAATTATAGTTAGCAGTTTAGTCAAAAGTTAGTTAGAAGGCAGTTATGAACTCTGCCTATAAATAAGACTCCTGCAGTTAGGCATAACAACTTTTGGATCATTTGTCTTGAATTTTGGGCTGGGGCCTAACTCAACCCCAAAAGCTAGCTTGTAAGGTGAGGATTGCCCAAGCTTTATAAGCACTACTTAGGCCATATCTCTAGACGATGTGGGACTAAACACACCCTCTCAACCAGCACAATGAAGGTGTTGGAGGCTGCAATGAAGGCAGCTCAAAGTTACCGCAATTAAGGCGGCTAGGGGAGGACAGCAATTAAGGCGGCTTTCCAACACACCCTCTCACTCCCAGGGCAATAGGCCTGGAGCATGGACAATATGGGTGGCCCAACAACGGATCTAGGATAAGCTCTGATACCATCTTGGAATTTGGGCTTGGGCCTAACTCAACCCCAAAAGCTAGCTTGTTAGGTGAGGATTGCCCAAGCTTTATAAGCACTACTTAGGCCATATCTCTAGACGATGTGGGACTAAACACACCCTCTCAACCAGCACAATGAAGGCTGCAATAAAGGCTGCTCAAAGTTGCCGCAATTAAGGCGGCTAGAGGCGGACCGCAATTAAGGCAACTTTGAGCTGCCTTCATTACATTCTGACCAAGACCTTCATTGTGCTGGTTGAGAGGGTGTGTTTAGTCCCACATCGCCTAGAGATATGGCCTAAGTAGTGCTTATAAAGCTTGGGCAATCCTCACCTTACAAGCTAGCTTTTGGGGTTGAGTTAGGCCCAAGCCCAAATTCTAAGATGGTATCAAAGATTACTCATACCAACAATTTGTAACTTCTCGACTGAGGTAGCTCGGTCCGAAGGGGAGTGCCCCTTGAGTCTCGATACTTCTATTCTTTCTGTCAATACAAAGGTATACTCATACCAATTTGTGCAATTCTACCCTATTCTCTGCTACTTTCGTAGAATTAGCCTCTATTCTGTTAAGGATTCCTATCACATGCGTCCATTATATTATTCACACGAGTTCAATCTTTGGAAATATCTTTCTAAAATGCGACCATCATTTTAGACCATCATACCTAAAATTTGCATTTAACAAAAACCAATGTCAGAAACATAGAGCAAGGGGAAAAAGGCAAACAGGCAATGGTCAAAAGGATTGCAATTGGTATCATACCTGAAACAATGCTGTTGGGCCAAATCGATTGCAGTGCAAGTCCAGAGTCAAGTCACAATAAGCTTGGTCTGATTCTGTGAACACCTTTCGAAGTTTCTCCATTGTCCCATTTCCTAAAATATAATAATTCAATAATTAACAAAAACTATTCAATAGATTTCACTCGTTATATTTTTTTCTCTTTTTAGTTCTTTTTATGGTTTTTGCATTCTTTTAGTCACCAACCAAAGACTTATTGTCGGACATTTTGTGTGGATGAAATACAGATAAGACTTGGAAACCAAACGAACGGCTCCCATTGAAGAAGCATAAGAAAAAAAAATGCAAAGAAAGAGTGGTTACTAAACAATTTGCAGACCAGAACAATGCTGCAGAATCCAAAGCAAAAAGACCACAAATCAGAACAATGTACCTAACAAATTGTGAGAGAGGTCAAGCATTGCAAATGCTTTTTGGGAATGCAGTGCATTTATTAATGGGGTTATAGACAAATCTTGCAGCTCACACTCAGACACAATGATTTCATCATCTGAAAGCTGTTGACAACAATAAGTCAAAATCAGTTGTAATAAATATCCAAATTCAATCCAACAGCTGAAAATGAAAAGGCATATCTGATACTATGAAGTGGAAATGAAAGAGTTGATACAGCTAACATCCCTCTTACCTCTAAATTGTAAAGTTTTTTCAGGACCTTCACATTCGGTACCTCAGACAACTCCTTGCAGCAGTCAATGTACATTTTTATTAGGCGTTTTTGAATCCATCCTGCAAAGGATTGAAATCAATTGCATGTCTCAGTTGGAGAAATTGGTGGAAAGCTAAAATTACAGATCCAATACATCATAAGCCTATGACTGACTGTCTGCTATGCCGAATGACTCATACATTCGGTACCTCAGACGACTCCTATGTTTACATAAATTTCACGATCAATGTATATCAAATGACAATGAGTTAAATAATTTTTTATGCACAGAAAACATGCACACCAGTCTTGAGATCCAAATATGTATGTGCATCACATGTGCCAAATAATTAGAGATAAAGTTATTGACAATAAGGCAGATAAAATTAAAAAGACAGTCAAGGAAATGGAAGAAAAATAATACCATGGTGATATCACAGATGAACAAAAGTAAAAAAGGTTAGCATTGCATACCATCAATGGAAGCTTCAACCCTGTCATTTCCCAGGCGTTCCTTAAGATTTTCAACAGTTTCCAGGGATTCTAGATCGCTTCCAGCACATTTTATCTGCTGAACAATGGGTAACAAACCTACTAAAAAATTGATATTAGTACAGTCAAGTGAACTCAGTAGTAAAAAAAATGTAAACTGAAGTAAAACTGCATAACACAAATAATGAATAAAAAGTGAATGAAGTAAATGCATTATAAGATAATATGGGAGTTCATAAAACTGCAACTTAATTGGCATTTGGCAAATGCTGAATCATGGAATCAAGTCCATGATAGTTGATATTGTTTCACATGTTGGACACCAACATCTATGCTATTATGAATGCTTCATGTGGCCACTGCAGGTGTCAAAATAAGAAGTTTTACGAGATGGATAAAACTTCTATGCAGTACAAGAATTTGTTGTAAATAGGTTGGACACAACCAGGACATACTTAAGCAACATTTATTTTCAAACATTTATTGGATCTTTCTGTGTAACAAAGTATGTCTGATGCAGTGTCTTTTTTGGTGCCTCTATCCACGAATCATTGCCACAGCATATATATGTTCCATAGGAAGCTTAAAACTACGTAAGCGATAAGTACACTAGGCTCAATACATAGCGCAGACTGAATTATTATGTGTTACTTGGTGAAACTTTACTACTCTACCTCAATATCCGAGGTAGACCCACCAATAGTCACACCATCCCTAAAGAAATGTACCAATAAAAGAAAACGAGAGAATTATAGCTAAGGAAATCTTGTCAAACATTTACATTTCAGGAAGAATTGACCAAAGTCGGAAATAATGGTTAATCCATGTCGAAAAGAATTCTTAATGGTAACCAGACATGAAATTAGCCATATCTCTGGTTAATTTTTCCCTGATTGGATTTTTTTTTTCTTTTGCCAGAGGGGCATCAATATCCTGTTTTATAATAACAAGGACGAGCATCTGTCACCCAGGATACCCAAATCCACTGTCTTTTCGTTTTGCCTTTTTGATCTATACCAAATTAATTTTCAAGCTGATTCTTGATCTTCTATGCTAATGTTAACTATCACAGGAAACACTTAAACTAGAAACTGCCTACCCTCTGATCTCTTTTCTGTGGGAAGCTGTAGATAGTATAAGCATGCAACAGCAGCCTTCAAAGACTCAATATTGAACTGATCACCAACAGTACACAAGGATGCTTCTACGTGAATTAGAACATTCCCAATCTGGCATGTAATATATTGCTGCAAGTAGAGAAAATAAAGGAGGCCAGAGGTTAGAAAATTTTGGCAAAAGCGTGAATCTCAAATATATTCTTATTCAAGCCATAGCAGTATAACTCACATCATTTTGGGAATTTTGCATCATGGGATGGGCGGCTACATTTTGTTTGCCAGAGACATCCGTGTCACATTTAGAACCACTGGGAAAATCAGGTTCAGCAACTATATCATTGCTCAAAGATCGGGAATGTCCGTCAGGTCTAGTGACTCTAAGTGGATTCCAACATTTGAAAGAACTACTACTTTCTTCAACATTATTTGCACATTTGGATCCATACTCAGAGACAACCTGCCATCCCAAAAAGGCTAAGCACACATACTGATACTGAAGTAAAACTCATGGACATGAAAACAAAGATCTGAGATTTCTTTACCTGAATATTATGAGAAGGACTGGCTTTACTCTTAACTGCAATCGGGTAAGTATCGGTCAGTATTTAATTTTGGTATAGGGAGTCTAAGGGTTAGAGCAAAGCAAATAATGATGGAATCTTACTTGCATCATCAGTTGACAAGTCCTGTAACCGGGAACCATGATCCTCTCTGCTTGAACACTCCATCTCATCATCGTCAGAAAGAATTACACGGACACGTTTACGACCAACAACTGTCTGATGATTGCTAGTTAGGTTTGTCAGACTTTTGGGTGACTGCTCAGCTTGCTTGGTAGAGTTGGTAAGATTTTCCGTGTGGCCTGTTATCTTTCTGGATGAGCCTTTTATTGACTGATAGAGTGACATAAGAGGCATGTCATCTTTCAATTCTTCTCCAGCAGTCGGAGTTTTCAATCTAGAAATTCTCTTTGGAGAGCAGAAATTGTCAGTCACACTATTTGACAGATAATCATCAGCTTCAGTATCAGTCTCAGAGCAACAATCCTCTGCAATATTTTTAGCTTCAAGCTCTTTTTCTGTTGACTTATTCAACTTATCAATTAGGAGTTTCAACCTCCTACAAAGGGTCACAAATCACAATTGATCAGCAGTAATAGAACAGGTCCAGCAAAAGGACCCATGACAAGGGAAACAAAATAAAATGGATCATGCTTTGCAGATTACAAGATTTTGGCCTCCAAAGGTTAGAATATTAAAATGAGTCCATGAGTAACTCAATTTAACTGCAAGAAATGTGTATATTGGATTACAGACTTCCATGAATCATTTACCTGGCCTCGTCCTCATCATCAAATCGTATCATGTTGCTATAATGCATATTTTCCAAGGCCAAAAGCTGTACGTCAGGAAGGTCAGCTTCAACAGCAATACTGCAATATCACGTGATCAAATGAACACAGGTTAGGTAAGACCATCAAAAGGAAGCCAACAAGGATGCATATTCTCCAGCAATTCTAGTGTTGGCTGCAGCTGCAACTGTTAGAAGCACCATGTGGCATTACATCGTGTTCCTTACTGCAGCTTTAAAATATGAAATTAAGCAAACAATTTTATAACAGCAAAACATATACCACGGCAGTAAATTTTGAGAATTTGTAAAGAAACCAGTATGGCTGGGTCATCAACACAGCAAGGAGAATAAACTGCATGTTGAGAAGAATCTCTCTCTATTAATTCTTTCGTACATCAAAAGCAACTGCAGTGCTCCCACAATATAAAGCACACTTACAAAACATAGGTCATATGTCTTATGCAACCCAAATGCATCAAAAGCATATGGGAGCACTATTGCCTTCAACAGAAATTCAGATTATTGGAGAATCCATTATAATTACAGATTTATTTCATGTTCTGTACACTTTTTATTTCTCAAAAATCAAGAAATAAAATCAACTTATAAATTTAATATATGGATACCATTACCTGTAGCTCTCTTGAAATGCATCTAATGCTCCTCTCCAATCACGAGCAGAATCCAAAACATTACCAATATTAATTTTCACTAGTGCTTGCCCCTGTAATCATTACAAGCAAAGCATAAGAATGAACCAAGCAGCAATCCACTATAAATCCTCGTTGAGGTTGATGGTATTCCTTGGCCTTGAATAGGGGTATGCCTTCCCCCAATCTAAACTTTTGTTTACCCAAAAAAAAAAAAAAAAGGAATCAACCAAGCAGCATCCTTGTCATGAACAAAGCGGCAATATATACACACACACATACACTATCTCAGCTACATTTATCTTTGGAGTTTGGAAACCAAGCAACAAAAGAAGCATGGACATTAACACATACAAAGAAAAATTGAAGTGTTCAACTGTCCATTGTCCATCGGGATTTGAAGTGTCGTGTTGCATATGATGAGCGTTGATACATGTCTGACACAGAAGAAACTATTATGTGCAATGAGAGTGATACACTCAGTGACCTAGATTTTACTGTAAAGTATTATAAAATTCATCTGATGACACAAACTTAATTTTTTGGTCACGTGTTATGTTTTAATTGGATTGGTGTATTACTATTAGAATATGTAAGAATTTATCCTAACATGCACAGAACTCTGCGTTTGAAGTGTCCATGTTTCTTTGCAAGCAACTAAATTGCAATATATATTACCAATTGTTTCAAACAATCATAGATGGTGTTTTTAGATTCAGATATGGGTCAGATTGAATTAAAGTCAGAAGGAAAAAGACAATAACAGTGTTAAACTTACTGAATGGATTCTCAAGTCAAATTTTAACACAACAAAGTCATGTGGAGAGAGATGGACACAAAAAACCTAAAATAGGGTCCCCACACATTTTAAGAGAGTCCCATTATCTAAAGTCTTTGTACTTATGTTTATGTCTCTCCTCACATGACAACGTCATGTTAAAATCATGAGAGAAGCCACTCTCATCAAGCTTAACATATATTATGGAATAATGAAAATTGTACCTCTAAGTTACCAATTGTTTTGTACATTTCCCAACTCTTTTTATACCATTTGATTGCTTTCTTGAATTTTCGGAGCTTCTGGTATGATTCTCCAACATCAAGATATGAATCAGCCACCCTTTGCCTGTCACAAAGTTCACTTGCTATTTTCTTCTTCTCCTTTGCAAATTCACAATGCTAAACAAGGCATTGTTTAGTAAGAATGATGACACGCTAGTAATTACTAAACATACCATAGCTTCAAAATTTCTTTGTATTCACCAAATAACACTAATAGTTAGTGAAATCATCAAATGTGGAAGAAAACATCATATCGGCAAGTTTGAGAAAAACATGCACAGTGATTCATGCTTTTAAAAAAATATATTATCACCTATTTCTAGTGCTCCTGATCAAACAATCACAAATTTCAACACATCACTAAATAAACTTTCATTTTTTTTTCATAGTAAATTGACTAAATTCATGGGTAGGCTTTCCACTTGAACAAATCGCAAACAAGTAAAAGAGCGTGCTTAAAGCAAAATTAACAAATTCATGGTTAATACACAACTAACCATGAGCAAGTGCACATCAGTTCCTTAAACCAACATTAGTGGACAAAACCAAACAAAGAAAAAATATCATTTTATGCACAATGAAAGGGAGTTCCAAAAGGTCAAATCAAGAAATTGATATGAAGGAATAGAGCCATCAGGTTAGGCATTTATCTCCTAAACATGACAAATATAATTGAACATGCCACAGAAAACACTTTTATCTGGTTGAAACGAAACCGACTTGATGCAGTGAAGATAAGTGTTGGAAAATCATACACTCAAACACGAATTGCCTCATCAACATTTGTACATTGAAAAACTTTCAGGTAAATATTTATTGCAAAATAGATGGCTTTTAGGTATCGGAATCACAATACACAAAGATAGAATCGATACCTTCTCCCACGCAGAGATCGTCCTTGATTTATCGATCAGGCAATCAAGAGACGCATTTATCTGCAGCAGACATTTCCTCTCGTGTGGTGTCCCTCTTGCAGCGGCTATATCTCTTTTAAGCTTTTTAAGGTTCTGCCCTTCTTTCTTTATTTCATCCATCACTTTTATAGCTTCGCTCACAATTTCAATATTCTGATCGATTTGCCTGGCCAAAGCATCCTCATCCTCCAAGGTCTTTGCCAAAGCAAGAGCCTTCTCATAAGAAGACTTTGCTTCTTCATACTTCTGAGTCCTGTAATGCACCTCACCGAGATTAATATACCCTTCGCTTCCCCTTGACGATGTCCAATCCTGTTACAAATAGTAATGTCCCTCACAATATTCTTTCTAGCTTTATCCCAAATCCTCAGTTCCATATACACATTCCCAAGGTTATGATGGAGCCTGCTGCGTCCATCGTCGAATTCACCGACCTCTTCTTCATCACAAATCTCTAGTCCTCGTTTTAGGATCTTCTCCGCCTCCTCCAAGTTATCGAGCTCCATTTCAAGCATTCCTATGTTGTTGTGTGCATCAATGTATTCCTTGAGGAACGAAGACTTGTTATTCGGTGGATTCTCCTTGAGAGTAACCGCAAGATCCATAGCAGACTTGAAATACTTCTTCGCATTGCGAATCGAGTGATGATCGTGTTCTGATCTTGAGAACAATTCGTGATATGTGCGACCGAGTTGCGTGCTCGCTCTCTGCTGCTCCACGAGGTCGTTAGCATCCCTAGCTAGCTCTAAATGCTTTTTCTGCAATCAACGAATTTCTCAGTGTAAAAATAAATCATCAAAATTAGGGTTTATCGTGTAAAGGAAAAGAATAATGACCTGATAAATTAGGGCATCGGAGAAATGCTCGAGACGGAGGTAGATCTCTCCGAGGGATTGACAAGTTGGGAGCAAGTGTTTCTCTGGTAAGTGCTTGAGCGAAATTTCGTAATCGATTCGAAGCCATTTGAGAGCTTCGACGTACTCTCCTCTGTTTTTGAGTATGTCGCTGATGACGTTCGCCCAACGCGCCTCCTCCCGGTGGTTGCCCTCCACCTTGGCGTTCCGGTACGCAACCTTCGCCGACCTCAGTTCCGAGTCCATCTCGAAAACGACGGTGGAACGGTGTCGTTGTGGATTCTCTTTATCTTCTCTGAAACTCTCTTCTTTTCTCTGAGGGTTCGATATGGCGAAAGCATATGTTACTCCCGCCGTCTCTTGTTGCAGAGTGAAATGAATTTTGTCCGTCCCGCCAAAAGCACTTTTCTTGTTTGTTTTTTCTTTTATATCTTTAATATTTATAGTGAATATATCTATTTTCAAAATTAGTTTAATAAATCTATTCTATACTACTATAATATCTATTTTCTACCAACAACTATAGTAAAAAGATTTTCCTATTTTAATGTTGAATTGTTGTTTTTCTTAAAGTACTATTATTAATTAGGCTAAAATACCAATTTTTATCGGATCCTCTCCAACATTGTAACGGTTCACCCAAAATTTTGCATGGATATTGTATGTAGTAATCTATGGCCATTGAAAGTATAAATGCATATATGAGTTCATATAAATCAGTGCATGCATCCAACGGTTCACATTATTGTTGGAGAAAAGCCGTAGAGAACTTGGCTGCAAATGATCTATTTTTTTTTTTACATCTATCTTATTTTTTAGTCTCAAGTTGGTCCTTTAAATAATAAAAGTACCTATTTGTTACTGTAAGTTGGCAACCTTATGCCAAATTACTCATTTTCATATAATTTGTACTAAGAATATAAAATTTATACCAATGATTACTTGAGACCCCGAACTTGCCAGAAATTGAGCTTCCTCTCTCTTTTTGTATTTCTATTTTGTTCTCCGCATTCTCTATCTTCCATTTTTGTTGTTTCTTTTTTGACCCACCATTGTGTTTTTTTTTTATAGTTTTGCTCTGCGTTATAGTCTGTTAGGTAGAGAGAAAGAGAATGAGAAGGTTAACAATTTTCCCTAAAAGAATTTAAATTATAGCATATATGAGTATACAATTGCAATCTTTACCAAATGTATGTCAGTGTGAATATGTTTATATTGACAATCAATCATATATTATCACATAATTAAAAATATTTAACTTTTACCGTAAATGTCTTAAAAATCATATACGAGGTGATTAGTGATTAGTTGAAATAAATTAAAATAAACAACTTGAAATAAATTAAAATAAATAATGTAATTAATTGATGTGTCCGTGGAATATATCAATTCTAAATAATATGAAAATAATTTAATTAATTTGAACATATGAAAATGAATAATGTAATTAATCAAAGCATATAAAAATTATAATTAAAAAACAAAATATAAAAATTACACTTATTATGCGTGAAGCCAAGTAGTCTATTAAAAAATAGAATAGTCGAGAAAAGTGTCTCAAATTGACGAGTGAAAACACAAATTTAATATATAAGGGTTTATAATTGATTCGAAAATCGAAACCATGTAACAAAAGAATTGATAATACTGTTAAAGGATGTAGTGCCATGTGACAGAAAAAATAAAGTAATAAAGTTCTTAATTAATAAATTTTGAAGTCAAAGTACTTGATTATTTATCACACAAAGTTAAGGTCCTTATACACTACATTTTTTTTATGCTCTAATACACTAAATTTTTATTAGGATAACTTTATGATGAACGATATTTGTTTAAAAAAATCACTTCAATACCTTCATTAAGTATAAGTAAACTGATACTGTCACCATAGGAAAAAAAATATTTTGAACTAATTTATGAATTAAATTTTATATTTGAAACGTTATAGAGATGAATGAAATTTCTTACAGTCTTACTTGGTAATTTAATTTGAATGCCCTTATTAAGAATAAATAAGACTAATAAAGACGAAATAACAAATAACATTAAATCAAAATTCAGTAAAATCCAATGAAATTTGAATAGATTTATCTTCTTTGTTTGAATAAAATGATAATAAGCATAGTTTACTTTAATACAACACGTCAGGACCAAAACTGGGAGAATATTCCCGCTAAAGTCAATAATAAGATGGGTCAAGGATAATATCAACAGTGCTTTACAAAGAAGATTCCACATGGCATAACATGAGAATTTTTTTCATCCACACCGTGCTATTTACACATTTACATTTGTTACTTCACATATATGAAAGAAAGCAGGGGCACAAAACTTTAACTAACTAAAAGAATAGTAAAATCTGTACCCAAAGGAAGTAAAAAAACGACTAATGAAATTATTTTAAGATGGCATCTTCTCTGCCATTTTCCTTCTAATCTCCATCATGGCCTCGTCTCTTTTTTTGAATAAATCTTTAATTGCATCTTGATACTTCTGTTCGATTATTTCTAATTCCATTTTCAATTGATCCCCATGCTCAAAGGAAGCGGAAAGATTGACAGGATAACTAGATGAGCCCATCACACCATTACTTCCCATGTCTGAAAAGTTGCTCCAAGCCCCAATATCAGATGCAAATGAGGATTGACTCCCTCTATTTGCCATAGATAAGTTTAAGTCTGCAAATCCTGATTCAACAGACATGAATGAGACTGGGGAAAACTTTTCATGACTAAAATCGGATGTTGCAGAAGTATATGACATCTCAGACGCATTTGTTTTGCTTGCTTTTTGGAAACAAATATTCTCGTCAAATAAAACCTCATCAAAATCCATATTATCTTGGTTTTCTTTTGTAGCTGGCTTTCCAGGCAAGGATGAGGGACTTTCATTGTATTTTGCCAAGTGCGAGTCTGTCTGTCGCTGCTCATGAGCCCATTTACCGTTAGGAGAAACCAAATGATCAATCACTACACAAGGTTTCCAACCAGGAACCAAATTTATCAACAACAAATCTATTAACTCAGCTATGAATTTAACATTCTGAGCATCAAGTTCAAGTTGTTCAACCATTTCACTTGAAACTGAGACAGCTGTGTCACTGTCAAGGTAGAATATGAAATGGATATTTCTTGCTCGCCCTGCATTTAAATGCCAAATATATAACTTTCAACCATTACTAAAGTAGAAATGAGAGTAAGTTATACTAACCACTCTGATCAGCTATCCGGAGAACTAATGATACAGAACTCTGACCATTTTCTTCCCCTTTCAAGAAGAATATATCACCTCTCTTTGACCTTTTTATTTCAACACAAGGAGAGAAAGATGCACCATTAGAAGAATTATCAAATACAGTGATCACAGGTGTGTCACCAAGATTCATTGAAATGGCTCCATTACGTGCACTAGAAGGACCTTCTGACATTATACATCGACTTTCAAAAGCTCCCAATTTGGGAAGAACTATGTCTGGTAATGGGAAAGGACGATTCTTCATTGAACCAACCACTTGGAGGAATGGGTCCACCAACAACTCCTTTGCTGATAATCTTTGAGATGCCGGGACAAGACATTTCTCAATAAATGCTTTTATTTCTGGATCTTTGACTTTAGAAAGTGCAACGGGTTTTATACCCTGCAAAGTCAAAAGTTATATGAACCAATAATCCCAGTAATAGCCTATAGAAAGATAAAATTATCAATGCCACAACACTCACAGATGAAACTTTTTTGTATATTTGGGCTGAGTTCCTGCATTCACTGTAAGGATGCTCAGCGGTCACTAACTCAAGCATGCACATACCAAATGAATATATATCCGCTAGTTCATTATAATTTTCATCGTATAGCTCAGGTGCCATAAACTCCGGGGTTCCTGCCAGGTTTTTATACGTGTAAATACAACTTACATGAAAAACAATCGGCACTGGACAAGCAAGGAATAAAATTCTAAATTATTAAAGATTTGTTTACTGTTTTAACCATACAAAGGATCAACATAAATTAACAGAAAAAGAAAAAGGAAATAGAAAACTATACCAATTACACTCTTGGCATTAGTTCGCTCCAAGAAAGTCGCCAGACCCAGATCTCCAATTTTAACTTCTCCTTGGTGACCGTTGATAAAGATATTATCACATTTCAGGTCCCTATGTATAATTGGTGGGTTGTGAGTGTGGAGATAGTTTAAACCAGTTAGAATCTGTCTTGTCCATCCTTTAACAGCCTTCATGTCTACCTTCTTGTGTTTTTTACGATACCTAAATCATACATTGCATACACTAACAACAAGGCTGGTCTCACTCTAAAAGGCAAAAATAGAATAATAACACATAATATAAAAAGGACGGTGAACATACTGTTTGAGGCTACCCGAGGTAAACAACTCAGTAATCATGTTAACAGTCTTGCGCTTTTCGTCAATCCAAGAATTGTAGAATTTTATTATGTTATTGTGGTTCAGTGATTTCAAAAGATGCACTTCCGAATACAGTCTCTCCAAGTCACCTGGGGACTGTAGCACCTCATCGATCTGAACCTGGCTCCATGCAACTTCAATTCCATTGACTTCATCAAATGCCTTGTAGCTGATTAATCACAAATTATGGAAAACATACGCACCTTGAGACAAGGTTAATTCCAATGATAATAAAATATTATTGATCAACCAAACCACATAATGCATTACATTATGTTCAAATTATGTTTGGCAGTCAAAATGTTATGAAAGAAACAAAGTAAAAACGATGCATACACAGTTTTGAATGCTCCTTTGCCGATCACTTCTTTATACTGTTGTGAATGCAAAAAGCAGCATTAGCTTAGTGCATTGATAGATATATTTTGTATCCCTCAAAAAAAAAAAAAAAGAAATCACAATAAATTAGACAATTACATTACATTACCCTAATGTAACGACAAGTAGGATCAGTTTCGAGAACATCTGGATCGGGAGGCTCTGGATGCTCTGCACCTTCTTCTGAGCTTTCTGTACCGGCCATACTCATCTATACGGCTATACCGACATAGGCGAATATATATACAATTTGAAACCGCAATGGTTAGGCATCAACATTTGAACAAATAGTAGATGTTAATTACAGAATAAAAAACCAAAATCATAACACAAAATCAAACAAAACATATATGATGAATTTCAACAATGCATTTAGTTCCAATTACGAAAATTTGAGCTTCGTAAAGATATATTGTTTTTCTATTTTATTTTTACCTGAAGAGGGAAATGGAAGCGCAGTTGGAATTGAGAATTGGGAGATTGAGAGAGAAATGGTGAGCAAATCTGTTCGAAAGCCAAATCCCTCTCTATCTCTGAAAACTTATCACAATGCAAACCACCTCTCCTCTGTCTATTTATACCTCTCCATCTTCCTTTCTACCTAAAAATATATCTTCTTTCTTCTTTCTTTCTCTTCTCATTCATTGTCATCATCCACGTCTCGCCGTCATGCCACTTTACCTAGGCTCGATGCGCCTGTGCCTGTGCCTGTGCCCTCTCTTTTTCTATTCTCTCTCTCCTCTTTATTTTTTTGGGCTAAAGAAGACCAACTTATATGGGCTTTATAAAACGAAGGCCCAATTAACTCGGATAGACACAAAACGACGACGTTTGCAACTCCTTCCATTTCCATTCATTGGAATCGGTTCAGTTGGAAGTGGTTGAGGTTGAGGTTGAGGTTGAGGTTGAGGAATAGCTTTCAAGAATGGAGTTCCTAGACGAAGACGCGAGGCCAAGGTTCGTGTTTCAGTCAGGAGCAGGAGGAGCCACAGGCACGGAGCCACAACTACCTTATAACAAACCAACGAAGCGACTCCTCTTCGTCGCCGTTTCACTTTCTTCTCTCCTATTCGCTCTCTCCTTCTTCTTCTTCCAATCCGAACCCTTCAGATCACTTCTTTTCTGGTTCTCCCTCTCTCTCCTCGTCGGTCCCTTCGCCCCTGTATCCCTCACCGGAGGCGACGTCCGCGTCGGCCAAGGCCCGACCGTGCAGTTCCCCGATCAAGATAAAACCGCCGACGACGACGACGATGCCAAGAAGAGAGGCTCGCAGCGCCGATCCAAAATCCGCAGATCGGAGGAACTCCCTGCACCAGCCATCGTCCCGGTTGTGGCCGCCTCCAACGGCGTCGCGTCGGAGAAGATCGCCAACGGGAACGGTGTTACGGCGGTGGAGGAAGAGAAGGAGTGGAGGGAAGAGGATATCGCGATTCTGAAGAAACAGATGGCGAAGAATCCGGTTGGGAAGCCTCGGCGGTGGGAGGTGATTGCGGATGCGTTCGGAGGAAGGCACAAGACGGAGAGTGTGATCAAGAAGGCGAAGGAGTTAGGGGAGAAGAGAGTTGATGATTCGGAATCGTATGCGGAGTTCTTGAAGAAAAGAAAAGCGGTCGATAAGAGAGCGGTGGATGAAGGTGAAGGTGAAGGTGAAGTTGAAGATTTGGCGGTGGAGAAAAATGAGAGTGGTTGGAATTCGGTTGAGGACATTGCACTGCTTAATGCTCTGAAAGCGTTTCCGAAAGACGTTTCGATGAGATGGGAGAAGGTTGCAGCTGCGGTACCGGGGAAGTCCAAGGCCGCTTGTATCAAGAGAGTTGCTGAATTGAAGAAAGGGTTTCGGACTGCTAAATCTGCACCTGATGGCTAGATCATCATGGGATTTTGTTGTTCGTCTCAAAACGCTGTCGTAGAGGTTAACCGGACTTGTATCTTTAGCGCACATTTCAGTTGTGAGTTGTGATGATAATTTGTTTTCACGTGTCATTCTTTAATCACTCTTATTAGGATTAGGAAGCTCTCATTCACAAAGCACGGGATATCTGTTTCTGTAACTTTTTTTTGAATGCATTGAAATATCAAAAATCAAAACATTGAGATTAGAATTGATGTTTACTTGCCACAGAATGCCATTGCTGCCTGTGAGACTGCGAAACATAAACAGGTTTTGGATTTTTGTTGATTGTTGCTGACTTGTTGTTTAGTTTAAAGGCTAAGTACCCACCTGCATTGGCCGTGAAAAACTTGATTCTGGTAGCATATTCAAGTGATCAAATAAAGAAAACAGTGGAAATGAGGATTAGTGCAACTACACCAATTTAATGTTTCGAATTGAATGTTTTAGTTGTTACTTGTTATGGATTCTCTCGAATTCCAAGCATGTTTGTTATAAAGCCTTTCATTTCAACATCCGTCTTTGATTTAGATTTAGTTCTGCTTTGTGAAATGCATCTAAATTGGTTATCGTGGATGTGTGCTACGGATTTTCAATTCGATTTGTGCTAGATGTTTACAATTTTGAAACATGGATAGTTCATGAGTAAGTCGTGTTCCTTTGCTTGGGATAGATGAAAAATTGGGTATGTCATATTATATCAGCTGGTTGGTAGCTTTTCTTTTTTTTTTTTTTTTGCTGAAAATGGGAATTATATTAATCAAGAAACAAAGTTGGGAGTAACAGACCCATTACAATCATTAAAAACAAACACTGCTAAAACAGAATCTGTGGAATTAATGACTTGACATTGAAGAGGAGCATCGAGACCACACTTAGCCAAAAGATGTGCACACTTGTTTGCATCTCTATAAACATATTGGAGAGTTGCTTGCCAAACTTCCAATCCAAGTAAAAGAATGACTTTTGTCATTGACAAACTTCTAGCCAATTTGATTCCATATAACAATGCATGAAGCTCAGCTGGTTGGTAGCTTTAATACCTTCTTAAGATTATTTTTATCCCTTGCTAAGTTTCTGTTAAGTGCTCCACCTCTAATTGCAAGCACCATTTATATATTTTGGGGAATTGTTACCGGTCCCAACAGAAAAGGGTCCAATGTCCTAGTTGTGTTACTGTGAATTACTTGAACGAGTCTGGAATGAAATAAGTTTATGTTTTATTGTCAAATGATCTTGGAACCAGTTGCCTCTGCTAATACAATTGGATTTTAAGTTCTTGTTGCTGTAACAACACTTTGAAACTTGGTCAGGATATTTGGCTATTGACAAACCTGGTGCTTCAATTGGAGTTTTTTTTATTTGTGTAGCGAATGTATCTTTTGGGTGCAATAGCAATTCGCCTTCATTGCCCCAGAAATTTTGTTCCACTGCCATCTCATATTCATGTAAAACTTCTAAAACCCTATGTGCAACATACAATCATGCATTTTCCTCTTCGACCGGAAGGTGATCGAATTCCACGGGGTAGGCTTGCTGAAGAAGGGAAGAACAAGTTTATTTATACAAGTCAAAAATGATAAGAGTATAGAATACAACTTATACTGTATCTTTAAGCCAAATTTCGGTGTAAAATCGTCAAAATGTGACTTTAGTTAATTATTTAATACATATGAAGGATTAATAGGGTATTGAAGTTGTTAGCACAACAGTATGTTTAATTTTGTTTAATTTTTATATACTTACTATAAAATTTATTTCTAATCACATATATTTCTTTATTTATTATTTTTAACATATTAAACTAATATTTGATCAATTCAATTAAAATTGTAACTGATATTGATATGTTGTATCCTAATGCAACTACTGAGATAACAGCTTAAAGTGGTTCTTTTCATTTCTTTATTTCTTCATGTGTAATTCATAAAATGATTCTCTTATCTTTATTTTGACAGAGCAAATCTTATTTTAAAACTTAGTTTGATTTAGTACTGTTATCTTAGTTTATTTGTTAATTATATAATCTTAGTAAGGGCCGATCCTGAGATTCTTGGTGCCTTGGATGAACTAAAGAAATGATGCCCTTATAATCATTTGAAAATTATCCTTTTTGTATTTTTTTTCTGCAAAATCATTAAACCCGTTCATAATCAAGGTTCTTTAAAAAGTCATTTTCGATAAAAATCAAAGCAAGATTATGCAATCAAATCAAGAGAATGAGAGAATTAGGGGAAAAAAATCTAAATGATAAATAAATTAGGAACATATCAAATTTTAAATTATATTAAATTAAAAAGATATTCTAATATATACATATACATTTGCCATATTATTTTTATTGGTAAAAAAATAATTATATATATTTTTTATTTAATATCTATATATACTATATAATAATTTTTATCTATTATCAACGGGGTCCTGGACGGTCGCCCACCTTACCGTAGTCAGGGCCAACCCTGATCTTGTTGAATTGAGTTAAATCAGCTTTTCATTCAAAACGTATTATATTTGTGATTGGTACATGACAAATATATTGATATGCTTAAAGGAATTGTGAGTGAGCCAGAGAGGAAGAGCATGGAACAATTATTTACAGAGCCTCAACTAATAAATCTGTACAAATATATGGAAATGTCCCATATACTGATATACACCTATACCATTCACCAAAATGAGTGGAAAAACTTACAAACGCCATCAATGACCCATTTCATTAGCTTCAGCTCAATAAATGAAAACAGAATAAATTTAACATGAAAAAAAGAAAAGAGGAGAAAAAGCAAAGACAGGAACAATTCTTATCTATTTGACCTTGTCCCTCAGATAAGTTGTTGGTACCCAGATCGAAGCTGCTGTCAAAGGCCTTGTTTTCCAACACAAAGCCAACCTACACTTCACGAACTGCACCCAATACCCTCCACCAAATAGGCTCACCAAGAACTTGGCTTGAGAAATATTAGAGGTAGTCATAGGAACTCGTTTAAACCCTTGCAAGGAATAAAATCCTTCTTTCCACAACATTCTCCTCTCTCTTTCACAAGGAAACTGCCTCACACTGTCTAAAATCCTGAGCCCCAAAACCTCTTTTTCTATCAACCTTAACTCCATCTTGTGGCTACCCCACAAACTACTAGCAAGTGAATCAGAAAGTGCAGTGTAGTGATGCAAAGCCTCACAGAAGAACTCCACAAAGGACATGGATTTGAGTCTAGAGAAATTAAACAGTTCTTCTTCCACTAAAACAACAAGCTTAGGTGATAATTTTCTTACACCATCTAGGAAAGTTTTGACCAATGAGAAACTCCTGTTAGGCATCCACTGGTGTATCATGCAGTTGACTATAACTGTATGACCAAGTTCAACTCTTTGAAAATCTTCTTCCCTCACCATCATCATCTGATCAAACATAAATGGAAAATTGATAGAAGCTGCAAACTCTTTTAGCCTTCTTCCTGTTTGTTGAACAGAAGCTGCACTTTGATGATCCACTGTGATGGCTGTTACTCTAAGGGAAGTACTCTTCCTCATTGCAAGGTCAACCATCAACGGTGGCCACTGTGATCCCTCCATGATATCAAAATCAATGACATGAACCTCCACATCACCTTCTGTAGCTTCAAAGATAGCCTGGTTGGCAGTGAAATGAGCAAACTTTACATAAGGAGTGAGTTCCTGGAGTATCTGATACACACACAAAGCATTTGTCTGTGTAGAAACAGACTCACACTTCACTTCAGGAGCATTTATACACTTATAATACAGACCCTGAGTAAAGAAAAAAGCCAACCTCTTCAATAAACTATCTCCACTTTCTAATGATGAAACATCAATGTTAAGCTTCTCAATCATGTCTGAAGCAAGAGTCCAGTTCTGTGCTTCTACAGCTTCAGCTCCTGTCAGCAAGAGATCAGCTAAACTTGTCTCTTCCATTAACTCTGCTTGAATTCCCTTCAAATTAGAATCCCTTTCCCTTGAAAGATGCACATTTTCATGGGGTTTCAGGGTAACTTCATGACACAGTTCAGTCCCTAGACCTATTGTTCCATTGTGATTCATGAAACCATCAAAGTCCAGGTGCTGTGTGTGTGGCTGCAGGAGCAATCCTTCCATAGACTCTAGGTCAAAGACTTCATCATGGATGGTATGTGGAGATAAGAGATCTTCTCCTTGGAATGGAAATGCATTTTCTAAGCTACATTCTTGGAGTTCATTCATGTGGGCAGGGCTAAATGAGTAATCAAATTGCTCACAATCCATCACATTCATGGCAAATAATGAAATAAAGGCTCACACAGAAACTCCTCGGTTCTGGCTAAATTTAATGCAAGTACTCTTTATTTATAGAGAGGAGAGAACCTAGCTAATCTCGATTTTCATGAAGAAGAAAAAAACTAAGCTTGAATTTAGAATAATTAAACAAGTAAATAGTTTAAAATTATAATAAGGAGGGAACCATGTATTATGAAACTGTATATGTATTATATATTTATATTAGAGTTGAGAAAAGTGTGCCTTCAAGATGTAGCTTAAATGATAAGAAATGGGTAAGATTAGTATTAGCCTAGTAGGAAAGAGGTCTTAATATTTAACATTACTTGTAAAGAAAGAAAATTATTATTCAAAATACTGCCCTTGAAAGTTGAAATAACAATTACACTAATATATAACATTAATTTTTGGTGTTTTTTTATGTCTTCTTAATATATCAAATCAGCTTTTCAATACTTATCAGAGTTGAGTGCCATAGTAAGCTGGGTTACATTTTTAATGAGAGGGCTAAAATTCAAATCTTAGAAAAAAATAGTTGTTTTGGAAGCATGACTTCTTTCATACTCCAACTCATAATTTAAGGCATTAGCTTTTACTAATGTATTGTTAATGAAAGGTGGAAGGGTGGTAGCATCATGCAGATAGGATTTGCAATCATGCATGCGTAGAGTCAGCAAGAGCAATATAATCAATATAGAAACATGCAAGTGTTCAGATCCACCGTATCAGTGGTGGCTGGAAAAAATATATACATAATAGTTATAAGTATATGTAATATTGTTTGTGTATGTTGGGTACATGACACGTGGATGAGAAGCTTTGGTCAGAGTGTACCCAATCAAAGTTAAGCAAAACAAAACAATAGTTTGAGCTGTAACTAAAAGGCAAAAAAAAAATTATTATTTATCAATAGGGTTTAGACGCATTTAACAACTCAATCTGTGGAGTTTTTGGAACTTCTTGAATAGAAAATTGCAAAAAAGGGTAAAGATTTTGAGTATATTCTTTTGGCCCTGGTACTTGAATAGTCTATTGATATCAGGTTGTCTCTTTCAATTTGTTTGGTGAGCTGAAAATAGATACTCAGCTTAAGCAGTAGAGCAGAAAGTGGTAAAAAATCCATGAAAGAGAAACATAAAACACACAACAGCTGAAATTTCCGGAGGTGAAAGTAGTAGTACACAGTTCAAACAATTGGAACCTAATATCATATATCCTATAGAGCAGAGTGTTTGTGTATGATAGAGCATTATCTTAGGATTTAGTTAGTTTAGTTAGTTTAATTTTATATATTTAATTATATTTTATCCTAAATTATCGTCTTTTTTATGAAAATCCTAAATTATCTTACACTACAAGAATACTGTTATTTACCGACGGAAATTTTCCTACCGAACTAGTATCAGTCGGAAATCGAGTCGTTACCGATGGCAAAAGCCGTCGGTAATTATGAATATGAAAAGTTACCAACTTTACCGACGGAAAGTCCGTCGGAAACATTACCGACGGTCATTCCGTCGGTAGGTTTGGCGGGAACCACAATTTTTTTGGCGCCAGAGGTTTCCGACTGAAAAGCCGTCGGAAATTGAGATGTAATTAGCCACGAACAGTCCTTTGGAAATCGGGACATAAATTATCAACGGAATTTTCCGTTGGAAAATCAAAAATTTGGTTACCGATAGCTTTGACCATCGGATATTACTTGATAACTGTGCTGGCCAACCCTTTCCCCCCACTTCCCCATTCTCTTCTTCTCTCACACTCACCTCTCCGGCTCTCCCTACCCTCTCTGCCCACCACCTCCTCCCACCACAACGGCGACGAACCACCGTCCCCCACCACCGCGACGGCCACCCCCGCCACCCTCTCCCTCTCCTTCTCTTCTAGGCCTCTCCCTCTCCTTCTCCCCCACTGTCTCGCGCGGTCACACCCTGGTTTCGATCTCGGCCGTGACTAGCACCGTCGGAGGACAAACCACCGCCCCCCACCGTTCCCCTCTCTGTCTTCTCCTCTTGCAGCTCTGCCCCCCACCACAACCACCTCCGCGAGCCACCACACAGCCGCCACCACCACCCCAGCTTTTTGGTATCCTAGTTTTTTATTCATTTGGTATTTATTTATGCATTTTTTCACTGTTTTGTGCATTTTTTGTTTGCACTGGTTTGCATCTGTTTGCGGGTTGCCACCGCCGCCACCGTCGTGAGCCACCCAGTTTGCTGTTTTCACCTCTTCTCGGCCTCAAGTAATCTATTCAATTTTATCCATGTTTTTTTGTTCTTTCTTTGCATTTCCTTTTATTGAGATAAATATATTTGAATAGAATGTGTCTTGCTTGCTAGTGTGCAATTGTATTTTTTAATTGTTTCTGGTTGTGGTCACAAAAAATTAACCATATCCTTACATGTTAATTTATGATTAATTCTTGAGGATGAGGGTGAATTTTAGTATAATATAATTTTTTTATTAATTTGATTATGCCAACGATACAACGTTAATATAAAACCTTAACCTTAACGTAGGTCTTAGATCTCAACGACTTTAGTATTATAAATTAATACAACATTATATCAAGCAGACACGATTACCTACTCGTTAATTGTGCATCGGAAAAAGCTGCTCAGGGTCACTACAAAAAAAAGGGTGTTTAGCGACCGAAGAAATCGGTCGCTATTCATCAAAATTCGGTCACTAAATAGGTTAACGACCGAATTAGCGACCGAATTATGACGGTTGCTAAAACCCTGGTCGCTAAATCATTTAGCGACCGAATTTGTAATCGGTCGCTATTAGCAACCAAATAATTCGGTTGCTAATTTATAAAAATCGGTCACTAAATTGGTCTCCTAAAACCAGCTATGTGACCAAATTTAGCGACCGAAAATTCGGTCGCTAATTCGGTCGCTAAATTGGCCACCAAATTAAAAAAAATCAGTCACTAAATGTGTCCCCAAAACTTGTTCTAGGGACCAATTTAGTGACCGATTTCTTTAAAAAACATATAACAAACCAAATATTTTTTTTTTTATAAGCTAAAGTGTATTGAAAGAGTATAATGGGTACTCTAAACTCATAAACAAAAGAACCAAATACAAGAGGGATAAGGTAGAGATTCAACCAAAGTCGGAGAAGACAATAATGGTTGATATACTAACTAATCGTCGACCAAAAAAGAATTCCTCAAAGACCTAATATCTAAAACCAATCCACCACCCAGCTATTGGCAATTTAGTGCCTAAAAGCTTATTAGGGATAATTGCAGCAAAAGAGAAAAAGCCCTTTGAACCTTTACATCCAAGAAAACACCAAATTATGGGGATCTTTGTGGAGTTCACCAAGGAACCGTTTGAATCCAACTTTTAGACCTTTGTGGAGTTCATCGCCTCCATTGTCCCTTAAAAAGTAATTGTCTTCCCAACTCTGCATAAGAATATAATGAGACAAAAATATAATGCTTCCCTTATACAAGAATATAATGAAACACAGATGATTGAATGGAAAATTGGATATAAAATGTATCCACAAATTCGCAATCTTCAAAATCTTCAACAACCTTGTAGGCTATAATCCTTTTCTATCAAGTTGTCTTATCAATAAGAGAAAGAGAAAGCATATCATACAAAGTCTAAAAGAAATGGGTAGGATTCATTTCTTCCCTTTTCTTTACATTTCATTCTTTCTAAAAGTTTCCACACAAAGTCTAAGAGATATGCTTTGTGGACTTACTCACGTGAAGAGATGTTCTTGTTGACATGTTCGCTAGAAACCAAACCACAAAAATTACCCAGAAATACATCATACCCTGCGAATAAGAAAATAATATACATGATATAATTCCAAAAAATGATGTTCCCTAAAGCACAAATATTATCTTGACAAACATTACAAACCTTGGTCATACGCTTCAAAAGCTGGAGAAACAACAACACCATTAGATACCCAACTGAATCCAATTCATTTTAATTTCTGCATTTCACACATAGCAATCACACTATATGATATTTCAATGCAAACTCAAACTCAACCAATATTATTCAATTGTTACATATCTTGAAACCACATATAACCAAAAGTTCAAAGATACTTGCATGCTTATACCCATTAACAAGAGTTCAACCATTTTTATCATACAAAAATATAAAATCAACATGCTGGAGTTCAAAACCAATTTACATCTCATACAACAAATAAAATTCAATAACACATTGAGCAATTGATTCAAGCATTTTCTCAAACAGATTATGTTCAATCTAACAAGTTGATTCACATAGAACTAGAATTCATAGGACAATAAAACCAGTTTCACGGTCCCAATTTCATAAAGCAAGCTTTAATTTTAAGATTAAAATCTGAAATCAAAGGGTTAGGGTTAGGGTTTCAAAATCAATTTGGGGGTTTTGAATCTGAGACACAAGAGAGGGTTTTGACTCACCCAAGGAAGAAGAAGTTGGGGTGGTGTTGTGGGGCTCCTCGCGGCGGCGGACGGCGATGTCACGACGTCCAGCAGCGGTGACAGTGTTCCTGTAACACCCATGTACTCAAAACTTGAAGGTAAGTCTAGGAGATGAAGGAAGGAACTTAAACTAACAAAGAGAGGTGAGAAACCACCAGGAATGGAAGTCAAACCACCTTACCGTGGCGGAGGACGGCGCAACCGCAGCTGTGCGTGCCAGGAGGGCGGTGGCGAGTCGCGGGTCATCTGCCCTCGCCGTGCGGTGGCCGAACGGCGGCCTCAGGGCGGTGGTCGCGCGACTGAGAAAAAGGAAGGAAGAAGGTAGAAGATGAAGTTGGGGAGAAGGAAGAAGAAGTGTGGAATAAGAAGGAAAAAAGAGCAGAGAAAGAGAAGAGAATGTGAGGGAGAGGGCGTCGAGACCAAAATATTAGTTTTAGGGATTTTAGTTTTAGCGACCGAATTATTCGGTCGCTAAATCGGTCGCTAAGATGGTTAATTTGAAATTTGAATTCATAATTTTAGCGACCGAATTATTCGGTCGCTAAATCGGTCGCTAAAACGCTCTATTTTAATTTTTTTCGCGTCGTTTAGAGACCGATTTAATATCGGTCGCAAAAGATAACTTAATTTTAACCGTTGCATTTAACTCGGTCGCCATTTCGGTCGCTAAAAAATCATAAATTTATGACTTTTACTTTCCTTTATTTTGCGATCAAAATAGAGACCGATAACTCTGCTACGCTCTATTTCGGTCGCTATTTCGGTCGCAATATCAACTCTAATCAGTGTTTGATTTAGATCCTACAATCGGTCGCCTTTTCGGTCGCAAACAGCAACCAACAAATTCGGTCGCTATTTTCGGTCGCTAAATAACCTTTGTTTTGTAGTGTGCATCGAGGATCGTGGACGACGAAATCGACCGTGATTAAAACAAATAGTGTAAATAAAATTGAAAACCACTAGTCACATTTGTAAATAAAATAAAATTAGTTATATAAAACAATATTAAAATTAAATATATAAAACCGACCCATACTACACCATCCCCGACCCACACTACCCCATCCTCCACCCATATTGCACCCACTCGCTTTGGGCCACGACGCCCACTAGCCGGCTACTCGCCGCCCCCTACTGTATCTTATTATTCAAATTTTATATTATAATTGATTGCTTTTATTCCTGTGTCGGTTGCAGGCAGGAGAGCTTGCCCGGTCTGTTGATGTCCCCATGGTCTTTGAGCAGACGCATATTCGCTCGGACACAAGCGAGTTTGTTGATGAGAGGTTGAGGCAGACAGTGGTGAGCTAAAGTGTCTTTTTACATTTAATGTATCTTTTTATTATTATAGTTTAATAATATAATTTTTGTAATGTATTGACGCAAGAGGATTACAATGCCAGGTTCAGTCAGGTAGTGTCTGAGGTTGCCTCCTGCTCTAGTGCCTCGGATCCTTCCCAGCTGGGCCCCGCCGAGGTTGAGCGATTACAGACTCGGGTCTGGATGGATGTGGCCGGCGGGAAGAAGAAGGGGCATATTTATGGTACCGCGACTTTGGCTCGTTCCATCACTCGGGGGGTCGACGTCGAGCTTGACATTCGGGAGTCTACCTCCGACTCACAGGACATGGAGGAGGTGCGCAGCTGAGGCAGGAGCTGCAGGAGTAGAGGCAGACTTCAGAGCACATGGAGCATTGAGCAGATCACATGCAGCAGCAGATGGAGACATGGTCTATGGTGATGACCTCTCTACTCGATTGACTTCCACTAGAGAGGCGCAACGCTATACAGGAAGTCATCCACCGACCAGTACTCCACTACTTCTACCGTGCCGCCACCACAGTCGCATGATTCTGGTGTGTCTTCTAGTCCGTAGCTTGATGGTCAGCTGACGCCGGTGAACTCCCCCGACAAGATGATGATGACAATTATTATGATGATTATTATGATAGTTTTAGATTTAGTTGTGTTTTGTAGATAGACGGATATTTTATGTATGGAATATTTATATTTTTATGTTAATTTAAATGCCTTTTTAAATTTATTTGTAATTTCAATTTTGGTTTTAAATTAATAATATAATATATTAATTATAATAAATCAAATAAAAATTAATATTTAAAATAATAATAATAATTTATATTTTAAAAAATTTAATAATTTAAAAAAATTTAAAAATAATCATTTGATTTCCTACGGAAATTGCCGTTAATTAGTAAGCGCATCACCAGATTTCTGATGGAAAATCCGTTAGAAAAGTTTCCGACGGAAATTTCCGTCGGTAAGACACCAACACTTTCCGAAGGCTTTTTCCATCGGAAATTTCCGACGGATATTAACTGTGTCCTACGCGTCTAGTACCGACCGAATACTGTCCGTCAGAAATGCAATTTTTCGACGGCTTTTTATCCTTTCCGACGACTTTTGGCCATGGGTAATACCCTTTTTTATAGTGTTATTTGTTTTAATATCGCCCTTTAGTTATATTTTATTTTATTATTGTCTGTTGTAACAACTTTACTTATTTAACAAATTTAATTTATGGTCTAACTCACTTGAGTTCAGGCAACATTTCCAATCAAAACATCTTCATGGTATGAGCTAGTTATGGCTGACACCTTGATTTAAGAATCACAAACACTTTCTCCAACTCGACCATGACCATCTTTATCATTGCTGGAAAAAACAAAACAAAACCGAGTTATAACTTCATAAGTACATTAAAACATGTGTAATAATTTTTACACATGTTATGTTTTCATTGATGGGTTGTTACATGTCTTAATATTATTGAAAAATAACACCTATTATTATACCTATGAAATTATATATAAGTCGTCTAAAAAAATTGATTGCTCATATTTTTCCTCATGTTTTACCTTCCCAACAGGAAATAATTATTTTTAATTATGTTTTTATCTTCTTAACAATAAATCAGTAACTCATTATAATCATTCATTATATTTTATATTATATCAAATAAGAATATTTTTGTAAGGTATATGCATACACCCCAATTAACCTGGAAGGTGCATGGAGTAATTGGCTCCAAGACTTTTAGGTAACAGGACAAAACAGTGAAAACACCAAGCCCTAACCTAACGTTCATGACATGTTTAGTTACGTGGGTAGGGAAGAATCAGGCCGACGTTGGAATATTCTCTTCCTTACCAATTGAAATCGGGGATGGATCTTTGAATAGTAATCGATCAAGTGATTTAATTTATGATTTAATTTGCTTCCTGCCACACTTGGTCTTTAATATTCCATAATCCATACGTCCCTCCTCCATCTTTTTTAACACCAATCAGTACATCTGATATTTTAGCTCCTGAAGTTATTTTTTATTCTCTTAAGATGACGTTAGTATTGTACCTAAATGCCTGCAAAAATAATTGAGCCAATCCTCACAAATGTGTACATTTTGTCCCATCCTGCCTATTTGCTGCTTCTTTTTTTGTCTTCTTTATCCCATCGTCAGTCATTCATAGCCTAAATGTTATCACCATTGATGTAATATAAAGATTTAATATTATAAAAGATGTATTTTTGTGTATGCATAGAAGTCATTAGGTCACATATAATTTTGTGTTAAAAATGTTAATATGCACAAAAATATGTATTCTATCTAAGAAAAGCCTGCAGATTATATAAAACTTCATATACGTTACCAGTTTTGGTATGATCCTTCGCAGTTTCAGAGGGAAAACTTCATAATAAACTCTCCTCTTATTGAAAAATAATAAAACAGATGGAATAATCCACAATACACTAGTGCAGAATAGGGATTCTACATCGGAGTTTACACATCGATTTATTAGAAACCGATGTGTAAAACGAGGCGGTGACATTTTTGAAATTAAAACCAAAGTATTACACATCGGTTTAGAGAATAACCGATGTATAAAACTTTTACACATCGGTTATTTCTAACCGATGTTTAAAATTAAAATAAAAAAAATTTAAAGTCAGAATTTTTAACATTCAACATCGGTTCTTGATGAACCGATGTGGAAAATTGTGATTAACAACATCGGTTTCTAGATAACCGATGTATAAATTATAAATAAAAAAAAATAGAAATTAAAATTTTACTTTTACACATCGGTTTTAAATAACCGATGTATAAAATTTAAAAAATAAAATAAAAGTTTAAGGTTTAAACATCGGTTTTCTAATAACCGATGTGTATAATGTTAACCACATCGGTTTTTATCATAACCGATGTGTAATATTGCCAATTTTTATTCTGTTCCGCGCGCTATCCCTGCATTCTTCATTTTCGAGTTTTGCTAGCTGAACCCTAAAACAGCTCTCTCCCTGTGCTTTACCTTTGCGTTTGGATGCTCGCCTCTCACTCGCTCTGTCCGCTTGCCGCCATTGCTTCATTCTCTGGTGAGTGCTTCCTCCATTTTACTTTGCTTCACTTTCCCCTCACCTCGCTCTCTCCACACTGGTTTGCGCCTGTTTTTAGGGGGTGAAAGAGGTTGGAAGGGTTTCCTGTTTCTACACTCTTTTCTCTTGGCTGGTGTTGATTATAAAATGTTGCCCACTGCATGTTGTTATTTGTTGGCCACTGCATGTTGATGTTAGATGATTATATGTTGATTTTGATTCTTCAATTCATGTGTCTGTATTGCATGTTAGTTGCTTGCGAAAGTGTTTGAACTGCTTTCTTGGAGAGTTTGTCCCCATGTTCCCGATACTAGCAAAGAAAACCTAGAAAAGAAAATCATGTTAACATGCCAATAATATGTTTGGTTTTGGATTTGAGATATGGAATACATCTTAAACATGCTTTAAGCCTCTTTTCAATCTCGCTCATGATCTATCTAAAATCACATGGTATATGAGAGAAATTGGCATCATTCTTGGTTGTATTATTTTCAAGAACCACTATGGTTTGTGTTCCAATATATGTGTTGCCTAAGGTTCAATATGATGTGCTTGAAGATCATATCTAAACGGAAGGAGAAAAAAAATACAAGGAAGTTGAATGCTTTTAAAAATCTTCTTGTTTTTCTTTGGAAATCTTAGATGAAGCAATGTAAGACAATATAGGCATATTTAAGAACCTTTTAAGAAAAAGGTTGAGAATACGTTGACAAGTATAGGAAGAAATGGAGATTTTTTTAAATTACTTTGTCACCTGCATTAAAGCACTATTGTTGATTCTTTACCTAGTTTCTTTTTGTCTTAACCGTGATGCCCCGCTAGAAATTGACAGGTGTTATTTTCCCGGACTACGGATTTGATTTGAGGAGTGTCCTTGACTCAGCTGCATAGTGCTACTACCTCCGCTTTGTTCACTTCTCTGTTGTCTTTTCATAATAACAACTAGGCGTGTCTCTCGAAGGTACGCTTTGGTGAAAATCTTTCATTGGAGTTTTAATGTATTTTCTTGAAAATTTATTTGATTCGATAATATGCCCACAATAATTAGTAAAGCCTTAGTTTCCCGCTTGAGATGCAATACTAATGAGCGTACGTGTACGTGCTTAATGTACCGCTCATTGTGTTGGATCTTGAATTGTCCAAAGTTGACAGTTTGGGAAAAAATTTTTTCTTAATTCAGCTTAAAATAGTTATTCATTGATTCTAATGTTATATACTTGATGAAAGTTCGGATTGATACATTTCCTTTCGCTCTCCGGTGCATACTTTATCGTGGTGGATGTCATCGCGTTCAAGTAGTGTACGTCTGAGATCATGGGAAAATGCCGCTGAAATTTTGTCGAGTATGAGCATGAGAGTTAAGGACTAATCGTTAACCGAATGTTGAAAAAGTTTCTTCTCGAATGGGATAGGGCCATACCCTGCCATAAGAAGTGGTTGATGAATATGTTGGACTAAGTACGAAGGTATTGGTTTAGTCATGGATCGCGGTTGGATGAATGCTAGACGGACAAGTGATGAGTATGAGAATGGAGTGGAAGATTTTCTACGCGTTTGCAAAAACAAATGCTCCCGATAGTGGTAACGGTAAGGTTTTATTGTCCTTGTGTTAACTGCTTGAATGAGAGACGACTAGAAGGCGAGGAGATACGTGATCATCTTATTTGTGAGGGGATTTGTAAGAGTTATACAATATGGATATGTCATGGTGAATCGTTAGACAGAGCCGAGGGTGTCTGGATAGAGAGGAAGTTGATGACGTGGAAATGGACGATGGACTAGAGGACATGATCCGTGATGTCGGGCAAGAGTCTTTTCGGCGCGCACATGTGTATGATACTTTGTGCAATGATGCGCAATTGGCTTTGTATCCGGGTGCACTAATTTCACACGGTTGTCGGCGGTGTGTTAAGATTGTTCAATGTGAAGGCGAGAAATGGGTGGAGCGATAAAAGCTTTACCGAATTGCTTGAGTTGTTGAAAGAAATGCTTCCGAGAAGGCAACACATTGCCATCTCGAAACTATGAGGCGAAGAAGATATTGTGTCCGATGGGTATGGAGTATAAGAAAATACACGCTTGCCCCAATGATTGCATATTGTACAGAAAGAGTTTGAAGAGATGCACGAGTGCCCTGGTGTGGGGTATCACGCTACAAAGTGAAGGATTCTGATTCTAGTTGTTATGTTGTCACAAAAGGTCCTCCCCCGAAGGTGTTATGGTATCTTCTCGTGATTCCGCGGTTCAAGCGATTGTTTTCTAATGTAAATGACGCAAAGAACATTAGATGGCATGCAGATGAGAGGAAGTGTGATGGACGGCTTCGCCATCCGTCCGATTCTTTGCAATGGAAGAGAATTGATAGTTTGTTTACTGATTTCGAAGAATGAGCCCTGAAACCTCGTGGCTTGGACTTGCTACCGATGGAATGAATCCATATGGAAACTTAAGTAGTATTCATAGTTCATGGCCTGTTCTCCTTGTAATTTACAACCTCGTCTCCTTGGTCGGGCATGAAGCGCAAATACATTATGTTAAGTATGATGATTTCGGGTCCTAAACAGCCAGGAAATGATATTGATGTTTATCTGAGTCCCTTGATTGAAGACTTGAGAATGTTGTGGGATGAAGGCGTTGATGTGATTGACGGGTATTGCCGTGAGACGCCCTCAGATTACGTGCCATGTTATTTTGCACCATCAATGACTTTCCAAAGATACGGAGCCTCGTGTGGGTATAGTGTTAAGGGGCATAAAGCATGTCCAATATGTGAAGAAGGCACATGTTACCATCAACTGCAACATGGAAGGAAGATGGTTTACCTTGGGCATCGGAGATTTCTCCCGACGTAATCATCCTTATCGTAGATCGAGGAAAGCTTTCAATGGACTTCCTGAGAATGAAATTGCTCCGGTGGCCTTGACCGGAGAGCAAGTTTATGAAAGGGTGAACAACACTAATGTTATCTATGGGAAGACCCGTAAAGAAGGCTACAGAGAAGAAAATATGAAAGAAGAGGTCGATCTTCTTTGATCTTCCATACTGGTGCAAGCTTGATGTAAGACATTGTATTGATGTGATGCATGTAGAGAAAAATGTGTGTGATAGCTTAATCGGAACGCTTCTCAACATTCAAGGCAAGACAAAGGATGGTGTGAATGCTCGTCTGGATCTAGTTGCGATAGGTATACGAGGGCAGTTAGCTCCACTTAAAGTGGGGGATAAGAAGACTTATTTGCCCCCAAAGATGTCATACTTTATCAAAAAAGAGAAAAGAAGTTTCGTGGAATGTCTACGGGAGTCAAAGTGCCACAGGG
The DNA here is from genome assembly GCA_030762895.1 of Sophora flavescens. Lineage (NCBI taxonomy): Eukaryota > Viridiplantae > Streptophyta > Magnoliopsida > Fabales > Fabaceae > Sophora > Sophora flavescens. The sequence goes on along the minus strand of CM061068.1, from coordinate 51,585,899 downwards.
TTACTCTTCAAATATTAGAAGACTTGTCTCAATGAAAGATCTCAAATTAGTTGGCTTAAAGTCTCATGATTGTCATGTCTTGATGCAACAACTACTACCGGTGGCCATTCGTGACATATTGCCTAAAAAAGTCAGACATGCCATTACTAGGTTATGCTTATTCTTCAATGCTATATGTAGCAAGGTCATTGACACTAAAAATTTGGATGAGTTGGAAAATGAGGCAGCCATTGTATTGTGCCAATTGGAGATGTATTTTCCACCTTCATTTTTTGGCATCATGGTTCATTTGATTGTTCATCTAGTGAGGGAGATTAGATTGTGCGGTCCCGTTTATTTAAGGTGGATGTACCCGTTGAGCGATACATGAAGATCCCGAAAGGATATATGAAAAATCCACACCGTCCCAAGCATCTATTGTTGAAAGGTATGTTGCGAGAAGAAGCTATTGAGTTTTGTACAGACTACATGTCGGAAGCGGAACCCGTAGGGCTTCCAAGTCTCGCCACGAAGGAAGATATGATGGTAAGGGTACACGAGGTATCACCGTTAAGAGCATGGATCGGGAGGAAGTGCTTCAAGCACATTTGTATATATTGAATAACACTGATGAGGTTGAACCATACTTATGTGAGCATAAAAGCATCATCAATGAAACTTACCCTAGAATGAATGAAAAATGGTGTTTGAAAAAGCATAACAAGACTTTCTTGAACTGGTTTAAAGAAAAAATTGCAAAGGATGGTACTGCTTCTGCTACATTAAAATGGCTAGCACAGGGGCCTAACTTTGATGTCATATGCTGGAGTGGGTACGATATCAATAAGTTTTCCTTCTATACAAAGTCCCAGGATGACAAAAGTACTATACAAAACAGTGGGGTTATGGTCGTCGCTGAGTCCATGCATTTCTCTAGTTCGAAAGATAAAAACCCTGTTATGGCATCAGTTTCATACTTTGGAATCATTGAAGAGATATGGGAGGTTGATTACACGAAGTTTAGAGTACCTGTTTTTAAATGTCAGTGGGTCGACAGTAACAATGGTGTGCAAACCGATGAGTTAGGATTCAAATTGGTGGACCTTAGTAAGGTAGGTAATAAAGAGGAACCTTTCATCATGGCATCCCAAACAAAACAAGTGTTTTATATCCGTGATCCTTCTAACAAAAGGTGGTCAGTGGTTCTCCAGGGAAAAAACATGTATAATGGTAGTGAGGGAAATCACGATTCAACTCTTGATATTTCTGATACTCCTTCTTTCTCAACACAAGTGCCTAATTTCAATGAGGAAAATGAAGTGGATGATGTACATGCTACTCGTAATGATCACCAAGAAGGGTTATGGGAGAACTTTACTAATTGACCACAAAGTAAGTTTAGTTTGATATTACCATCAAGTTTGGCATATTATATGTTTACGTTGATATTTATAAGTTATGTTTATGTACGTTGATCGATATTTATAAGTTATGTTTGATATTTATCCAGACATACTAACAAGTTTTTTTTTTTTGTGTTTAAACAGTATACATGGATGATCATGAGGATATCCCTCCTTCATGCAAAGGGTCGTAGACCCCGCCTCACCGTAGAAAGGGTAGACGTGCCACACGGATGAGGAATTTGACTGCCAACCGTGGGTCAAATCAAAGGATAAGAGTGGATTTTGATGATAACCTCAAACCTATCGGGCCAATGGAAGATCGGGTTACCAGCTTTGTGGCGACCCTTGCTAGGAACAGGCCCAAGATACTCATTGATAGGTGGAGAGATGTACCGGTGGACGTGAAGGAGCATATATGGGAGAGTATTCTGGTATCTATACTTCTACGTCCCGTGTTTGTCTCAGTATCTACTTTATTTTTATCTTAATAATATCATACAAGAATTGCTGATTCTTTTGGTCTTAATGTAGTTGACATTTGACATACCGGATACATACGCTATGAAGAAGCGTTTGTCAAGTATCTGGAGAGCGTTGGAGGGCTTTTAAGGCCGACTGGCAGATACTATATATTCAATCCAAAAAGTAAAAAGAAACCCACTTGAGGTGTATCCGTTTCTTGACAAGGCGACGTGGGATCGCTTTGTTCAGAGCCGACGTGATCCCACTTTTCGTGTTAACTTATTTGATTTGTCTCTAAATTTATGTAATTGCATTAATTTCATTTACTTATGTAATTTAATTGTCTTTTATTTATAACAGGAGAAGAGGAAAAAGGGGCAGGAAAACCAAAGCAAGAATGTCTACCCCCATGTCATGTCTCGTGGGGGATATAAAAAGCTTGTTAAGAAAATGGTTGAAGAGGAAAAGAAAGACGTCAAAGGCAAAGATCTCAAAGCGGATCCTAATGCTGAAAATCTTCCAGAGGTTGTTGATCCACCTCCACCCCCACGCCATCGTTCATGGAAGAGGGACCGACAAAGAAAAACGGGACAATATACATCCGAGGAGGCCCTCAAGTAGCTGAGAGGATTGTAAGTATAGTTTGTTATAATTGTTATTTTAAGATTGTTACCGAATTGTAATGTGACCTGATATTTTTATGTGATAGGATGCCTTGGATGATCAGTTAACCCAAGGAACCTTTGTTCCTAGAGGACACAATGATATCTTATCTCTCGCCATCGGTAAACCGCACCACCCGGTCGTGTCATTGGTGTTGGATGGGGAGTCGGCATTCGCCAATACCATGGTTCATCTTCACACCAATGCCACAGGGATTCGGGTCGCAGATAGAGCACGACTAAAACAGGAGATTGCAAGCAGCTTCGGCAGGAGATGGCAGAGCGCTTTTCCCAAAGAGATGGCAATATTGACTTCTATGTCCCAACAGATGACAAAGGTGTCCAACCCTCCGCCCAACCCTCCGTCCATGTGAGCACTAAGGGCTCATGTGATCCTCCTCATCATCCCGAAAATGATGATGATGGTGATGTCCGCTGTCATTGCCGCCGGCGATGATGATGATGATGATGATGATGATGATGACGACCCTCGATAGGTGTGAGCCGTATGTTGATGATCATCATCATCGCCGCTAGTGGCATTGGGTAGGGCATATAATAAGTTAGGTAATATCATACACCATCGGTTATTACCTGGATGATCACCGAGGGTGTCTCTGAGATTATTCGAGATGCCCGATGCTCGAGTCCCCGTGCCCACCGAGGAGGTTCAAACAAATGGGTCGGGCCCCGTGAACTTCATCCTCCCGGCCAAGAAGACTGGTCAACTTTCTTGTTGCATCTGAGGTATTCGGTTAGTTGTGTTTTTCTATATTCATAGTTGAAATATATTTATTATTGTTTAAAGATAATGCTTTATTTTTATTCGTTATAGGATGTTGGAAATGATATTGTGCCTAAAAGGTCTGGATCTAGGAAGACCGGAGATGTCCGCTCCTCGCCAAGGTATTCATTTGACCATTTAGTTAATAATCGAATTAAATAACTTAATTATCCGTGATTACTAATATATATCTATGTTGTTTAGGGGATCGACAAAGGGGCACCTGGCCATGGTGATGATTTTAAAGTTCTGGCTATATAGGTTGTCACCATGGAGGATGATGCAGCCTTGGTAACGTTGGAACATGATGCCACCGTGAACTCGATATACCAAAGAAGGAACTTATGGAGATGGCACTCAATAAAGAAATGGCCAGTTCCGCACACATATCGCTTTGGTGCACGTAAGTACATTTTATTTATAAGTTAAGTAAGTGGAATTAATTTTTAAATACTATGATAATTAACATGTTTAATTTTTCCAATATATTAGGTATCTGCATCGTATGTTAGTCGATCGGGGTAACCTCGCCTTTTATGGGTTCATTGACCCCATGTTCATTCAGGGTGATGTTCTCGTAGCATCGAAGACCCTGGCCACTACCATACGTGATATACTTGCCCGAGACGATCATCAATTCTATCTTGCGCCTTATCTCAATAAGTAAGTACCGGTTATTTAAGTATAACTATATATGACTTAGTCACTAACTGCTCCGCAAATACAAATGGCATTGGCAAATCGCTGCTTTGTACCCAAGAATGAACGTCGTGGGTCTTCTTCGCTCATCGGGAAATAAGCCGCTTAATCAATCAAGACGATCATCGAAACGTAAGCATTAAAATACTTTATAATCGCGAATGCAATTGTTTTAATTATCTCAAATCTATTAGATATACTTTAATTAATGTTTTTGTCATGATAGGTCTATTAATGCATCCCACATGTTGCGTGGTGAAAGGTGTACTCGCCATCGATGGATTATTCCCAACGTAAGATATTTATTAGTTCAAATGCATCAAATGCAGGTGGGTACAATAATTGATTTCTATTTTATTTAATTCCTCATATTCTAATCGGGTTTCATTTGTACGTAGTCACGTATACAACATGGGTCATGGGAATGTGGCTACTATGTGATGCAATGGATGTTGGAAATTATCTCCTCCGGGATCACCGAAAGATGGAGTGAGGTAAATGTTAATTGACACAATTAGAAGTAATAGTATAGATTCGTTATATGTTTTATGTTAGTTTATTACTTAAAAGATATAATCTTTTGTCCAATTAAACTTGCAGATATTCAACAATCCAACTCCATTATCCGATTCCGACATCAACATCATAAAGAGGCGTTGGGCAACTTTCTTTCTTGAAGTGTACCACCCATAGTTTGTATATATGTAGTTAGTTTAAAAACTTATCATGTACTAGCTATAGTGTACCTTTGACTGATGATATGTATTAGTGCTCGTGTCCTGGTTCAATTCTTCTTCTCTCGTGTTTTGATGTAGCCTTGATAAAGTGTTGTTTTCATTCATTCGAAATTAATTAGGTCCCGATGCCCTCTGCTTTCGGGATTCGTGTGCTCACTAGTCATTTGATGAAATGTCGTATTTTTAACCATATGTGTAAAGAGCTGATTGTTTGTGCTAAGAAAATTGAATGAAGTATGTTTTGCTTTTGAATGATTGTGTCAAAACTGGTTTGGTGTTCTGTTGTTGTTTCTTGTTTGATCAGTGAGTCTTCGGGTTTGTTTATTGATCTGCATACATGAAACAGGGGAAAGGAATGATTGAAATGTAAATAACGGATTAAAAAAAATGAGATTTTACACATCGGTTCATCAAAATCGATGTGAAATTTAACTTTCTACATCGGTTTTACGTAGAACCGATGTGTAAATTTCACTTTACACACTCGGTTCTATTTAAAACCGATGTAGAAAGTTAAATTTACACATCGGCTTTAGGCAAAACCGATGTAGAAAGTTAAATTTCCAACTCGCTTATCAATCGATAAATTAATTTTCCACATCGGTTAATAAAAACCGACAGTTTAAAATATACTTTACACATCGGTTTTTTAACCGGATGTGTAAAGTGCAATAAACCACATCGGCCGCTTCCACATCGCTTTAAAACCGACGTGGAAAGCCAAAAATAACCGACGCTAATCTCTTTTCTACACTAGTGATAATCAACAAATCTTGAAACAAAAATAAAAAATCAATTACAAATCTATTTAACAATTTTAAATACAATTCATTGTGTATACCTCCCTCTCAAACCTTAACATTTCGTTAGATATGTGCCGTTACACTACAAAAATAATTATGTTTCACATATTTTCTAATAATTTCATGCATCGAATATGACATTGTGCAGTGGGACCTTTTTACTCTCTGAAGCTTTTTATACATAAGTACTGTTAATTTAGGGTCAATGATACATCAATGATGGTGCCATTTCTGGAATAAGATGGAACCAGAGGTCACATCATTGATGTCCTTACTCGCCTAGTAATAACAAATTAGCACAAAGAGGTTTGGTCGATGGCCTGGCCGCTATATTGGTCCCCAACCTCCACCAGTGATATTTATTTACGTAGAAATCATAGAACCAGCCAAACTAAAGGGGTTGTAGTTGTACTTTCAAAACATTTAGTCTTGTATGTAATTGTGTCATCATGCATCATCGTAACATGTAGACATCGCTACAAAAAGATTGATATGAACATTGATTAAAATTAATAGATAATAGGTTTGACATAGAAATTCGTTTTGGATTTCCGAGAGAGAAAAAAAAAACCTATTTTACTAATATCTAACCCACCATCCTCAAGTAATTGTATCAATGAAATTAAAGGTGATAATTTGCACAATATATTTGGCAATGTGCAAATAGGAACAAAAAAATGTCATCCTCGGATGAGTCCAATGGAGTAATCAAACTCTGTAGGAAAAACTAAAAAAATATCTCGTCAACTTGATATTAGTAACAGTGACTTGATTGCGAATTTGAATGCTTTGCATTCTTGTTTTTTTTTTTGTTGGATTGAGTATTTGAGTTACTAGCCAACCGATGGAACTAAACTACACGGACTACATGTAGTGATTAATGCTAACATGTCAGGACACTGGTGAAGGAATTGAAATGATAAATTTTCATGAAAAAACGATGTAGTCGATGTATTGATAAGTATGATTGTTTGTTTTTCAATAACATATTGCTATTTTTTCGATTCATTAACCAGTACCTTACACGCCTCTGTCGTTTCCGTATTGCCTCATGCCATAGCCTACGACAAAACGCAAGCCCTGCACTACTTACTATTGAGAACAAGGAATACTAAGTTTTTCTTTTTTCTTTTCCTGAATAATTTTGCTATCAAGTTAACTAATAACATAAGTTTATTGTTTATTAAATATTTTTCTTTGACAAAGGTATTGTCATGGCATGGTGGTGGTCGTGGTCTTCTTGTTGAAGGTGGGGGAAGGTGATGGTGGAAGGGGTGTTATGCTTTGAAAAGGTTGTTTCGGGGGTTGTGTTGGAAGATGATGATTGTATTCAGATTCAGGTATAACGTTTAGAGGAGGATTATTGAGTTCTAGTGGCTCTGTTTTGGTTGAATAGAGGTGAGGGTTTTAGAAGTTAGACTTCAGTGGTGCTGAGGTAATGGGTGGCAGTTTGCCTCTTAGTTCAGGAAGCTACCCCAGTTTTCACAGGTAGAGAGGATACTTAAATATCGAAGCCCCTCACCCAGGTTCATGAAATTGGAGTGTTATATAACACGAGCAAACAAATCCATAAAAGAGAAAGGGTAATGATTCTACTAACAATCTATAAATGAAGCTTCTACCTTGTTATTATATACAATAAGTAACGATTAACAGTTTAATGTATTTTACACAATATAAGGTTGTACCATACCAGATAGCTCAGACCTGATCATTAGATCAAAATCTTAAAGAGTCATATATACATAATCATCATATTTACACATTTTTTCAAAACAATGGACAGATTCTTATACTGGCCTGATTTATCAAGTAAAAAGCTGTACATGTGCTTTGCAGATTTAACATCACGAACCTCATTCGCAGAAGCGCAAGTGTACTATATCTGGTGCTTGCTACCTCGCGTAAGCAACAAGTTTTTCATCTCTCTGTAACCATGAAACTCTTCCAATGCATCAGCTGTTGTTTTCCTAGTTGCATGACCCCAGAAGACATCATGCTCACCGGCATTGGTGCTTCTGGGATCTGATTGGATTCTTGAATCTTGTTCCAGGTTTCAGAGCATGTGCCTTGTGACAAGTGTTCTGAAGTGGAGAGATCTTGACGGAGGGGCGGTGCTTTCTTCAGCAAATGTAGCAAGCGCACCCACAGCGGCGTCATGGGACTTTCTGATAGGAAAGAGTCCTCCAGCTTCAAGAGCATCAGCCACATGACCTCGATCAAAAATTCCGCCTGGTTATGTACAAGGGATCATATTAAAATAGCTATATAGAAGAAGACAATCTGGCAAAATTTATGCCATTTATAGCAGAACAAAAACTAACAAAAATAGATTATATATTTAATTTTTTAAAATCTAACTCAACATAGAGAAATCATAAGAGAACCTGCAATCTAATCAGCACAAGTATCAAAGTTGAGTTGTGAACCGTGTATCAATCTTGAATGGACACCCCTATCCTGATGGATAACAACTATTCAAAATGAAAATTAAGATGAAGAGAACATGTCTGCCAGTCCCTCATGATTTGCTATTTGAATTCAGCTTGTTTCTTTATCCAGTCAAAACTCAAATGTAATCAATTGCATGAGAAAACAGTTGACAGATTTACAAGAGTGACTAAATGACATTAAATCAGAATGTTCTACAAAAAGGCAACAAACAATGTTCTTTAATAGAGTACATAGTAGAATGTGCAGTAGCTTTAGATTGTAATAGAGCTGCAGTGCTGAGTCAGCACTGACAGCTGTGGAGTTAGTTAGGAATCTATTAGGAGCGGTTGCTCATAGCTCAACTATATAAACCCTGTAATCTTCTACACTCAATAACAAAAAATCAGATCATCATTTCTCAGAATCTGCTCTCTCAGTTTTTCTCTTCTACCCTAGTTCGATTTCTATTACGGTATCATAGAGCTTCTTTTTCTGGAACCGATCTCTTCCATGGCGGAGAACGCCGAAAATCCTCCAAATCCTCCCTGAATGGCTTCCTAACCTCTTCTTCTTCCTTCTATCCTCCTCTATCCGGGAAACTTGATGATCAAAATTTTCTGCTGTGGAAACAGCAAGTAGAAGCTGTTATAATCGGGCCATAAGCTTCATCGCTGGGTTGTAAACCCTACGATTCCTCCGATCTACACCTCCGAGGAAGATCGTGCTCTTGATCGTGTCTCCGATGCATATCACCTCGGTTATCAGGACCAAATGCTATTCACATGGTTGTTAAGCTCAATTTCACCATCTGTGCTTCCTCGCTTCCTTAGTTGCAAGCAATCATGGCAGATTTGGGACAAAGTGCACAAATTCTTCCATTCACACCTTCGATCGAAGTTCATGACCCGATCGAATCAAGAATACAAGGAAAGGATCTCGCACGATGCAAGAGTTCTTGATGCAGATCGCGTGCTAGTTGACTCTCTTCATGCGATTGAGATTCGCGAGTGATCAAGATCACATAGACACGATCCTGGAAGGATTGCCCCAAGAGTACAACTTTTTCGCCATGATGATATTCGCTAGGGTCGAGCCTATCTCTTGCCGAAGATATCGAGTCTCTTCTCGATGGTTCAGGATGCGCAATTGGAGAAGTTCGTATAAGAGCTTCCTCCACCTCCGCTTCGCTTAACCTAGCTCAAGCAACTTCGGTTGAAAACTCGCCCAATCAACCTAGTCACGCAGAATTTGAATCGAATCGCGGAGGTTATCGTGGAAGCCAATAGAGGCCGAGGTCGTGGGAAATCGTGGTAGTGGTGGTCGAGGCCGTGGTGGTGACAATCGCGTGGCAATAGGCCAACTTGTCACCGTGCCATAAATATGGTCACGATGCATACAATTGTTGCCATCGCTTGAGCATGACTTTGTTCCAAATCCACCCGATCCTCCAGCTAAAGTGGCTAATCACTACCCTCCTCAAGGCTCATTTCGTGTTCGAACTCATTTTCCTTTGGCCTTACCACCATGACCACCATCGCACAAGTGGCTCGCCTTCTGTCCACCCTCCGGTTTCTCACATACTCAGCAGGACCAACCTTTCGTGATCCGCCTTTATGGCCTCCTCACCAACTCCAAGATGGGCTCCACAGCACTATTCACCCACTCAGAATTCACTACCTCACACACGTGGTATCCCGATCTGGTGCTTCTCATCACCTCACCGCCGACTCACAAAACTTCGGGCCATTGCACACCGTTTGAGGACAAGACCAAGTGTTGATGGGTAAACTGACAAGGTCTCCCAACAACTTCCATTGGCTACTCTAAAATCGCCACACCACATCACCCACACACTGTTCTTTCTCTTAATAGTTTACTACTTGTTCCCAACATTACTAAGAATTTGGTGTTTGTGTCAAAATTTGCCCGTGATAATGATGTTTACTTTGAGTTTCACCCTCACTCTTGTTTTGTCAAGTCACAAGTGGTCTAATAAAGTCCTTCTTGAAGGCTCTAGGAAATGATGGGCTATACTCCTTCAAGCACATCAATATACTCAAGGAGCCTTCTACTTCAATAAGTCTTTCTAATTCTACTCCAACAAATCGGATAGTGGAAATTCTATTATCAGAAACACAAATGTAGTCTCAAATTCCTTTGTTACTTGGCATAATAGGTTAGGTCATCCTAGTCCTAATACCGTAAGACTGCTCAGCTTTGTAATATACCTTCTATTAATAAAATGGCAAATGACTTTGCAATGCTTGTTGTTCGGGAAAATCACACGAAGCCATATGCCCCACCCTCCACCACAATTCACACAAAAGCCTTTGAACCGATACACTGCATCCGTGGTGTCCAAAGACTCCTTTTCACCCAATGGCTATACCTATTATATAGCCTTTGTAGATGCTCTTCCCTATACATGGATCTACTTTCACAAAAGAAAGTCAAAGGCTCCAACCTTCAAACAAGCTTCTGCTCTTGTCAAAACACAATACCACTTCCGGTAAAGCTATTCAAACCGATCAAGGTGGAGTTTAGACCCTTTACCAATCATCTAGCCGAGTCAGCATTGTTCTTAGGTTAACATGTCCTCACACGCCCTCATCAAAAGGGACAAAGAACATAAACACGACATTGTTGAAACGGGATTAACATTACTTGCCCATGCTTTTATGCCCTTATATTTATCGGGACCATAGTTTTACTATGGCTACTCACCTTATCAATAGGTTACCTATACCTGCTCTTGCCTCATTTTCTTCCCATTTTCATGCACTCCAAGGTCCCACTCGATTACTCCCTTCTCAGACCTTTGGATGTGCGCTTTTAAGACCCTACAACCAACATAGCTGCGCTCAGTCTCAAGAGTATGTCCACTTGGTCTCTCTCCCAACATAAGTGGTCATAAATGCTTAGCTCCTCCTCGTAGAGTTTATATTTCTAAGGATGTCCCATTTAATGAACTCCGGTTTCTTTATCCCTTCCTTTTTCCTTCCACTTCACCAACTTCAACCTTTCCTTCGAGTCCACCTTTTCTTCCCTCTCATTCCTGCCTCCGCTTACCCCCCCCAAACCCCATTCCCCTAAAACCAAGACCTCCTCCCACTCCTCCTTCCCCTGTTCCTATTCCTAGTCCTATTCATGCCATTACTACTTCTTCTCCCCGAGTCTCCTTCCACTTCTACAAGTCTCACACTTCCTGGTCGCAGCCTCCCACTTTGTCATGTCTCCTAACCACTCGGGTTCCTTAGATGCTTCTCCTAGTCCTGCCGAACCTGCCCTTCACCTAGTCCAATAACTAGCTCACCATGTTAACTCGCCAAAGGTGCTGGGCCGCTTAGCTCCTCCCTTATACCCTCTCGTATCTTGCCTCAACATTGAGCCCGCCTCTCAAACATGCATTATCAAGTCCTCACCGGTTGAAGCTATGCAGCGAGCATAATGCTCTTCTAAGAATGAAACTTGGTCCTTAGTCCTCTTCCTTCCAACAAAAAGGCCATTGGATGCAAGGGTTTTCCGTGTGAAAGAAAACCGATGGGGAGTGTCAACAAATACAAGGCCGGGGTGGTTGCCAGAGGCTTCCACCAAACCCATGGCTTTGACTTCATGAGACATTTTCACCCGTTATCAAACCGGGATCATTCTTACCATGGCACTTTCCTTAAACGGGTCATTCAACAAATCGATATAAATAATGCCTTCTCAATGGCTTTGTCGAGCGAGGAAGTCTACATGACTCAACCCCCGATTTTGAGTCCATGACAAATCTTTTAGTCTCGCAAACCTACAAGGCCCTCTATGGTTTCAAACAAGCCCCAAGGGCTTAGTATGGAGACTACAAGCACACGCTCTGCCTTGGCTTGTGATGCCGTGACCCTCTCCTCTTTATCTACTCCAAAAGGGCTGTGTCTCTATGTTTTGGCCCATGGGATGACATCATCCTAACTGTACATCTCCAACCCTCATCTCGTACTTCATCAAGAAACCGAATGCCACGCTTGTTCTCAAAGAACTAGGCTCCCTAGACTATTTTCTAGAGTTGAAGTCAAACACTTAGCAACCGGTTCCATTCTCGTTAACTTTGCCAAAAGTATATATGTGACCTTCTAAAAACAAAGCTAACATGCCGGGATGCTAAGGGCATCTCCTCCCTATGGTAAGCAACTCGCAAGTCGAAAGCAGTTCGTACTGTATCTTCTGGGTCATCCTGCCTCTAGGTCCTGCTGGTGAGCATCGCAACATGCTACTCGACTGAACTGCAAATAGCCCATAAGGTCAATAAAGTTTGTCAATTTATGGCAAACCCATCGGAGGCCCACCGCAAAGTCAGAAGCGATCCTTCAATCCTTAAGGGTTCCATGCACTATGTTCATCACAACGTATCTTCCTCCTCACAATCCTTCACACTCAAGGCCTATTGTGATGTCGACCGATTAAAGGATCCGGATGATGAAAATCTACTCGGTCCTCAATCTTTCGTGACCTAATCTAGTGTCTGGGTGCCCAAAGCAGCCACCGGTAGCTCCGATCCAGCACTGCAGGCAGGATAACGCAGCAGCTAACACCACAACCGGCACCGGGATTATGTCACTACCACCGAACTTAAGGTTCCTTTTCACACCTTCGCCTTGGTGACAACTTGGCCCCTCACTAGCTCACAACCCCGTTATGCACTCTGACCAAGCACACGAGTAGACCTTCACTTTGTCGAGAGAGCTTGTCCAAGGCTATTTCCATTCATCATGTTCCATACCGATCAACTTGCACTCCGCTTCCTCCCCTTTCATCCTCCAGATTTTTAGCAATGCCCCTTTCAATGTGGCTTTTCTCCTCAACCACCTCGAGAAAGGGGATAATAGAGCACAAGTAGATACAGAACTTTGGGTTGTACTTGGAGTCAGAGGGCCGAGTCAAGATCGAAATGTGAGTTAGTTAGAATCTATTAGGAGCGTTGCTCATAGCTCAACCATAAACCCTATAATCTTCTCTACACTCAATAACAAAAATCAGATCATCATTTCTCAGAACTGCTCTCTCAGTTTTTCTCTCTTCTACCCTAGTCGATTTCTATTATTCTCTTGTCTAGCAAATTGTTTGACATATATACTAGATACCAGATCTACAAATTAATTCCTACTATAAATTACAAATGCAAACAATATATAGTCAGCAATAAGGGTACTTTTCTACTCCCACACAAAAATACCACCTAGGGTCTTTTCTTCAGTCATCTCCAAAACGACTTTTTAGTAACAAAGAGCAAGACAGCTCCAAATTATTGAATCTCCTAGATGCATGCTGAACAGTAGATAACAGCTATTATGAACAATGACGAAAGTGCTTATTCTAAATGAATTACAATCTTTATCCCTCAGAATGGAACGTCCAATACTATCTATAATATCAGAAAATCATGCGTTACCATTATTTATCATGTTCCACCAACTTTCTTTTAAAAACCAAACAAAATAAAAATAAAATAAAATAAAGTTGGTTAATGGAAAGGGATTGCGGCAATGAGATCTCTCCTAAGACATTACACTACTAATGGGACCAGACAGACTTCATCGATCAGCTAGGATCCTTCCTTATGAGATGTCTAACTTCCACTTGGCAGCAAGTGTTACCAAGCTTGTGGTCCAATATCATAGACATATAACTCATTGGCCCTACTTCCAATGATGGATGATCCCCAACCATAACCCTCCAAAACCATTACATAAAATGGTGGCAGTGCACAAAATACTCCCCATCTTCAAGGGTGTCTCTTGCCTCTGTCCTATTACAGGCCTGATTGTTTGTGCAGCTCTGTTAGTGTCTCATGGATATTTCAAAGGAATTGCCATTTCAAGCTACATAGAGATTGGGCAGTATTGCTAATTGCTGCACCTTTGATCTTTTATTATTCTCTGACGTATTTTTTTTTCTTTTTTGAAGGATACTATCCTCCCCTAAGCCGCACTCCTCTCCTCTTTTCTCCCTAAACTTTGTTTCTTCTATAAAACATAAAATAGATCTTATGACATTAAATGGGAACAAATGTAATCACAAACCAGAAACCCTCTGCCCAAAAAAAACCACCAAAAAAAAAAAAAATTCTAAACTCATTTTAACACTGGTTTTATATTGAATCAACAGCATGGCATCGCTGAGGTTCCACCATTCCAGAAAGGATACACCCCACACCCCTTCCCATCAACAAAGAATTGTGGATCCTCCATTCCAAATTTCCATCAATTAACAGTAAGGATAAATAAAGTCATGGTAACCTATTACTTTGTCTATTCACCCTCCTAACATCCCTTCTGGGAAATGACTGGGTTTTTAGATAATAAGCTGAACTAGATCAATGTTGATTGTTAAGTGATAGGACCATAAGACACCACTAAAGAAGAAAAAGCAGGCTATAAAATACACCATTAACTCAAAATAGTGCATCTAAATCAGCACAATATCATCTTCATTGGTATATAAACATAAATAACAAACATTTATACAATTTCAAGGACCAGTTGTACAGCATGCACTAAAGTTTTCTGAATAAACTGGAGGTAAAATTTTCTTAATACAAAAATGAGAGAAGCCAAATATTAATGTACATATCAAAAGCAGTGGTGAAACATCAATATTTCTTGTGATGTCAACCCTAAGGATAATCTCAAGTGAAAAGGAGGAAGAGTGATAAACACACTGTTTTGATCCTAAGAAGTATCAAAAACTTCTAATGAAGACAGAAAAAATGTGGGAACTTAGAAAAAACATGTTTCTTATTTTACTTTTTATCGACATATTACGGGAATTCTGAATAAATTATAAATGAGCAATATATAATTTAAAACCCAAACTACCCAGTACTCACTAGTCTGCTACCCCAGACTAGACTAGACCAGATTGGTCAGAAGTATGACCTTCCAGTAGGATGGAAGTGCTCCTGATTTGTTCCTCAATTGTATATAGCAAAATAGTTATTTATTTTTTCTTTAGGAATTCAAACACCACCATATAAAGCATCAACTACTTGATAAAGCAGATATCTTATTTGCAAAAATCATATAAGAAGCATAAATCCTAATGAATTTCAGTCACATGCTACCTGCTACCTGGATCTGTCATATCATCATCATTCACATCAAAAGGACAAGTAAAATCAGGATCATCGAATCATCCTGATAAGACCCATCGAGTTATGAAAAATGAAATCAGGCGAGCTGTTAGCTGATGTCTTGATTCCAGAATATTTTCGTGACTCATCTTTTCCAAGAGAAAACAACTACGGAAAACAGAAGACAGCCTTAACAAATATGATATGTTTGAACTAAAGAAAAGAAGCTCACTGTGCTAGCATGTACAGCATACCTTCTCAAGCAGTTGCACCTGCTTGCATGTTCATACTTCTATCAGTCTTAGAAGCACACTTTGAACCTCTAAATGGAGGAGATGGAGGCAAATAATGCCTATTAGAGTATATAGGGGAATCAGCAACTTCAGCAGTAGGTATGTCGACTTTACACTTTCAGTTCGTAAAAGGTTGTAGATGGTAATGACTCCAGACTTGTGAATTGTATGTGATGGAGAGGGATAATAATAATCATCAAACCTGTATTCTTCTTCTGAAACAATGACAACTCAGTTGGATGAGGAGGCAACCTAGAGAAGGAAAACGCCCGAGAATTTGCATTGACACCGATGTGTGTTCTGAATGTGTAGGAAGTAAGGTGAACAAGTAATGGAAGGAGGCTAAGGTTTAAAATGGTTTCATAACTCCAACTATGTCGCCTCTTAAAATGGAAATGACGAAGTGAGAGCCATGTGATGGCAATCCTGTCGAAGGAAGCAAAATATGTGGAAACCTCCTCAAAGGATCTGCTAATGGACTCCCCAACATAATCAGTTATAACTTGGGGGACAAAGGAGTTGATGGTTCCCGAGCTCACATCTGAGGCTGATGGGAAATACATCACTGAAAGGCAGAGCCTACCAGAAGCAAGCGTATCCAACAGTGGTGAACCTGACTTCCCAGCATTTCTGCCTCCTTTTCTCATGGGTGAAGGGCTCAACAAAAGAAGATACTGTGAGCAAGGGTAAAGGCGCGACCCAGACCGATGAATTAAGCTCTCTGAAAAATTTTATAGGCAGGTAAAAGTCTAACAGTGGCATACAAAGATCTCAAAAGTAAGCCTACTTGTATACAAGTTATGCAAAGAAATGTTGCTTGCCCTCCTATTAGAATCCCTTTCTTCCTGCTCTCATACTGCACCACCCATCTCTACTATCTTCTCACTCTCTGTCTCAATTCCAATTCTTCCTGAACACTATTCCAGCAAATGGGTATTCCTTTCAGTGAAGAACTCCTAGAAGAACCTTTTGGGGAAACTCACAGGGTCCTGCTAAGAGGCCTCTGCAACAAATCACATCACAATCACAATTGGCTCAAGATTGCTTTGGCGCCAGAGGTCAATGTTCTCCAACGTTGCAGGGCATTCTAGAGCGCCAAATTGAACCATTTATCCCTCGGCCGCACACTGGATGAGGATGAAGATGATGAAGATGGAGACGACACAGCTTGATCACCACATGAATTACGCGAAGACATAGAGTGCCCTTGATTCGAGTATTATATGAAGGCTTTTAGCAAAGAACTCAGTGATTATTTGTTCCATCTT
>CM061068.1:51496614-51568765 GCA_030762895.1 Sophora flavescens | reverse complement strand
TATTGTCAATAATGCTCCTGAATAATTTGAGAAGCTCAGGAGTTGTGTTTGTGTCTTGGTTATGGCAAGTTTATTGGATTTGATTGATTTTGCATAGATGATTGCATGATATGTATTGACTGTTTACCCCTAGGATTTGGAAAATTTTTGAAAATTTGATCCCCATGTGATTGAAAACTGAACTTTGAGATTTTGTTATGATGGCATGATTTATGATAAGTTTGGGGTGATAAGAAGCACACACTAGGGATAGAATCTCTTTCAAATAATTTGCAAAAAAATGTCCAGGTGAGGTTTTGAGCCTCCAACATGTTTTTGACTGTGTGAAAATCACTTTTTAAGTTGCACTTTCCTGAATTTGATTGAATCTCTTTTTGGTTTGCATGATTATGTGTTTGCTTCAAATGATTTAGGCATTTTCTTTGTAATTAGCTACTTAGCCTAAAAATAACCAAATCCTAATGCATGTTCCCTAGTTAGCCCCATTGAGCCTATTAGCCTGTTAATTCTTGATAACCTAATGTTATAAGCCCAAAAATCTGGAAAACCATGTTAACCCGATCTTAGGATTAGGAGAGCATGTAATCTTAGAATGGGTGCAAGAAACCAAAGTTTGGGGTGGCTACCCGGTGCAATGTGTTGTTTGGGATTGAGAAAAAAAAATTTTATGTAAAAAAAAAAAAAAAAAATTTGTGAAAAGAAAAGAAAAAAAAAATAAAAAAATAAAAAAATAAAATAGAAAAAAATAAAAGTGAAAAAAAAATGCCAAAAAGAAATAAAAAGGTTGTAGTCACCCAAGGCAAAATGAAAAATGAAAAAGGAACTTGAGTTAAATTCAAAGTGTAAATATAATTCATGCTCTCTTAGTTCCTAGGGTCTTCAGCCTAGTTCTTTTGTATATCATACCCTTAGCCAGGCCCCATTACAACCCATAAAAGACCTTCTGATGTTGCATGCATATTTTCTGTGGGAACCATTTTGAGATGAAAATCAAATTTATGGGAAGTGCTCTTAAAAGTGAAAATTGAGTGAATTGTTGATAGCCTGACACAAATTGAGCGATTGAGTGAACACAAATTTCCCTTGTGAGGAAGGCAGTTGTTTGATTTTGGTGATCTCCCTTGTATGTGTAACTTAGACCCCCTGCTTAGATTTCTGATTGTCTGAATGATTAATTTCTCAACTGTTTAGAATAAATGAATGTGGGGATTGTTTTGCTTGTAAGGGGGGAACATTGAAAGAAAATTATTTTTAAAAAAAAAAAAAAAAAAAAAAAAAAAAAAAAATTGCTTGAAATCTGTGAGAAAGTTAATTGAATTCTTAAGCTTGCCAGGTCTTGAGTCTTTTTAAGTTTTTGAGTGTAGTTTGCTTGGGGACAAGCAAAGTTTAAGTTTGGGGTATTTTGATGAGCCTCTGTTTGACTGGTTTTATAACTAGTAAAGACCTGGGCTTTGTGCTAATTTTATACCATTTTTACCCAAATTAGACTTGATTGTTCCTAAGTAGTATTTCGAGTCTGTAAATTGTTTTTATGTTAATTTAGTTGTTTTAGAGTTGAATAAAGTATTTACTTTTATTTTCTATTTTCAGGTTAATAAAAAGTAATAAATCTGGAGCCACTCGCCCCGCGAATAATCTCTCGCCCCGCGAGTATTGCAACCATGAAAAAGTCAGAGACGATCACGGCTTGCCCGTGTTGAAGATCACAGCCGTGGCAATTCTGAAGTTGAAGCGTTCGCCCATGAGCATTCCTTCGCCTCGCGAGTCTTGGAAGATCAGAAGCCATCACGGTTTGGGCGTGTTGAATGCCACGGGCGTAACAGTTGGAAGCTGAAGAGTTCGCCTCGCGAAGGATGTGCTCGCCTCGCGAGAAGACAAAGAGTTGCAGACCTTTCATGTAATTCGCCTCGCGAGACGTGCTTCGCCTCGCGAGTACTCTGACTCCAGAAACGTGTATATAAGCAGTCTTAGGCAGAAATGAAGAGATAGTCAGAATTAGCCAGTTTTGGCTAGTTTCTGAGCTAATCTTAGTTAGCCTATTGTTTTCCTTTTAGTTTGTTGTCTTTCTTTTTGTAATGGAGAACTAGTCTCCTAGATTAATCTACTGTAATTGGTTTCTATTAACACTTGAGGTTCTGTATTCCCTAGTTTATTTTCTTTTCTCTTTTCAATGCCATGCTGTATATTTCTGTTTGTTTAATTCAGGAGTATATTGTGTTGTATTGATTCATTTCGGTGATGCTATGTTCCTATATATAATCGCGTTTGTTTAATTCGCGTGTGTTCGTTTCGTGTTCGTTTAGTTCACGAAGGGCTTAACCCCGTTTGTTTAATTCGGGAATAGGAACATACATCCGTAGTAGTGGTTTCGTTTGTTAACTATTTCTACAGCCGGGAGGGGATTAGAATAGGCTTGGATTTATTTGAACCAATGATAGTGGGAAACCAAGAACAGTAGGTTAATCGCTTTAGCTTATTTGGTAACTGCTCTATTTTCTTGCCTTGTTTTTCTGTTTTACTTCTTTAATTTAGTTTCCAATCTCAAAACCCCAAATTCTAACTTTTTCTAACTTTTCTGTTAATAATAACAACACCTAAAAGAGTCCTTGAGAGACGATCCGAGTTGTCGCTCTATACTACATTATTTTGTAAACGCTCGTTCTTTTTGGCGCGTGGCGACAGCGCGGTCAAAAATTCAAAAACTTGTTGACGAATCTGGGCAAGTATACCCAGTCGTGCAAGTAATACGGTGGTAAGACCGGTTTATCGTATCCACGGGGATTGGATGTCAACTACCAATTCACAAACTCGGCAACTATCTAGACTAAACAGAGAAATCAAGAGAATTCAAAATAAACAAAAGAAAAGAAATAAAATATTTTTGTCTTTTTGGGGATTTTTAACAAACACTTGGAGTGCAGAAAGATATGTTGGGACCAGACTTCACCAAACATCTGTCTCATGTACTATCAGGACTAGATACCTCCCATTCATGCTTCAGATATTAAAATCAATCCACTAAATTACTCAAACCCCGATTCCTCGGATGGCAAGAGCCTAAATCCACTAATAGACCCTAATTCCTTAGGTGGCCTAGATTAATGAATTTGCATTAATATTAGGGATCATGTGATTACTAATAAACCTAACTCCATTCCTAGATGAAAGGGTTACTAGGTGATTAAATTCAATTCCGGTTATGATACGAACGTCCCCATTGCATACCAAAACACAAATCGAGTCATGGGGGTGCTAGCCACAACAAGCATTAAGCACAGAAAAATAACCACTAATACGAAGACATGAACATAGATTAATCAGTCAAGATAAATACATAAACATAAGTTTGATTACATCTAATCCCAACACAGGGATTTAACTACTCATAAAACAAAGAAAACCAAACCAGAGAAATAGGAAGGAAGAGGAGAGGAGAGGCCCCATGGGAGCTTTCCTTCTTCTTCAAAGCAACCCCTCTTGGCTCCCTTCTAGGGTTGAAACCCTAGCCCAGCTGCAGCCTCCAAATGCCTTCAAATGGACCCCCAAAAACTCCCAAGTTCTGTCTGCTGCGTTCTTATTTATAGGTTCATTGCGCGTCGTCACGGCCGTGATGGCCATCACGGGCTGGCCGTGACGCGTTCTGTCCAAGGCGTGTTTTCAACTTTTGAGCTCTCGCGAGGCGAGCTGGAGTTCGCGACGCGAACCTTTAATTTTTAGCCTATCACGGCCGTGATGTATATCACGGGCAGGCCGTGACAGTCTCTGACTTTTGCCTTCTGCTTTGCTTGATCACGGCCGTGATGGTCATCACGGCCAGGCCGTGATGGGCTCTGTTTGGCTCATATTCTTCACTTTTCAAGTTCTATTTCATCCAAGCTCCACCATGGCTGATTTTGATCATTTTTACATTGAATTCCTGCAAAACAACACCAAGACACCGCTTCACCCGTTCCAAGGGAAAATCTAACTAAAATCAACTAACGAATGCCTAATCTATATAAAAAATGCATGCAAATATGTACAGGAAACATCATGTAAAATCACACTATCAAATCACCCCAAGCTTATTCAATTGCTTGTCCTCAAGCAATCACTAAGGCCAGAAGACTAAACAGAACATTTATAGTGAACCAAGAACCCGAGCATATAATCCAAGCAATAGGCAATTCAAACAATTCAGTAAGAGACAATCAATTCAAGTCCAATTAGAGGCTTAGGTTCCTTAGAATCATGTTCTCACTGATTTGGGCACTCTTTCTCTTTTGAAGCTCACCCCAAGCTTGTTCATTTGCTTGGCTCTCTTTTCTCACCTCACTCAAGTGTTTAGGAGAATAAGGCATTTCACTCAATTTTCCTCAAGGAATGAATCCTACCATAGGCTTGACTATAAACCAAATCTCTACTTTATTAATGAAAACAATTAAGAATCAAGAGGTCTTTCACTTGGTTGTAACGTGGCCATGGGATTAATCATTAGGTGGGGATAACAAGAAAAGGACATTTCAAAAGGTTACATAAACATCAAGCTTTGCAAACATGACCTTCTAAAATACCTTCTTGGGTTTTCAATTCACTTTCCACCTTTCTTTGCTTTCTTTTTTTTTTTTTTCTTTTTATTTCTCATTTCTTTTTTTTTTTATCCCCTTCTCTATTTATTTTTCTTTTTCTTTTACTTTTATTTGGAGAAGGGAAGAATTTTCAAATCAAGAGAATTATTTTTTCTGATTCTTTTCCCAAACTTTCAACTACCTTTTTTTACCCTTTTGTAATACTTTAGAAGGTCCCTATCAAACATATTTATCAAAACATTTCAGGGTACCAAGAAAAGCATTTTATTCTTTTTTTTTTTTCTTTCAGGCTCAAAATTGGGCAACTAAGGGGTAGCATTTCATCATTCCAAGCTCAGAAGGCCAGAAAAATACCTATTGCCTCAATCATTTTCAAAAATGTTTTCAAAAAAATTTTATTTAAGCTTCAAAATGGTTTCAAGTCAAGTTCTAGAGAAAACAAACCAAGAGGAATAACACTCTAACACAAAGAATGGGGTAATTTTTAGTGAGTACCCCTTTGGCTCAAAATCTCACATTTTAGTAGTTCAGAATCAATGAAAAACACAAATCCACAGAACCATATGCTAATTATTAACTATCCAGGATTATCTCAAACATTTTCATTTGCAGCCATATCACAAGAATAACAGAATTGGGTTCAACAATTCACTATCAAAAATTATTGGGCACTTAGTTTTCACAATTGGATGCAAAATCTTAGCAAGGGCAATCTAATTGTGTGAACATGCAAAGCTATCATGCAAAACTATATGAATGCAACATGCAAAATTGCAAATGCAAAATACCCCTACCCCAAGCTTAAGAATTTACATTGTCCCCAATGTAAACAATCAAGTTGGAGAAAGGAGAAAAATAAAATAAAACAAAAAAAACTTGGAACGGCTTACCGAGGCGGTGACGGGTGTTGGCTTTCATTTCAGTCAGAAACTGCTTGAAAGTTGGGTTGCTTTTTCTTATCTTCTTGCTCTTCCCTCCTTCCTTCTTACACTGGAATCACTTGGCAATTTTATTAGTAAAAGAAAACTCTTGATCTTCTCAAATTATTCAAGAGTTTAAAATCAAAAATAAAATCTAACTAAACAAAAAGGAAAAAGGAAAAGGAAAAGAAAAAATTGGGTTGCCTCCCAATGAGCGCTTCTTTAATGTCACTAGCTTGACTTATTAAAAAGAATCCTAGGATCCTCCTCCCGGATCAAATGGAAATTGGGATGGTGATTGTAGCAGTAAAATAACTTTATTCTCAATTCCACCCAGCCATTGGGTGAAATATCCATTGACCTTTGCAATTATAAATTCACTTCCTCTCGGGTCAAGTAGAATTTTCAAGAGGAAGTGTGAAATACAAGTGGAAGGGGCTAACTTACCAATGTCCACACATGCATGCAAGCCAACATAATTATTTAATGCAGTAAAATCAGATTGCTCAACATGCATGGTGGAGGGAGTGCTTTCCAAATGCACCGCCTTCTCACTTGTTCCTCTCCAAGGATGTGTGGAAGGTAATTCCTCTTGTTGTTGTTCACTTACCACCACCACTTCATCTTCAATGTGATCCATTCCCACAACCAGATTTTTCTCAAATGCTGATTCTTGTGGCTCTATGGGAATCATACATGGTGGTGGAGGTGGCAAATAGGAACAAAAGGTTTCCCAATCCTCCTCGGAGAAGTTGTATATTAGCCTTCCCGTCATATAATCAACTTGTGCGGGAGTAACATGGTCCATCAAATCCATGACGTCTCCCAAACACCAGTTGTCTTCCAAAACGCGACTGAGGCTTCCTCATCGGTGGATAATAAAAATTTTCCATGAATTTCGTCCACCTGCACAACCAACTCAAAACAAAAAGATCAAATATATACAGAAAATAAAAATAACAAAAATGTCTAAATTAGTTGCCTCCTCTGTTACTAATGATATTGGCAAAACCAATCCCGAAGAACGGCGCCAAAAACTTGTTGACGAATGCGGGCAAGTATACCCAGTCGTGCAAGTAATACGGTGGTAAGACCGGTTTATCGTATCCACGGGGATTGGATGTCAACTACCAATTCACAAACTCGGCAACTATCTAGACTAAACAGAGAAATCAAGAGAATTCAAAATAAACAAAAGAAAAGAAATAAAATCTTTTTGTCTTTTTGGGGATTTTTAACAAACACTTGGAGTGCGAGAAAGATATGTTGGGACCAGACTTCACCAAACATCTGTCTCATGTACTATCGGGACTAGATACCTCCCATTCATGCTTCAGGATATTAAAATCAATCCACTAAATTACTCAAACCCCGATTCCTCGGATGGCAAGAGCCTAAATCCACTAATAGACCCTAATTCCTTAGGTGGCCTAGATTAATGAATTTGCATTAATATTAGGGATCATGTGATTACTAATAAACCTAACTCCATTCCTAGATGAAAGGGTTACTAGGTGATTAAATTCAATTCCGGTTATGATACGAACGTCCCCATTGCATACCAAAACACAAATCGAGTCATGGGGGTGCTAGCCACAACAAGCATTAAGCACAGAAAAATAACCACTAATACGAAGACATGAACATAGATTAATCAGTCAAGATAAATACATAAACATAAGTTTGATTACATCTAATCCCAACACAGGGATTTAACTACTCATAAAACAAAGAAAACCAAACCAGAGAAATAGGAAGGAAGAGGAGAGGAGAGGCCCCATGGGAGCTTTCCTTCTTCTTCAAAGCAACCCCTCTTGGCTCCCTTCTAGGGTTGAAACCCTAGCCCAGCTGCAGCCTCCAAATGCCTTCAAATGGACCCCCAAAAAACTCCCAAGTTCTGTCTGCTGCGTTCTTATTTATAGGTCTGTTGCGCGTCACGGCCGTGATGGCCATCACGGGCTGGCCGTGACGCGTTCTGTCCAAGGCGTGTTTTCAACTTTTGAGCTCTCGCGAGGCGAGCTGGAGTTCGCGACGCGAACCTTTAATTTTTAGCCTATCACGGCCGTGATGTATATCACGGGCAGGCCGTGACGATCTCGACTTTTTGCCTTCTGCTTTGCTTGATCACGGCCGTGATGGTCATCACGGCCAGGCCGTGATGGGCTCTGTTTGGCTCATATTCTTCACTTTTCAAGTTCTATTTCATCCAAGCTCCACCATGGCTGATTTTGATCATTTTTACATTGAATTCCTGCAAAACAACACCAAGACACCGCTTCACCCGTTCCAAGGGAAAATCTAACTAAAATCAACTAACGAATGCCTAATCTATATAAAAAATGCATGCAAATATGTACAGGAAACATCATGTAAAATCACACTATTTTGATGAGCCTCTGTTTGACTGGTTTTATAACTAGTAAAGACCTGGGCTTTGTGCTAATTTTATATCATTTTTACCCAAATTAGACTTGATTGTTCCTAAGTAGTATTTTGAGTCTGTAAATTGTTTTTAGGTTAATTTAGTTGTTTTAGAGTTGAATAATTATTTACTTTTATTTTCTATTTTCAGGTTAATAAAAAGTAATAAATCTGGAGCCACTCGCCCCGCGAATAATCTCTCGCCCCGCGAGTATTGCAACCATGAAAAAGTCAGAGACGATCACGGCTTGCCCGTGTTGAAGATCACAGCCGTGGCAATTCTGAAGTTGAAGCGTTCGCCCCGCGAGCAATCCTTCGCCTCGCGAGTCTTGGAAGATCAGAAGCCATCACGGTTTGGGCGTGTTGAATGCCACGGGCGTAACAGTTGGAAGCTGAAGAGTTCGCCTCGCGAAGGATGTGCTCGCCTCGCGAGAAGACAAAGAGTTGCAGACCTTTCATGTAATTCGCCTCGCGGCTGGTGATTCGCCTCGCGAGTACTCTGACTCCAGAAACGTGTATATAAGCAGTCTTAGGCAGAAATGAAGGGATAGTCAGAATTAGCCAGTTTTGGCTAGTTTCTGAACTTGTTAGCTATTGTTTTCCTTTTAGTTTGTTGTTTTCCTTTTGTAATGGAGAGCTAGTCTCCTAGATTAATCTACTGCAATTGGTTTCTATTAACACTTGAGGTTCTGTATTCCCTAGTTTATTTTCTTTTCTCTTTTCAATGCCATGCTGTATATTTCTGTTTGTTTAATTCAGGAGTATATTGTGTTGTATTGATTCATTTCGGTGATGCTATGTTCCTATACTTAATCGCGTTTGTTTAATTCGCGTGTGTTCGTTTCGTGTTCGTTTAGTTCACGAAGGGCTTAACCCCGTTTGTTTAATTCGGGAATAGGAACATACATCCGTAGTAGTGGTTTCGTTTGTTAACTATTTCTACAGCCGGGAGGGGATTAGAATAGGCTTGGATTTATTTGAACCAATGATAGTGGGAAACCAAGAACAGTAGGTTAATCGCTTTAGCTTATTTGGTAACTGCTCTATTTTCTTGCCTTGTTTTCTGTTTTGTTTCTTTAATTTAGTTTCCAATCTCAAAACCCCAAATTCTAACTTTTTCTAACTTTTCTGTTAATAATAACAACACCTAAAAGAGTCCTTGAGAGACGATCCGAGTTGTCGCTCTATACTACATTATTTTGTAAACGCTCGTTCTTTTTGGCGCGTGGCGACAGCGCGGTCAAAAATTGGCGCCGTTGCCGGGGACTCTGGTTTGTTGTTATTAGCAGAAAATATAAAAATAAAAAATAAAAAATAAAAAATAAAAAAATTGTTGAATTTGTCTGGTTATGGATCTTACTGATAAGCTCACTTATTTGAAGCAATTGTTTCAGCAGACACAGTTTTGTGGCATGTGCGGCTCTCCTGAGCACCTGTATGAGGCATGCCCCATTCTGACAAATACTACTTATTGGCCTCGAGCTTATACATTCCATCCTGACAATCAAGGCAAAAAGCTTGAGGATAATGAAGAACCTACAGAGGCACAATTTATTCTTGAAAATACCTCTGAGGATGAGTCCGATCATCGATATCATCTGCTTTATTCTTGGATTGTGTTGAATCCCCTGATGATTGTTATTGTGATGGCAATGCTTTGTGTGTAGATTGCTATTTTGAAAGGTATGTTAAGCAAAGCATCCATATGGATCAGGAGGATCAAGAGAACATTTGCTCCACTGTGCTTGAGGATAAGGAAGACTCTTTGGTCTTAGATGCACGTGTTGAGAGTAGAGGGGTGGATGATGAATTAATTGCAGAATTTCCAGACATTGTAGATTTTTCTGATTCATTTTCTTGTAATATATGTACTAACTCTAACCTTTGTTTGGTGTGTGCTGAAATTTCTGCGTGTATAGCAGGTGAAAAATTTGTTAATGCAGTGGATGGAGACATTGCAGAAAAGGAAGCAGCACCGATAACCATTTCTAACTGTTTACCATTTCCCCCTGAGGAACCAACTCTGGATTTTGTACCCTTGGATTCTGCACCATGGCCAGTCCAAGTGGTTGAACCCCGATTCTATTGGGGAGACTTTATTGAGAAGGAGGTCATCTGTGACCCGAGAGGTAGTGAGAAGTCCGCCGCACTGGGTGGAGTTATTATAATTGTCAAGTGCTCACCTCCGCATCAAAGCTGCAAGCTAGGAGACCATGGAACAAATTTCAGTCCTTTGGCTACCATGTGGGACTTATGTTACAAACAGTGGGATCCTGGTGGAACCACCACCCTCAATGAGTTTTTCTTTACCTTGCTCTTTTAATTTATTTTTATTTTTTCTTTCTTTGCTTTATTTCTGTTTTGTTTTCTAATAAAGCTCCTGAATAATTTGAGAAGCTCAGGAGTATTTGTGTGTTGAGTCTTAGTTATGGCAAGTTTGTTGGATTTTATTAATTTTTGCATAGATGGATTGCATGATAGTGTTGACTGTTTTCCCCCTAGGATATGAAATTTTTGAAAATATGATCCCCATGTGATTGAAAACTGAACTGTGAGATTTTGTTATAATGGCATGATTTATGATAAGTTTGGGGTGATAAGAAGCACACACTAGGGATAGAATCTCTTTCAAATAATTTGCAAAAAAATGTCCAGGTGAGGTTTTGAGCCTCCAACATGTTTTTGACTGTGTGAAAATCACTTTTTAAGTTGCACTTTCCTGAATTTGATTGAATCTCTTTTTGGTTTGCATGATTATGTGTTTGCTTCAAATGATTTAGGCATTTTCTTTGTAATTAGCTACTTAGCCTAAAAATAACCAAATCCTAATGCATGTTCCCTAGTTAGCCCCATTGAGCCTATTAGCCTGTTAATTCTTGATAACCTAATGTTATAAGCCCAAAAATCTGGAAAACCATGTTAACCCGATCTTAGGATTAGGAGAGCATGTAATCTTAGAATGGGTGCAAGAAACCAAAGTTTGGGGTGGCTACCCGGTGCAATGTGTTGTTTGGGATTGAGAAAAAAATTTTATGTAAAAAAAAAAAAAAAAAAAAAATTGTGAAAAAAAAAAAAAAAAAATTTTGTGAAAAGAAAAGAAAAAAATAGAAAAAGAAAAAAAAACAGAAAAAAATAAAAGTGAAAAAAATGCCAAAAAGAAATAAAAAGGCTGTAGCCACCCAAAGCAAAATGAAAAATGAAAAAGGAACTTGAGTTAAATTCAAAGTGTAAAAATGTTTCATGCTCTCTTAGTTCCTAGGGTCTTCAGCCTAGTACCTTTGTATATCCTACCCTTAGCCAGGCCCCATTACAACCCATAAAAGACCTTTTGATGTTGCTTGCATGTTTTCTGTGGGAATCATTTTGAGATGAAAACCAAATTTTTGGGAAGTGCTCTTAAAAGTGAAAATTGAGTGAAAATGTTAGCCTGACAAAAATTGAGTGATTGAGTGAACATAAATTTCCCTTGTGAGGAAGGCAGTTGTTTGATTTTGGTGATCTCTCTTTTATGTGTAACTTAGATCCCTTGCTTAGATTTCTGATTGTTTTCATGATGAAATTCTCAACTGTTTAGAATAAATGAATGTGGGGATTGCTTTACTTGAAAGGGGGAACATTGAAAGAAAAATTCTTTGAAAAATTGCTTGAAATCTGTGTAAAGTTAATTGAGTCCTTAAGCTTGCCATGTTTTGCCAGGTCTTGAGTCCTTTTAAGTTTTTAAGTTTTAGTTTGCTTGGGGACAAGCAAAGTTTAAGTTTGGGGTATTTTGATGAGCCTCTGTTTGACTGGTTTTATAACTAGTAAAGACCTGGGCTTTGTGCTAATTTTATATCATTTTTACCCAAATTAGACTTGATTGTTCCTAAGTAGTATTTTGAGTCTGTAAATTGTTTTTAGGTTAATTTAGTTGTTTTAGAGTTGAATAATTATTTACTTTTATTTTCTATTTTCAGGTTAATAAAAAGTAATAAATCTGGAGCCACTCGCCCCGCGAATAATCTCTCGCCCCGCGAGTATTGCAACCATGAAAAAGTCAGAGACGATCACGGCTTGCCCGTGTTGAAGATCACAGCCGTGGCAATTCTGAAGTTGAAGCGTTCGCCCCGCGAGCAATCCTTCGCCTCGCGAGTCTTGGAAGATCAGAAGCCATCACGGTTTGGGCGTGTTGAATGCCACGGGCGTAATGCGTTGGAAGGCTGAAGAGTTCGCCTCGCGAAGGATGTGCTCGCCTCGCGAGAAGACAAAGAGTTGCAGACCTTTCATGTAATTCGCCTCGCGAGCAGTGGTTCGCCGCGCGAGTACTCTGACTCCAGAATCGTGTATATAAGCAGTCTTAGGCGAGAAATGAAGGGATAGTCGACTTGCCGGTTTTGGCTAGTTTCTGAACTTGTTAGCTATTGTTTTCCTTTTAGTTTGTTGTTTTCCTTTTGTAATGGAGAGCTAGTCTCCTAGATTAATCTCTTTGCAATTGGTTTCTATTAACACTTGAGGTTACAGTATTCCCTAGTTTATTTTCTTTTCTCTTTTCAATGCCATGTTTGTATATTTCTGTTTGTTTAATTCAGGAGTATATTGTGTTGTATTGATTCATTTCGGTGATGCTATGTTCCTATACTTAATCGCGTTTGTTTAATTCGCGTGTGTTCGTTTCGTGTTCGTTTAGTTCACGAAGGGCTTAACCCCGTTTGTTTAATTCGGGAATAGGAACATACATCCGTAGTAGTGGTTTCGTTTGTTAACTATTTCTACAAATAGGGAGGGGATTAGAATAGGCTTGGATTTATTTGAACCAATGATAGTGGGAAACCAAGAACAGTAGGTTAATCGCTTTAGCTTATTTGGTAACTGCTCTATTTTCTTGCCTTGTTTTCTGTTTTGTTTCTTTAATTTAGTTTCCAATCTCAAAACCCCAAATTCTAACTTTTTCTAACTTTTCTGTTAATAATAACAACACCTAAAAGAGTCCTTGAGAGACGATCCGAGTTGTCGCTCTATACTACATTATTTTGTAAACGCTCGTTCTTTTTGGCGCGTGGCGACAGCGCGGTCAAAAATTGGCGCCGTTGCCGGGGACTCTGGTTTGTTGTTATTAGCAGAAAATTTGATTAAAATCCAGCAAGCTCACCGACTCAAGACTCACACACAAACGACTCAAAGCGACACAAACAAAACAAAAACAAAACAATTGGTTCCCTCCCCCACACTTAAAACATACATTGTCCTCAATGAAAGAACAGTAATATAAAATCAGAGTGAGGGAAAAGAGAAGGTGCTCCCTGATCAAGTTGTAGTGTAGGTGGGCTCTCCCAAGGAGAGCTCTTCAACAGTTGCATCTTCAGGCACCGGGCTCTCATGGAATAGCTTCAAGCGCTGCCCATTAACCTTAAAGACCTTGTTGCTACCTGCACTTTTTATTTCTACTGCACCATGAGGGAAAACATTAGTAACAACAAATGGGCCAATCCACTTGGATCAAAGCATCCCAGCCATCACCTTCAAGCGGGAGTTAAACAATAAAACTGTTGGCCCACAGAGAATTCCTTCCTAGAAATCATTCTATCATGGAAGTGCTTGGTTTTTTCTTTATAAATCTGAGAGCTTTCATAGGCTTCCAACCTAAGCTCTTCAAGCTGCTGCAATTGGAGTTTCCTTCCAATGCATGCTCTTTGCATTTCCAAGTTACAGCTCCTGACCACCCAATAAGCACGGTGCTCAACTTCCACAGGCACATGACATGCCTTACCGAACACAAGCCTATAGGGAGGCGATGAGTGTGATTTCACCTCATTTTCCATGTACATTTCTGCATGCATTTGCATATAGTTAGGCTAATTTAGTGTTGATTTTGTATAGTTTTTCCTTTGGAACGGATGAGGTGGTTTCTGTGTGTTGTTTTGCAGAAATTGAAGGAAAACTGTGCATATTTGGCTATAATGAAGCTTGGATGAATTAGAGCCTTAAAAGTGAAGAAAATGAGCTAAACAGAGCCCATCACGGCCTAGCCGTGATGCCCGTCACGGCCAGGATTGGGTAAAACTGAAAAGGCGAAAGGTGAAGCAGTGCATCACGGCCTAGCCGTGATGTACATCACGGCCGTGACCCAAAACCACCACAAGTCAGAGACCATCACGGCTTGGCCGTGATGGAGATCACGGCCATGAAATAGAGGCTCGCGACGCGAGCAAGGTCTCGCCCCGCGAGAGACTTAAAATGCCAAAAGTTTCAGAAACAGAAAGCATCACGGCCTGGCCGTGATGGACATCACGGTCTGGCCGTGATGGACATCACGGCCGTGACGCGCGACGGATCTTTAAATAACAGCACAACAGACAGAAAAAAGGGACTTTTTGCAGAGGCTTGGAAACTCTAAAGAGGACTGATGGCTGGGGGAAGGCTGGGACCTAAAAGATGACATCTCTCTGCTCTTGGATTGGAAAGAGATTGAAGGATTCGTCATGAAGTTTTCTTTCTCTCTTCTCTCTTTTCCTTTTGTAGACTTATTCATGTATAGCTAATTCCCCCATTGTTGGGTTTAGATGTAGCTTTTCTGAACTTGATTGTTAATTGATTTGATTTCAATACAAGTTTCTATTTCTTTATGAGTATGTGATTCTGTGCTTAATGCTTTCCTTGGATTAGCTACCCATAGGAATGATATGTTGCTTTGATAGATGACTGGAAGGTTGGTGTTAAGGCATGCTCATGAATCATATGCCAAGTAGTTCAAGAATCTAGACATAGGTGTTGAATGCTTGCAATCTTATAAGTCTTGA
Organism: Sophora flavescens; assembly: GCA_030762895.1. NCBI lineage: Eukaryota > Viridiplantae > Streptophyta > Magnoliopsida > Fabales > Fabaceae > Sophora > Sophora flavescens. The sequence continues at coordinate 51,554,083 of CM061068.1, read as the reverse complement.
CTTAATGCAAAATCACAGATTAATCCACCTAAGACATTAGGGTTTAATTTGGGGTTTTAGGCTCAATGCACCTAAGACATTAGGCTTGAGTACTTTAGAAAAGGCTTGATTGGCATAATTGAATTAGGACTTGTGTTGTTAGCCATTTCATTGCAATCAAGGGAGGATTAGTGTAGTCTAAACCTGACAATCTCAACCGTTATAAATTCTGCACTCCAAGTGTTTGCTAAAAGTCCAAAAAGACAAAAAATATTGTATTGCTTTGTTTTCTGTTTTGATATCTCATACCATAGTTTAGTCTAGATAGTTGTTAAGTTTGTGAATTGGTAATTGACATCCAATCCCTGTGGATACGATAACCGGTCTCACCACCGTATTACTTGATTGCGACGAGGTGCACTTGCCTTTATTTATTTCCAAAAATCACGCATCAAGTTTTTGGCGCCGTTGCCGGGGATTGGTTTTGTCAATATCAGTAGTAACAAATGAGACAACTAGTTTAGACATTTTTTTATTTTATTTTTCTGTATATAATTGATCTCTTTCTTTTATTAGTTTTGTATATATTTGTTTTTGTGTTTCTTTGATCTTGGGTTTAATTGTCTGTGAGGTGAAAAATTGATTAGATAGGATCATGGACTACAATTATTATCAGCCATCTGATGCAGAAATGGAGATATCTGAGCTGCAGCTGCGGGTAGATATGCTGCAATTAGCCGTAAACATCCAACAAGTGAGTAATGAGCTGTCAAGGGCAACTGTCTCTCCTCCACCAATGGTAGGTTGTTCTGAATGGGGAAATCAATTTCCCAACACTTACACTCCATGGTGGGGGAACCCTCCAAACAATACTTTGATGGATGAAGAGGAACATTGGGAATCTTCCACACCTTGGTATGATGAGCCATCCCCATTGGAAGTTGCTTGGGAGAACTTCAAATCCGCATTCCCAGTCGAGGTTGAGCAACCTATCCCGGATAGTCAACCTCACTTAGAGGCTGTTTTGGAGAACTTCATGGAAACAACAATGGAAGAATTAAAGAATCAAGAAGATACCATTCGAAGTCTCGGGGTACATATTGAGGAACTCTCTAACCTTCTATCCGAAATGCCAAATGGGAACTTGATGGATGATGATGAAGATGATGCCAAAATGGATGAGGAGGAAGAAGAAGAAGTGGGAGCAACCGAGTCAAGAAGTGAAGACCCTGTTTTGGAGAACATAGTTGCACCATTCCCCATTGAACCCTTGACTAAAGAGCCTGAAAGGAAGAGGCAAGTGGAGGACATCTACTTCACCATGCTTGGGAATGATGAAAAACTTTTGGAATTAAATGATGCTATTAGTTCCAATGCATGTGTTGAATGTGATGGGAGAAACACTTGTGTGGTTTGTGCGGAGATTTCTGCATATTTGGAAGGTGATGGATTTGGCAATGCTGAGAGTGAAGATTGTACGAAGCGAGCAGCACCAATGATCCTCTCGAATTGTTTGCCACCTTACATTTTAAAGCGAGTCAACAATGGAGTTCATGCCTCTGCCTGAGGTTGAACCCCATTTTTATTGGGAAGATTTTATTGATAAAGGGGTCATCTTTGACCCGAGAGGAATTGAAAAGCGCTTCCCATTTGAAGAAGTCAGCATGAATTTCGAGCGCTCGCTTCCACATTTTTGCTGCAAACCGTGGGATCCAGGTGAAAGATCTCACATGGTTAGCATCCCTTGGTCCTTATACCACAGGTTATGGGATCCAGGTGGATGCTTCTTAATAAGTCAAGCTAGTGACGTTAAAGAAGCGCTTATTGGGAGGCAACCCAATTTTTCTTAACCCTTCTCTTTAGTTAGTTTTTGTTTTGATTTTCAACCTCTTGAATAATTTGAGAAGCTCAAGAGGAAAATAATAAATTGTCAATTGCCAAGTGTTTGCAGGGTAATAAAGAAGGAAAGGAGAAGCAAAAAGAGCAGGGAGAAACAAAGCCAAAAAGCATGTGAGCCAACACCCGCTACCGCCTCGGTAAGCCGTTCCAATTTTTGCTTGATTTTATTTTATTTTTCTTCTCCTCTCTCCAAATTGATTGTTTACATTGGGGACAATGTAAATCTTTAAGCTTGGGGTAGGGGTAATCTTTTTGCTTGCATTGTAAATATTGCATTCATATAGGCTTAAGTTTGCATGATCGCATGATTCGGTTACCCTTGCTTAGATTGAGCATCTGATTGTGAGAACTAAGTGCCAATTAAATTGTGATAGTGGATTTTTGAACCCAATTTATTTCATTCTTGTGATATGGCTTCAAATAAATATTCTTGAGATGATCTTGGATAGTTGATGATTAGCATATGTTTCTTTAGACTTGTGTTTTTCACTGGTTCTTGAACTGATAAATGTGAGCTTTTGAGCCATTAGGGGGTACTCACTAAATCTGCCCCGTTCTTTGTGTAGAGTGTGTTCCTCTTGGTTTGTTTTCTCTAGAACTTGACTTGAAACCATTTTGAAGCTTAAAATTTTTTGAAAACATTTCTGAAAATGATTGAGGCAATAGGTATTTTTCTGGCCTTCTGAGTTTTGAATGATGAAATGCTACCCCTTAGTTGCCCAATTTTGAGCCTGAATGAATAAAATACTTTTCTTGATACCCCGAAAATGTTTTGATAAATATGTTTGACAAGGGACCTTCTAAAGTATTACAAAAGGGTAAAAAGGTAGTTGAAAGTTTGGGATGAAAGAATCAGAAAAAAATAATTCTCTTGAGTTGAAAAAAATCTCCCCTTCTCCAAATAAAAGGGAAAAAAAAAAGAAAAAAAGAAAAAAAAATAAATAGAGAAGGGGATGACAAAAAGAGAAGTGAGAAATAAAAGAAAAAGAAAGAAAAGAAAGGTGGAAAAATGTATTGAAAACCCAAGAAGATATTTTAGAAGGTCATGTTTGCAAAGCTTTATGTTTATGTAACCTTTTGAAATGTCCTTTTCTTGTTATCCCCACCTAAAGATTAATCCCATGGCCACGTTACAACCAAATAAAGACCTCTTGATTCTTAGGTGTTTTCATAAATAAAGTGGAGATTTGGTTGATAGTCAAGCATATGGTAGGAATCATTCCTTGAGGAAAATGGAGCGAATTGTACATATACTTGAACACTTGAGTGAGTGAGGCAAGAAAGAGAGCCAAGCAAATAAACAAGCTTGGGGTGAGCTTCAAGTGAGCAGGAGTGCCCGAATCAGTGAGGATGTGAGTCTAGGAAACTTAAGCCCCTAATTGGACTTGAATTGATTGTCTCTTGTTGAAATAATTGAATGCCTGTTACTTGGATCATTTTACTCGGGTTCTTGGTTCACTATCCATGCTTTGACTGTTTATCTCTTCTGGCCTTAGTTTTTGCTTGAGGACAAGCAAAGTCTTAAGCTTGGGGTGATTTGATGAGTGTGATTTCACCTCATTTTCCATGTACATTTCTGCATGCATTTGCATATAGTTAGGCTAATTTAGTGTTGATTTTGTATAGTTTTTCCTTTGGAACGGATGAGGTGGTTTTACGTGTGTTGTTTTGCGAAATTGAAGGAAAACTGTGCATATTTGGCTATAATGAAGCTTGGATGAATTAGAGCCTTAAAAGTGAAGAAAATGAGCTAAACAGATCCCATCACGGCCTAGCCGTGATGATGCCCGTCACGCCATGATCGGGTAAAACCGAAAAGCGAGAAAGGCTTAAAAGCAGTCCGTCACGGCCTAGCCGTGATGTACATCACGGCCGTGACCCAAAACCACCACAAGTCAGAGACCATCACGGCTTGGCCGTGATGGAGATCACGGCCATGAAATGGAGGCTCGCGACGCGAGCAAGGTCTCGCCCCGCGAGAGACTTAAAATGCCAAAAGTTTCAGAAACAGAAAGCGTCACGGCCTGGCCGTGATGGACATCACGGCCGTGACGCGCGACGGATCTTTAAATAACAGCACAGCAGACAGAAAAAAGGGACTTTTTGCAGAGGCTTGGAAACCCTAAAGAGGACTGATGGCTGGGACCTAAAAGATGACATCTCTCTGCTCTTGGATTGGAAGGAGATTGAAGGATTCGTCATGAAGTTTTCTTTCTCTCTTCTCTCTTTTCCTTTTGTAGACTTATTCATGTATAGCTAATTCCCCCATTGTTGGGTTTAGATGTAGCTTTTCTGAACTTGATTGTTAATTGATTTGATTTCAATACAAGTTTCTATTTCTTTATGAGTATGTGATTCTGTGCTTAATGCTTTCCTTGGATTAGCTACCCATAGGAATGATATGTTGCTTTGATAGATGACTGGAAGGTTGGTGTTAAGGCATGCTCATGAATCATATGCCAATTAGTTCAAGAATCTAGACATAGGTGTTGAATGCTTGCAATCTTATAAGTCTTGACTTAATGCAAAATCACAGATTAATCCACCTAAGACATTAGGGTTTAATTTGGGGTTTTAGGCTCAATGCACCTAAGACATTAGGCTTGAGTACTTTAGAAAAGGCTTGATTGGCATAATTGAATTAGGACTTGTGTTGTTAGCCATTTCATTGCAATCAAGGGAGGATTAGTGTAGTCTAAACCTGACAATCTCAACCGTTATAAATTCTGCACTCCAAGTGTTTGCTAAAAGTCCAAAAAGACAAAAAATATTGTATTGCTTTGTTTTCTGTTTTGATATCTCATACCATAGTTTAGTCTAGATAGTTGTTAAGTTTGTGAATTGGTAATTGACATCCAATCCCTGTGGATACGATAACCGGTCTCACCACCGTATTACTTGATTGCGACGAGGTGCACTTGCCTTTATTTATTTCTAAAAATCACGCATCAGAGACATCCCTATCGATGTCTTAAAAGCTGTTCTTTGAGCCCAAAGTGCGTCTTCTAGACGGCGGCTCCATTCCTTCCTATTTGGTTGCACCACTTTCTCTAAGATCTGTTTGATCTCCCTGTTTGAGATCTCAGCCTGCCCATTAGTTTGGGGATGGTATGCAGTGGAGACCCTGTGCACAACTCCATACTTCCGGAGTAAAGCTTCCATGGTGTGGTTGCAGAAATGAGTGCCTTGGTCACTTATGATAGCACGAGGTATGCCGAACCTGCAAAAAATATTGGACCTGACAAAATTTGCAACAACTCTAGAATCATTAGTCCTAGTGGGGATAGCTTCCACCCACTTTGAAACATAGTCAACAGCCAGTAAAATATAGAGAAAACCAAAAGATGCAGGGAAAGGACCCATAAAGTCAATTCCCCACACATCAAACAGCTCACAGAAAAGCATGGGTTGCTGAGGTATTTCACTCTTACGAGTGATGGTTGTACCTGCTGTCTGACACTCCTTACAAGTCCGGTAAACCTCATAAGCATCTCTAAAAATGGTGGGCCAATAAAAACCTGAGTCTAGGACTTTCCTTGCAGTCCTTTGTGGCCCAAAGTGTCCCCCTACTTGAGAGGCATGAGAAAAATGCAAAATAGACTCAATCTCATAGTCGGGGACACATCTCCTAATTACCTGATCACTGTCAAATTTCCAAAGAAATGGATCATCCCAAACAAAGTACTTGGCGTCACTCTTGAGTTTGTGGATTTGTGACCTAGTTGCACCTGTCAGAAAAAAACCAGCAAGAAGATAGTTAACAATATAAGCAAACCAAGGAGTTACCCCATGCAACTGTAAAAGCTGCTCAGGTGATCAGCCACCAAGTTCTCAGTTCCACTCTTGTCCTTAATCTCCACATTAAATTATTGGAGCAACAACATCCACCGAATCAATCTCGGTTTTGCTTCTGGTTTCTTCAACAAGTACTTCAAAGCTGCATGGTTAGTGAAAACAACAACCTTGGAACCTAGCAAATATGATCTAAACTTATCAAGAGCAAAAACAACAGCTAGAAGTTCCTTTTCAGTAGTGGTGTAATTAGCCTGTGCAACATCCAAAGTTATAGAAGCATAATAGATCACATGGGCAACCTTGCCCACCCTTTGTGCAAGGACCGCCACCACAACATAGTTAGAAGCGTCGCACATGAGCTCAAAAGGGAGGGTCCAGTCAGGGGGCTGGATGATGGGGGTAGAGGTCAGTGCCTTCTTCAGGAAATCAAACGCCTTTCTGCAGTTGTCATCAAAGTTGAAAATGACATCATTTTTCAACAAGTTTGACAGAGGGAGAGCTATCTTGATGAAATCCTTAATGAAGCGCCTGTAAAAACCTGCATGACCAAGAAAAGAGCGAATCTCGCGAACGGAAGATGGGTAAGGCAAAGTAGAAATCACCTCAATATTAGTAGGATCTACTGAAATACCCCTTTTAGAAATAATATGCCCCAAAACAATCCCCTGTTCAACCATAAAATGGCATTTTTCATAGTTCAAAACAAGGTCAGTTTTAATGCATCTCTCTAAAACCAAATTCAAACTATGCAAGCATGCATCAAATGAGGAACCATAAACAGTGAAGTCATCCATGAACACTTCCATGCAATTTTCAATATATTCAGTAAAAATGCTAATCATGCATCTCTGGAATGTGCCCGGAGCATTGTAAAGACCAAATGGCATCCTCCTGTAAGCAAAAGTGCCGAAAGGGCACGTGAAAGTAGTCTTTTCCTGATCCTCTGGTGCAATGTGGATCTGGAAGTAACCTGAAAAACAATCAAGAAAACAGTAATGTGATTTACCTGCTAGCCGTTCAAGCATCTGATCAATGAACGACAAAGGAAAGTGATCATTTCTAGTAGCCTGGTTCAATCTCCTGTAGTCAATGCAGACTCTCCAGCTATTCTGAACTCTAGTGGGAACAAGTTCATTGTTTTCATTTTTCACCACTGTGAGTCCAGACTTCTTAGGCACAACTTGCACTGGGCTCACCCACCATTGTCAAAGATAGGATATATGATACCCGCATGCAAGAGTTTTGTTACCTCCTTCTTCACAACATCAAGGATCAAGGGATTGAGCCGCCTTTGGGGCTGCCTAACTGTTTTAGCCCCATCTTCCAACAGAATCCTATGCATATAACTGGAGGGGCTAATACCTGGTATGTCGGCCAAGGTCCATCCAGTCGCCTTCTTGTGCTTCTTCAAAACTTTCAAGAGCTTAGTTTCCTGGTCAACATCAAGGTTAGAGGAAATTATAACCGGAAGTTTTTCATTCCTCTCCAAGTAAGCATATTTCAGATTGTCAGGAAGTGGCTTAAGCTCCAAGGAGGGTGGCTACTCAATAGATGGTATGTTTGGGGCAGCCGTACTGTCAAGGACTTCAGCTGAACAAACCGCTTCATCCACACTGTCACCTTCCAAAGCAGCATCAATCTCAGAACAAACAGCACAAGGGTCAGTGTGAGTGCAATCGGCACATGAGTAGACGTCATCAAAACCAGAAACAGATGGGAAGTCAGCAGCTCCAACCAAATCATCGTAAGTTTCATCAACAATTTCAGAGAGCAGCTCTATTTAAAAAACAGAGTGCTCTTCCAAGCGATGCTTCATAGCATCGAAAATGTTGTATTTTGCGACAATGTCACCAAACTCCATGGACATGGTTCCATCGTGAACATCAATCTTTGTCTTCGCCATTTTCATAAACGGCCTGCCTAGAATGATTGGTGATATGCTAGAATCTGTTTCCCCTGCCATGTCCAGAATGTAAAAGTCAGCAGGGAAAATCAGGTCATCAACTTGAACAAGCACATCTTCTACTACTCCAGTGGGGCGAGCATTGGTCCTTTTTGCCAACTGAATAGTGAGACCTGTATGCTCCAAAGGACCAAGATCAAGACTGTTGAAAACGGAAGTAGGCATGACATTATAGAGGCTCCCAAATCCAACATGCAATTGTCGAATTTACTATCCCCAATGGTACATGGAATAGCAAAATTGCCCGGATCCTTGCACTTTTGTGGCAGTGCCTGAGTGGGGGCTGAAACAATAACCTTTTCAGGTGTAGGCTTAGGTTGAATGAGGGCTGAAACATTTCGCCCCAAATTGACTCTCTCATTACCCTTCAACCTCCTCTTGTGTGTGCACAAATCCTTCAGAAACTTTGCATATTTTGGAACCTGCTTAATCACATCAAGGAGCAGAATGTTTAGCGCCACTTTTCTGAACACATCTAGAATCTCCCTCTCCTTGTCTTCCCCATCAATCTTCTTATTTTTCAGCACTCTTTGTGGGAAGGGAATTGGTGGCACATACTCTTTCTCAGCTTCAACAACAACAGAAGGTTCAGGAGCTACCTCAACAGTTTCCTTACCTTTTTTAGGGGCTGCCTCTACAACCTTCCCAGATCTCAAAGAAATTTCACTTACATTAGGATTGGGAGCATTAGGATTCACCACTGTTTGTGCAGGTAGTTGGTTTGATCCTTGAGCTTGCTGCATGGCATTCATCGAAGTGGCAAGCTGTCCACTCTGTGTCTGTAAAGCATGAATGCTAGAATCCGTTCGCTGCTGAAACTGGAGATTTTGTGCAGCCATTTTCTTGACAAGCTCTTCTAGTGAAGGTCCAGAAGGTGCATAGGTGGTCACATGAGGAGAATTCTATGGTGGTGCCAGCGTAACATTGGTTGTTGCTATTGTGCGAGATGAGTTCCCATACCGAAGGTTTGGATGGTTCCTCCAGTTGGGATGGTACTTATTTGTGGAAAGGTCGAGAATGCTGTACCGGTTCTGATTATTGCCTTGATTGTGAAGATTGGCTGCATAAGCTTGAGGCAAATCAGTAGCTGACTCATCTTTCAAAATGGGGCATGCATCGGTCAGGTGCTCAGGAGAAGTGCAAATGCCACACAACCTTGCTGGTTGAACTTTATCCATTGCCAACTGCTTCACCAAAGAAGTGAGCTCATCAAGTCTGGTCTCAAGGGCCGTGTTGGAAGAAGAAACATGGACCTCATTCACTCCCATTGTCTCGGCAGAATTGCTTCTAGTTGTGAACTGTTGGGAGTTGAGTGACATGTTCTCAATCAATTGCTTGGCAGCGACTGGGGTCTTATCAACAAGTGCTCCCCCACTAGCAGCATCTAAAATATTTCTGTCCATTAGCAGCAATCCCTCATAAAAGTACTGAATAAGCAGCTGCTCATAAATCTGGTGCTGAGGACAACTGGACACCAACTTCTTGAATCTCTCCCAATACTCAGCCAATGACTCATTGCCTTGTCTAATGCCACATATTTTCTTCCTGATTGATGCAGCTCTAGAGGCAGGGAAGTATCTCTCTAGGAAGATCTTCTTCAAATCATTCCAGGTTGTAACAGAATTCGGTTCAAGGTAGTATAACCAATCCTTCGCAGTACCTTGAAGCGAGAATGGGAAGGCTCTCAGCTTGATATGATCTTCTGTTATTCCTTCCGGTCTCAAGGGTGTAGAGCAGACAATCTGGAATTCCTTCAGATGTTTATGTGGATCCTCACCTGCAAGACCACTAAACCTTGGCAACAAGTGTATCAAACCAGATTTTAATTCAAAGGGATCAACAACATCAACATATTCAATACATAACCCATTATAATTAACATCAGGGGCAGCAAGCTGTCTTAATGTTCTTTGATCAGCCATGTTATCAAAAACAGGTTCAGAATCAGAATTACCACTAGTGCTAGCCCGAATTGCTCTACGGTGTGTGTGCAAAGTTCTTTCAATTTCAGGATCAAAATCACACAAGTCAGAACAAGTAGACCTAGTAGCCAGACTAATTCAGAAGAAAAACAAAAATGAAAAATGCGAAAATAACAACAAGAGTCCCCAGCAACGGCGCCAATTTTGACACGCTGTCGCACTCGGGTCAAAAAGCGAGTGGATTGTAAAAATTGTAGTGAGGGTGCGACAACTCGAGTATCGTCTCACAAAGGACTCCTGGATTGTTATTTGCAGAAAAATCAGTTTTTTTTTTGGGGGGGGGGGGGGGGGGTGGTTTGAAAATCAATTAAGAAAACAATGCAATTAAGAAATCAATGATCAAAACGATTAATCTACTGTTCTCGGTTTCCCACCATCATCGGTTCATATAAATTCCAAGCCCTAAGCGGATTCTTTTTCCTTTTTGATTGTAGCAACAATTAACAAGCGAAACTAGCACTACGAGACGTATGTTCCTAATTCCCGAATTAAGAAAACGGGGTGAAGCACTCGTGAATTAAGCAAACACGATTTAACACATGCGAATTAAGCAAACACGATTAGGTATAGGGACATACAATCATCGAAACAAATCGATACTTATGCTATACAACCTGAATTAAGGAAACAGACATATAGGATAGTATTGAAAGGAAGAAGCAAATTAATCCGGGAATTACAGAACCTCAAGTGTCGGCGGAACCCGATTACAGCAGACTAATCTCTGGGAATTAGTTCTCCATCAGAGACATAACAAAAACCTAGAAAAATTATGTAAACAGTGAGAATCTCGATAACTCTTTGTGTCTGTTGCGCTTCTATTTATAAAGAGGCCGCGCGTCACGACCGTGATGGCCGTCACGGCCAGGCCGTGACCGCTTCTGTCAAGGGCACGCATTCAAATTCTGGTCCTTCACGACCGTGATGCCTATCACGGCCAGGCCATGATCGCTTCTGACTTTGGGTGTTGATCTGTCATGGCCGTGACCTCTATCATGACTGGGCCGTGATCAATTATGTTCTTCAGGGCTCTCTCATCACGCCCGTGATGTGTATCACGGGTGGGCCGTGATGCTTTCTGACTTTCATGATCTTCTCATCACGCCCGTGATGTGTATCACGGCTGGGCCGTGATCCTTTCTGTCTTCCATAGGTAGCTCATCACGGTGTCTTCCATGGGTAGCTCATCACGGCCTTGACCAGTGTCATGGCTTGGCCGTGATGGCTTCTGCTTCAAGAGTCCTTCCATTTTTGCTCTTTTTATTGACCTAAAAACAAGAAATAGCAGTAAGTGCTTTATTTGACTCAAAATCAACTAAGATACCCTAAAACTACTTTAGAGACTCAAAATGTTGCTTGAGGACAATTTCATCCAAATTTGGGCGAAAACGAGATTAAACTCGAATAAAACCTATGGTCTTACTAGTTAAAAACTAGTCGAGTCAGAGGCTGGTCATTGACTTGCCAGGCATGTATATATATAAATTCTGTCATTGTGCATACGGGCCAGTAGCACCGCAACACAGCGAGTTTACGTGTTTCCTTCCTGGGCAGTACAAGCACACTAGCAGGCAGGTCAATTAACGTCAGGAGTGATAAGAAATATTTTTAACGAAGCTGTAGGTTTTATCATATATGATTTTTGGGAGCTTTTGGAGGCCTTCGAGAGGTGAGTAACAGTACCTTTTACAAACACTTTCCATGGTATTTTTATGTGTTTACGGTGAATTTAAAATTGATGAACTCATATTTCAATTCATTGTTTTGCTTACAAAATTTAGGACTGCATTCCTCATTTGTATGTGTGTGGAAGGGTCTACCTTGTAGTTTTTCTTTTAGATTTTGAATTGAATACATGATTGATATTTGTACTAGTGGAATGATATGCTTGATGCCATATGTTATGTCTTGATGCTCGTGATTGTCATAGTGTAATTGTAAATTTACTTGGAGACATGACATAAGTCTATTTAGTATGCATGATAGGATTAACTATTTAATTTATGGTAAATGAATTGTTACATGTATGAGACATGACATTCATGCCTTATGATGAGTTGTATGATGTTTGCCGTAATACCACATATGATAGAGGTATCGAAAAGTAATACCACCGTAATGGGGTATCAAAAGTAACATCCTCATATAATTGGGATGTCGAAAATAAGTAATACTACCTAAAAAGGAGTATCAAAAGTAACACCGCCACAGGTTGGGGTGTCGAAAAAGGAGAAATACCACCATGTGCACATGGGAGGTATCGAAATGGAAATGTCCCCGACAGGAGGGCGACATCGAAACACTCCTCGTGAGTAGGGGTGGGCAATGAGACGCCATTGTCGCGTGATGTGTGAATTTATGGCATGCCGGCAAGAGACCAATTTAACTAGGAGGTCTTCGGGCCGCTTGGGTTGATCTAGAATTTATTTGGTATTTGGAATGTGATGTATTGAGAGAAGTCCTTGCTACGTTATATGCTATTGAGTTGTTGTGTTTATTGTTGATATTAAAAGTATTCTCTTTTATATATATTATTTTGGAAAATTAGCGGGTGTCATGGATAGTTTTTTCGGTTACCGCGCCTGCTGAAAACAATATTATTTTCGAAAATATTTTATAAAACTGTATTGTTGATCACTGGGATTTTATATCTCATTATAAGTATTGTTTTCAGAGACCGAGAACATCACCGTTGAGGACCCAGAGGCCTGAGGAGACATATTCTCATCATTTGGTTAGTAATGCAGCATGGTTGAGGGTGCTTTGACGCGTCCTTTTTGTTTACGTATTGTTTTTCTCGGATTGTAATTAGACGCCCGATTTTGAGGCTTGTGGTCTTTAATTTATATTTATATTCATTACATGGATATTTTATTACTATATTATTTAATATGAGGTATTTCCAGACTTTAAATATTTTTTTAATTTTTCTTTATGAGATGTATGTTTTAAATAAATGTTTTAAATGATTTTTTTATTGAGTTTATCTTGGGATTACTAATGTAACAAAGGGCGTTATATTTTTTTTAAAGAAAATAATAATTTTAAAATGAAGTCAATAATAACATTTATATAATAAAATCATGCACTTAAGCATTTGTTTCTATCCATCCGCCTATAATTAGAACGCCTTCACTTGCATTTCATCTTTATAAGCATTCTCACAAATTAAATTTAACAAACAATCCATAAAAGAAATTGATGTAATATTTTATATCATCCACACGTAGACATAATATCTCTTACGAACTCTATACCAAATTTCTTATATTCTACACAAAACTGAGAAATTTTATAAATTTTATAAATAAAGAAATGTGAAGCAGTAGCACGTTCACATACTAATTTTTAGCTATCCCAAAATGATAATTTCAAAAGAGGAAGAAATAGTTTCACTTTATGTTGATAAGAAGATATTACTAAAAAAAAATATGTGATAACAAAATGGAGAATAATGTTTAACAAAATTACAATTAAACTGTGCAGACATTATGCAAAAACAAATGTAAAAATTAACACCACAATAGTATAAGAAACCAATTCAATCTCGATTATTGAGTAGGCACATACAAATAAGAAATAACATTTTTTCACTTTTGTTAAGAAATATAAGTTTGTTAGGATTAGACATGTCATTAATCTATATGGAAAACAAATCATAGGGGAATATCAATCGCGATTAATACTTTGTCACTTGAGAAGCAATTTGAAATTTCCAAGAAAGTGATCCTCTAAAAATTATATAACAAAATTACAACATTATAATAAAATCTGAACATATATATAAAATTCTTTAATCTCACTTCCTTTTTTATTCCCGTCCACTAATACTTCTTTAAATCTTGATGCTTCTTGGTTATTCCTAGACACATGGTTAACGTTCTTTTATGTGTCTCTTCTAACATTTTTTCCCCCTCCAAGGCTCCCCTCCTTAGGGACAATGATCCTATTCTTAAACAACACTACACCATTATTATATAACACATATTTCTCTTGATCCAAAAGAGATTTCAAATCCTAGTTTAAAAAACTACACTCGCTTAATCTATTTTCTAAGGTTACTACAAATTTTCAACCTATTCAATTCCAAGTTTTAAGCCTTAAAAAGATATTCAAATTCATGTCTCTAAAATCTTCTATTAGGTTCATCTCTTGCAACTTCAAGTTAGACTTGTGCGGAAATTTCCTACTCCGAGTATCGACCACTGCATCAGCCTTTTCCGGACTATACTTCAACTCAAAATTATAGTTCCTAAGAAAATTCATCCACTTTCTTTGCCTTACATTTAACTCTTCGTCTATGTCTCTGTCTCTATCTCTTAACAACTGTTTAAGGCTCTACTGATCATTAAAAACTTCAAGTTGTATCATGTACAAGAGATTTTCCCTTCCTAATCAGCTTGGTGAAAGGTAAGGCTAGTCTAGAGAACTCGTTTATAACTTCCTATAATACTTCTTCAATTCTGAAAAACTTCTCACACTTGTCATTGTCTTAGACTTCTCTCACCCTATCCCTGCATCTACTTTACTAGAATCAATCGCATAAGTAAGATGTATAAAAATGTTTCTCACAGTAAAACGTGTTTCATTCAATTCCACGTCCAACTAGTTAAAGAGGCTGTTGTGGGTCAACAGTCAACATGCTAGCTTTTTATCCATAGCCTAACTTACCTTTTATTAAAAAAGGTGGTATATCAAAGTTGACCCACTGATACGACGCTTCTTGTGGCATTGTGGCAAAGATACCTAGTGAGAATATGGATCATTGTGTGCCACGCTTACTATTTTTTGATACCCGAATATAGTATGTTGTTCTGGGGAATGACAGTGTGCTAATTTTACGGAGATTGCAAGTTGGGTCATAGCTAGCCATTCACGCATGAGCCACAATTTTATGGCGATACTGATACAGTGATACATCTCCCTCGCTATCTGAGGTATTATACTTTTCTTCTTTTAAGGACAAATAATGTCTTCTCATCTTTGGTGCCCAATCATGCCAGGTTTGCATTCAACGAGTCTGATCTGCATTATTAGTGTATGGCCTATTGGCCTGACTTTGACTTATTTGCTTATTATAAACCTTTTTTTGTAATATCTAATTTGACCTTTTAAAAGATCACTAATCTGGCCGCAAGCTTATTCCGGTTTACTAATGTAACAGTATGATTTACTTATTCCTGTTTTGTTGTTTCTGATATAGGATAGAATAAAACACCTGATGTGCACTACCAACTTATCCATTTAAAGAATTTTCTCGACCTTGTACCAGAAAAATTTAAAATGTTTTCGATAACTGAAACTGTTGACTGGTATTCAGTACATTTGAATTGCACATGCTCAAAATGAAATATGATTTAAGATAATGTATCTTTAACACAAGTTTCAAAATGGTCCTAATATACGTGAACCACGCCCGATCTGTAATTCTGTAGAATGAGTCAAGTGTACGTGGTCTTGTGGAGCAATTCAAGTTTAGAATATTCATAGCTAGAAGAGTTGATGTTGATTCTATGCATATCAAAGTTGGTTATTATGCAGTAACAGATTCTGTTATTTCTGTTAGACCTTTCCCCTCTTTCTGTTGCTGTATATATATATAAAGCATCCCCTTCAGTTGCAGAGAGAGATCGATACAATCAAGTCTTAGCCACATTACAAAGAGTCAAGTGAGAGAAAGCTAGTTTTACTAGGTGAACTTGGGTGTAATTGGGGCTAAGGGATCAGTGAGATCAAACTGAGAGCTGAAAGGAAGATCTTCTTCCATCTTGTAATTGGATTGACTCTTGAATAGACTGGACTTAAGCTTGTGCTTAGTCCCGGAGACGTAGGCATCGATTTGGCCGAACTCCGTCATCAAATCTTTGGTGTGCTCTTTCCTTTATCATCAATCCTTTATGTTCTTTGAATTGTTTTTCTATTTTCTGCATATACTGCATACTGTCTTTGGTTGTTTCTGGTTTTCTTACAGGGGCCTTCTCTCGAACAACTGGTATCAGCAGCTAGAAGGAGGATTAAATGACGATGGCAAAATATGACATTGAGAAATTCAATGGCAAGAATGACTTCGCTCTGTGGAGATTGAAGATGAGAGCTCTCCTTGTTCATCAAGGGTTAGAAGAGGCTTTGGAAGGGGAGAGGAAGTTACCCAACACAATGACTGAAAAAGAGAAGAAAGAACTCTCGAACAAGGCTAACAGTGCAATAATATTGTGTTTGGGTGACAAGGTTCTTCGTGAAGTTTCAAAGGAAAAATCCGCTGCTGCTGTCTGGTTAAAGCTCGAGAATCTCTACATGACAAAGTCATTGGCAAATCGCCTCTACCTCAAGCAGAAGCTCTACACACTCAGGATGCAACCTGGAACATCCATTGAAGATCATATGGATGAGTTCAACAGGCTGATACTGGATCTTGAAAACATTGAAGTAAAAATAGAAGATGAAGACCAAGCCTTGCTTCTAATTCGTTCATTGATCAGTTCCTATGATAATATTGCGGATACTCTTGTTTATGGAAGAGAGTCATTGTCACTAGAAGAAGTACAAGCAGCCTTGATCTCGAAGGAGCTGTCCAAGAAGTCAGAAAATAAAGATGGTGATGTGGGAGAAAACCTTACAGCAAGGGGAAGGCATGACAGGAAAGAAAGCAAGGGAAAGGATCGATCAAGATCAAAATCAAAGGGAAAATGGAAGTGTTTCTTGTGTCACAAAGAAGGGCACTTCAAGAAAAACTGTCCAGAAAGAGGGTCCAAGAAAAAGAGAAACAAGGAAGAGAAGGGAGATGCTTCAGTAGCTTCTGAAGGCTATGAAAGTGCTGATGTTCTCGTAGCCGCCAACTATCAAGGTGAATCTGAATGGGTCATGGACTCAGGGTGCTCCTTTCACATGTGTCCAAGAAAACAATGGTTTCTTGATTACCAATCATTTGCTGGAGGACAAGCTGTAATGGGAAACAATGCAACATGTAAAGTTGTTGGCATTGGATCCATTAGACTTAAACTCATAGATGGTACTGAGAAGATTTTGAGTAAAGTTAGATATGTTCCTGATCTCAAAAGAAATTTAATTTCTTTGGGAACATTGGAAGAAGCTGGTTTCAGTTTCAAGGCTGAAAATTCTATTCTAAAGGTACTCAAAGGAGCTCGGGTGATCATGAAAGGAGACAGGAAGAATGGTCTATATGTGTTAAAGGGAAATGCAATCACTGGTGTTTCATCAGTGGCATCAGATTCAACCATCAACAAAGAAGTAATTTGGCATCAAAGGTTGGGACATATCAGTGAAAGGGGCTTGAAGGAACTTGAAAAGCAAGGACTTCTATGTGGAGACAAATTAGAAGCTCTTGAATTCTGTGAACACTGTGTATTTGGAAAGCAAACCAGAATCAGGTTCAATACTGGAACTCACAAGACAGAGGGCAGACTTGACTACATTCATTATGACTTATGGGGGCCATCAAGAACTCCAACTCATGGAGGTAACAGATACTTCATCACCTTTATTGATGATTTTAGTAGAAAAGTATGGATTTATCTATTAAAAAGTAAAGATGAAGCATTTAAAACCTTTGTGCATTGGAAAACCCGAGTAGAAAATCAATGTGATAGGAAGATAAAGGCTTTAAGAACTGACAATGGTTTGGAATTTTGTGGAGATGCATTTAACAATTTCTGCAAAGAACGTGGAATATACAGAAATCACACTGTCAGAAAGACACCTCAGCAAAATGGTCTTGCGGAGAGGATGGCCTTGCGGAGAGGATGAATAGGACTCTTCTTGAAAGGGAGAGGTGCATGCTTTCAAATGCAAACCTACAAAAGCAATTTTGGGGATAGGCTGTCCATACTGCTTGTTATCTCATCAATAGGAGTCCATCCTCAGCTCTTGAATTCAAAACTCCTCAAGAGGCATGGAAAGGCAGTCCAACAGATTATGGAAATCTCATAATCTTTGGTTGTCCATCTTATTATCATGTGAATGAAGGTAAGCTTCAACCAAGAGCAAAGAAGGGTTTGTTTATGGGATATCCTGATGGAGTAAAGGGTTTT
This sequence comes from Sophora flavescens, assembly GCA_030762895.1. Lineage (NCBI taxonomy): Eukaryota > Viridiplantae > Streptophyta > Magnoliopsida > Fabales > Fabaceae > Sophora > Sophora flavescens. The sequence goes on along the minus strand of CM061068.1, from coordinate 51,536,417 downwards.
AGAATCTGGTCCATTGATGATAAGAAATGCATCATCGGTAGATATGTAACCTTTCATGAAGCTGAAATGTTTAAGGCCAAACCATCTACAGAAGTCATTGAAAATACAGAAAAGCATGAAGAACCTCAAATTGAGGTGGAGCTTGAAGGAAAAGACAGGGAGGAGCTGGTCAACAAGGAACAAGATCATTTGGATCAAGAAGCAGAAGATCATACTAAAACTTGTAATGACAAAGTTGCTGAACAGGGCTATTCTCTGGTTAGGGATAGGGTTAGAAGAACAATCAAACCACCTCAAAGGTTTGGATATGCTGATATGATAGCATATGCTTTCAATGCAGCTAAGGCAGTCACTAATGAAGAACCAAGTTCATACAAGGAAGCCATGGATAGTAAAGATCATCATAAATGGCAGCTTGCAATGGAGGAGGAGATGAAATATCTGCACAAAAATCAGACTTGGAAATTAGTGGAAAAACCAAATGGAGCTAGACTGGTGGGCAGCAAATGGATCTTTAAAAGAAAGGCAAGAATTGTTGAAAACAAGACTCCAAGCTACAAAGCTAGACTAGTAGCTAAAGGGTTCACTCAAAGAGAAGGAGTAGATTTCAATGATATATTTGCACCAGTTGTAAAACATTGCTCAATAAGAATACTTCTTGCAATGGTAGCACAATTTGGCTTGTACCTTGAACAAATGGATGTAAAAACAGCATTTTTACATGGAGAACTTGAGGAAGACATCTTCATGAAGCAACCAGAAGGCTTTGAGGTCAAAGGCAAAGGGGGCTGGGTATGTCATCTTCAAAAATCTTTGTATGGTCTAAAACAATCACCAAGGCAATGGTACAAAAGGTTTGACAGCTTTATTCTTAGTATCAAATATAAGAGAAGTAATTTTGATAGTTGTGTTTATTACAAGAAACTAGAATGTAATGACTACATCTATCTCTCCTATATGTTGATGACATGCTATTGGCAAGCAAGAGCATGGCAGAGATACAAAGACTTAAGAAGATGCTTCAAACTGAATTTGAAATGAAAGACTTGGGGCCAGCTAGGAGGATACTTGGAATGGAAATTACAAGGCATGAAAACACTAGAGTTCTCACCATCACACAAAAGGATTATCTTGAGAAAGTTTTGAACAGATTTTACATGGCAGATGCAAAATCAGCAAGTATTCCTATTGCTTCTCATTGGAAGAGATGAAGAAGGTACCCTATGCAAGTGCAGTAGGCAATCTCATGTATGCCATGGTTTGCACTCGTCCGGACTTAGCCTATGCACTTAGTTTGGTTAGCAGGTTTATGGGAAATTCTGGAAATCAACACTGGCTTGCTGTTAAACACATTCTCAGATACATCAAGGGATCAATAAATATTGGTTTAAGGTATGGTAAAGATGATCAGAACTCAGGTGGAGCACAAGGGTTTGTGGACACAGACTTTGCTGGAGATCGTGACAAAAGGAGATCACTGACAAGTTATGTTTTCACCTTGTTTGGAAACACTATCAGCTGGAAAACCTCTCTACAACACATAGTGGCATTGTCCACCACAGAGGCAGAATGCGTAGGTATTACTGAGGCAGTTAAGGAAGCTTTATGAATGAAAGGACTGATCAATGAACTTGGAATTACACAAGAAAGTATCAATGTCTTTTGTGATAATCAAAGTGCAATTCACTTATGCAAGAATCACACTTATCATGAAAGGACAAAACATATAGACATCATATTATACTGGATCAGAGATATCATTTCAGATGGTATGGTGCAGATCAAGAAAATTCACACTACTGAAAATCCTGCAGATTTCATCACAAAGGTTGTTCCTTTGAACAAGTTGAGGCATTGCCTGAACTTGTTGAAGATTGGAGACTGCTGATCAAGTTTGGGCAAGGATAGCACTTCTTAATTCTAGTCTTGTTAAGAGTCAATGTAGAGATATGCCAAGGTGGAGATTGTTGATTCTATGGCATATCAAAGTTGGTTATTATGCAGTAACAGATTCTGTTATTTATGTTAGACCTTTCCCCTCTTTCTGTTGCTGTATATATATATATATAAAGCATCCCCTTCAATTGCTGAGAGAGAGATCGATACAATCAAGTCTTAGCCACATAGAGTTACAAAGAGTCAAGTGAGAGAAAGCTAGTTTTACTAGGTGAACTTGGGTGTAATTGGGGCTAAGGGATCAGTGAGATCAAACTGAGAGCTGAAAGGAAGATCTTCTTCCATCTTGTAATTGGATTGACTCTTGAATAGACTGGACTTAAGCTTGTGCTTAGTCCCGGAGACGTAGGCATCGATTTGGCCGAACTCCGTCATCAAATCTTTGGTGTGTTCTTTCCTTTATCATCAATCCTTTATGTTCTTTGAATTGTTTTTCTATTTTCTGCATATACTGCATACTGTTTTTGGTTGTTTCTGGTTTTCTTACAGGGGCCTTCTCTCGAACAGTTGAAATGATCTACACATTTTCCACTTCTACGTTTAGCTTAAATGAGGAAGAGTTGCACATGGATGCAAGTGAATGGTTGCAATTTAGGGGGACGTGCGTGCCAAGTCAAATTCTAAAGGGAATCCGGTTTTGTTGGAGTGGGGTCTAGATTTTAGCTAGTCACTATGATAATAATTAAAATTAAAAATATATTACCATTAGACATTACACTTTATGCTAAACTGAGTGTCAGTGGTATAGCAGAGTATATGGTATCTGATCAAGGTAAAATGAATGTATCCCCCAATGTCAGAGAAGTATAACAAATATTGGGAAGAAATGGATGAACAAATGTTAATTTGTATTTTAAGGTGTGCTATATATTAATATCAGATGACCAAAAACACTAACCTAATCAATAAGTGTACTTTACTCAATCCTTTCATTGAAGTTGTAGGTAGTACTGAGATTTAAAATAGTGATGGTCATAAAGAGCAGCTTCAAAGGGATATAAATTGTAATTTATAAAGTGTTTAATTGCACTTTTTGTACTTTTATTATTAGTCATGAACGGTTTTGATCTCTATAGTTTTTTCAGTATACTTGGTCTTCCTGGTTTTTTTGATGTTGCAAATGAGGTACTTTCATCCAATGTATGTCAATTTTTCCAACGATCAAAAGAGAGAAACCACTACTCTAAAAAGTGCATAGAAATTTTGATTGAGCTTCTCCTTCATCCGAGTCTCTACTTTAATATAATTAAATGGTTTTTCTATGTTATTTTTCATTTCCACTGCAGAGTCTTTTTTACCACAACAACTCAATTAGAGGTTCCGTTCACTTAAAGTAATGATGCCTCTCTATTTAACATTAGACAGAATAATTGAATTTGCAACATTGAAAAAATAGGGAAGCCAAAAGTACTCAAAAAAATTGTAGGATCAAAATAGCACATTATCAAAAGTATAATTAAGCCTTTATGAAATAAAACAGAGCTTAATGAGGAGATATTCTACAAGGAGTCACATACGTGAAGATAGTTTATGTTCTTTCATTTACATTTTTGATGTACCTATGGCAGAGATACTCGGTTAAACAATAACTGAAGAATAGCATAGCCCTCGTTCCATCTTACAACACACAGAAGAAGGGGGGAAAACGGATGGAGCTTCAAAATATATAACATGGACTTCAATTATATGAAATTCTGATCTTCAAAATCCCTTGAATTGAATACTTCCGTTGGCATTTGCTCTAATGCCCCGGTTAAAAAAAATCTTGGTAATTTATCTTTATAGTTTTCATTTATCTTTCAAACTTTATCCTCAATATATGAATGAATGATTAAATTTCACTGCACGTGTAGACAAAGATGTTGTCCGTCACTGTTTAAGGTGGTTAATTATTTGCAAGCAAATGTGGATATTTCTTGGGGAAAATAAGGAAAAGATGTTGTGTTTATAATTGTTTTTAGGTTAGAGTAGGATACTGTGAGGTGATTATTGAAATGAGGGTAGTAGGAGAACTTTTGGTTTTAAAATGAGAGGAAACAAAGAGAAGATTGAGCGGAGATTTGTCTCTAACAACTACGGATGCCTGAACTCTATCAGTAACAGGCCCCCTCCCCTGCCTTCCACATTTTCCTCATAACTTCGCTGCTATCACTCAATATTATATTCAGCCAATAGTTTATATTCTCAAATTATGGTAGAATGACATAACAAAACAAGCGCTATTCGTTTCCTCTTAAGTTACACATATTTAAAGTCAGCATATACACATCACAAGACACCAATCATGACACTGCTTTCACATGTCTTGATTAAGATTTTGCAAAAGGAGCGAAGCCTCAAAGAGTGAAGCCTACTGGGGGACCTCTTCTTTTGTGCTTCTTTACTTATATAAATTGTTCTGACATGGGCTTCGGAGGTCGGTGGCCAAGTTGAGTTTAGTCGGACTCTATGACTGGGAAGAGTGTCCGATGCCCAAGTCAGTTGGTACTCAAGTATTATCCATACCTGCATAGAGTGTGTGTAAGAGATCCCCACGTCCGAAGGCTATATGATCGATATATATAGAGCGAGAGTAGCCATTACATGATATTGGTAAGTCATTATGAGTGATCATGGATACCATCAATAAAACAGTTACAAGATCTGAGGTCGGTTACATATTCTAATAATCACAACTTAATAGGAGATGACCTACTTATTAGACACGTAATCTAAGGACGACTATGGGCCAAGTTTCAACTCAGGCCATGTCGTAGCATATATGAACGAATGTCACTGTTTTATAAAACCCTTCATTCAATTCATTCTGTCTCTTTAAAACGTTATTTCAGTCCATTTCACGTACCCTGTTACTTTTCTTGTACCTGTTTGCAATCTGTCTCCTTTTATCTTTTCGTGTGTTGTTTGTATGTTTGATTCCTGAAATAAAAGCAAAGGACGGAAAGGAAATCTCTGGAAGTGCTAAGCACTGTTATCTGGGACTAGGATCACACATCATGTTTTCCTCTGATTGCTTGGTTTAGGATATGTATGAAGCATTATGACAAAGCATAATGAGAAAGCGAGTGCGACCCAAGAGTAGTACAAAACAAAAAATCAAATGTCACAATTGGTTATACCAAATGTTAAACAGTATCCCACTAATAATAATACTGTTCCAAGGCAATGTTTTGGTCTACGATTGAAACGTGCCACCCACTGGCGTGATATGTAGAATTATTCAATCTATTTATGATTTCTTTTCTTCAAAATCCACGTGAAAAAAAAGTTGATTTTTATAATTTTCAGAAAGTATTATTGTAGGATCAAATATGTAATTATTGTACATTGTTTTTTGTTTTCTAATCTGCAATTGTGACAAAGATTTTGGTTTTATCCACTCACATATTGACATTTAGCATAAAATCATCAGCATGGACGTGAGAATTCCCACCGCACATCTTCTCTTCTCTATGCACTAAAGCTGTATTTTGCACAGGCCCTGCCTAGATTTGATTCTGGGTTCAGAAAAATAATACACAATGTAGTTTTGTGTATAGTACAAAATGGTATGCGTGATTAACTTCAGATTATATTCAATCGGCGATACGTTTTCTTTTTTATATAGTGCGTGTATATTATTATTGCATTACATACAACTACATTTAAATTATATTATTAGTGCGTGTCAAGGACTAATAGTTTATACAGTTATAAATATACAGACTGAAAAATCTGAAATGAAGGTTTTGCATGTGTATAATTCATTGCAATTATGACTATGTGCACATGATTAATGATTAATACACATCGCACATATGGCACGAAGTAACGCACGAGCACAAGATTATATAATACACGAGCGTAAGATTCTTACACATCCAATATATAATTATATTATATTACAGAGTCAGGAGTTGTGCGGTTTGTGATACACTAAACAGCAGATAATGGAAAGCAACTAAAGTTTAATAATTTAAAAGGGACTTTGGCAATTGAAGAGATTCTCACAGTAGAATCGAGTAGCTCCACATATGTTGGGGTCGTGTACCTTGAGTAAGTGCAAATCAACTTTCTACTAAGATACTGTTATGAAGTCTTATTTCCAACAAGAGCAAGCAACACACTCTTTTCAACATACGTTCTCCTATTGGTTGAAATACATGTGGGTCCTATAAAATTCAAGTGGGATCCACATGAATTTCAATCAATAGAAGGAAGTATGTTGGGAAAAGTGTGTTAGAGAGTGTGTTGCTAGCAGTTCTCTTCCTATAATGGTTTCCTCTGTGCTTTCTTGGCTTGGTGTTGTGCCTGCTATGGTCTCTGTTTTTGTGGAGAATATGCTCTTTCGTTTTGTTTTTAAGATTGCTGCTGGGCTTTATTTTTTGTAGTGTTGGTGGCGGGAAGTGGGTGATATTATTATAGGGGGTGATGTTCTTGTTATGCTGCTCTGTTTTTTCCGGTTTTTAATTAGGTAGTGGTTTTATTTGACCTCTTGATTCTATGTACGTTGGAATATTTCTTATACTCAATTAATAAAATTTATTTGCTTATAAAAAAACTTTCTACTAAATCAAAATTCTTAAAAAGAACAAAAGAATATTTAAGTTGAGTTATTTTATTTTATATTTAAAACAATTTATCATAAAATTTAGAAAAAGTTTTAAGAAAACAAATATTTATAAAAACAAAAATAAACATTGCACTTACTCTTTTTCATTAGACTTAGAAAGGATTTGAGTGGGAATCAAAGTAAACTGCACTGGGCTTTCGGGGATAATAGGGAAATTCTCCAATTTGTACTTTGTAGAGAGAAGAGTAATCTGACTACCACATCCGTTTTTTCTAATTCATCTTAAATAGGTTTTTTAGCTCTTAGGTAAGTATATGAAATATTCATAAGCTTAGATAATTTGAATTTCTTATGAGATTAATTTATGTTTAAGTACTTAATTACGGTTAAGATTTTTTATCTAAAGATACATTTTGCATGGTTTGAAACTAGATCCTTTAGACAAGTTCACTCAACACAACCAATTGATGAATTCATACACAACTGTTTTATAGATTTATTCAACACTGTTGGATGAACCTTAAATAAATTGCAATAAAATACTTAGATCCATTATCTGTTTAGTAAGATACATATAAATTTCATATAAAAGAATAAAGAATGTGTTAGAAAAAAATGTAAATCGGGGGAAGGGATGTCTCAACGGTGAGTAGCAACTAGAAGAATGTGACAATGGAGAGTTTTGGAAGCTTCGATGGATGCTAAGTGCCTAATAATGATTTAAACTATGATCTATCGTATCATCTTTTCTTTTCTTTTTTTTCTTTTTTTCCTCTCTCTTTCTCTTCCATTCCTGATTCCACTCACCCATTTCTGCCGTACACTTCCCCGGTCCCCGCCAGCCACCACTAACACTCACTCCTGTGTCGTATCGTTTCAGGCTTTCAGCTGAATCATGTGAGTTTCTTATTGCGGTTTCCTAGCTCAAAAATCCACCACAAAGGACCAACCCCATTTTTGAATAAACAATAAAGTTCCCTTTTTTTCTTTTTTCTGAAACTCCTTTTTGCAGAGAGAGTGAAATCGGGATTGGCTTTCCAATAACTGATAGCTGCGGGTGATACAAAGTGGAAACCTTTCTATGTCATTGAGATTTTTGAAGCCCACTACAACAATAAGGTATGGAATATTATTATAAGCATAATAACCATACATTATATTATAATATTATACATATAACCTTCTCTTTGTCTATTCTCAACAAGACATTTTCTTTCTCATTGTTTCTCCATTTACATAAAAACAGGAAAAAAAGAAAAACAAACCCAAAAAAGAGCAGCCTCGGTAGAACAACAAAACCAACAAACAAGCCCTGATACCACATTAATGGTGCAAGCAAAACATAACATAGAGTGAAACACGGAGCCCAAGAAAAAATTGAAAATAGGAAGTGCAAATGCAGAAGAATAGTGGATTGTGCGTAGGTGTAATAAGGAAGCCCTACGAGGGGTCCAAAGTGGGCACCTAAGACACCTAAGAGTTGCTGAGTTATCGCTTTCATACCCCTCAGCCTCACTCAATCCCTCTCCTCTTAGCTCTACTTGTCTGTGCCTACTAGTGCTGTAATGTAGTAATAGCCATCAATGCTTTTTTTTAAAAACAACAACAACAACGCTTCTTATCAATCATACAACTAACCGTACACTTCTAAAAATCATCAATGCCACTTTTAATTCCTAGCCTAAAGTGTGCCTCATAATTGAATTTTTTTTGAATTTATTTAGCAGTTATTATTTATATATAAAAAAATAAGTTTCCAAAGATGTTGTGATGCTTAAATTCCAAAGAATATGCAAATTCATACCACACCAATTGATGATAATTCTCTTTGAATTTGAATTATATCCCTGATTGATTTCAATTACTGGGTACATTTAATCCACTTTGTCTTCATTGGGAATCACACAAACAAGCAAAAAAAAAAACATGTCTTGAAATGGAAACGGTTTTAAAATTTCATGCTTTTTTTCAGTGTCTGACTTTAATGTTAAAACTGATGTCACAGATTATAGGTGGAGATTACGAAGCATGAAAAGGTGAGAGTAGATAGAAGGAGAAGAAGAAGAAGAAGGTGAAGAATGGTTACAGTTGCAGTTGTTGCAGAGACAGAACAACACTAGCGCCGCTCGTGTTTTTGTCGGTCGTGTGGTTGCAAAGTTGCAATCTTCAATCCCCAAAACCAGATCTCGAGGTGCCTCGTTAAGCTGGTTTGGTCACTGGGAAACACTAAGCACCTTCTTGGGTTTCAATATAGAGAGAGGACTTGTTTTGTTTTGAAAGAGCTTTGTTTCGGGTCGGTGATCATGTTGAATTTTTTGGCATTGCTTCACATATAAGCCCGGTATTAGAGTCTTCACTTTGAACTCAAAGCTTGGCCTGTGTTTCTTCTTTATATTTTATTATTATATATTATTGTATAGTTAGTCTAAGGGGGTTTGGGGAATTGTTAACTAGTACTATTCTTTTTTTAGTATTGGCCATTGGGAGGTTTAGAACATGCAAATAAAACTGTTGTGATTGGTGGTTGGTTGGTTCCTCGTACCTAGCCTCTCGTTTTAGCTTGTGACATTTAATATTCAGCTGGGTTTTGCATAATTAGCGTGAGGAAATTAAGCCCTTCACCGGAAGTTCCCAATTTATAAGGTGTTGAGAAGCACTGGATTGATAGTTAGAACTTAGAAGTTAGAAGTTAGAAGTTAGAAGTGAGATTTTCATGTGTAAGATATGCTGAGCTCTGATGAAGGAGATAATGATGTATTCTTTGACTCACTGGATAGTTTGTCAGCTCAAGATTGTGTTTTAGCCAAAAAGGAGTTTAGTTCTGAAAGTGAAGGTTGTGGTTATGATCATGAAGTTTGGGTGAATGAGCCTCTTAGTGTGAAGGAAAGGCGGGGACGTTTTCTGCAGGCTATGGGTTTAGCTGATACTTCTGCTTCCAAAGTTTGTTCACAAGATAAAATGGTGAGCTTTGATCCCTTGGAAAGGATCAGGGAGTGCAGTGGAGCAGTCTCAAATGCTTGCAATTCGCCTGCTTACCAAGTTTCTGAGAAGTTGGTTATCTCTGGATGCAAAGCAGCTTGTGAAGCAAAAGTCTTGCTTGATGAACTGAAGGAGAGGCCCCAATATAAACCAGATGCAAGTTTTCAAGGTAAAATGCATGAGCTATCTTTTACAGCTCAGGAGCACAGACGCAGAGAAGCTGAGGCCAGAGAAGAATTTCAGGATTTTGATATGTGTTTAAAGAAAAAGAAAAAATGGTGGAAGCGCTTTGTACACATCAGAAAAGGTGGTGAAGGGAAAATCAGCTCAAAATTGAATACAGGGACAAATAGAACTCGTAGAATAAAGGTAAGACGGAATAAGAAGAGGTGGATGGAGTTCAGTGGGCTATACATTGCCCAAGAGATTAGAGCGCACAAAGGCCTAATCTGGACTATGAAATTTAGTCCCAATGGTCAGTATTTAGCGAGTGGAGGTGAAGATGGTGTTGTGCGCATATGGCGCGTTGTATCACTGGATACATCCAGTATTTGTTTCAGCACAGAAGATAGTACTGCTAGCAAAGTGAAACATGACAACACTTATCCTTGGAAGAAACACTCAAGTCAATCCTTCATTTTCCTTCCAAATAAGATTTTCCAAATTGAGGAGTCACCACTGCAAGAATTTTATGGTCATTCCAGTGATGTCTTGGATTTGGCTTGGTCTAATTCAGATGTGAGCTTTAACTTTCACAAGATTGTTATTACGAATCCCTTCCCCTAATCATGCAATTTGTTTTATTAGTTCTGCTTGCAATTTTTATTAAAGCTGGCTGGAATACACATTGCAGATTCTCCTCTCCTCTTCTATGGATAGAACTGTTCGCTTGTGGCAAATTGGTTGTAATCAATGTCTAAGTGTTTTCGATCACAATGACTATGGTAAGTATAAAAGAACCATGCCTTTCAACCTGCATTTTCCACAACCATTTTTTAACTAATAAAGTTTAAAGCATATACTTTGTTCAAATTTGAAACATCAGCATGTGTTTATCCTATAGATATATATATATATATATATATATATATATAATCATAATTGTGTCTCTTTTTTAATGGAAGCAGTGACATGCATTCAGTTCAACCCTGTTGATGAAAATTACTTCATCAGTGGGTCTATAGATGGTAAAGTTAGAATATGGGGAATACGTGAAGAGCTAGTCGTCGATTGGGCAGATATACGAGAAGTCATAAGTGCCATAAGTTACCAGCAAGATGGGAAAGTATGCTATGAATACTTGTCTGAATCTTTTCATGATTTTGTGAGTGTTTTTACTTGTTATGACACTGGAAACTTGTGTCCATGGGATTGATGAACCTTTGACTATTTACACATGCAGGGATTTGTAGTTGGTTCCGTAACAGGCACTTGTCACTTTTATGTTGCTTCAGGTATGTACTCGATGGTTACCAATTACTGTTGTTGTGAACCCTCCTTACAAAAGATAAAACAAAGGGATATGAAATTGAAAGGATTGTCTAAATTGGATTCTAATGATTTAGGAAAATATTTCCAGCTTGAGGCACAGATACTTGTCCATGGAAAGAAGAAATCATCAGGCAACATGATCACCGGCATTCAGGTTTCAATCTAGAAATTCTTTACTACTAATATGCTATACCTTGCACTTGGTTTATTAACATTATAATGCCCTTGTTCCATTGCAGGTTTCCCAGAAAAACAGTCACAGAATTATGATCACATCAGAAGATTCCAAGATTCGCATTTTGGATGGCATTGAGCTTGTTCAGAAATACAGAGGTATAGCACTTGCTGTTGAGCCATTAGAAAGAGAACAATAGGATAGCTTTCAAAGTTCATTGGGAGTTGTTTTCCATCAAGTTATTAATGTTTGCTTTCCATTTTGCGATGACTTTTCACTTTTGTTGGGATGCTGATTTTCTGTTATCTTTTGGAATGTTATCTTAATTGAATTCATATTATTAGTATGGCAAAAAGTTTTAGGTTACCATATTCTTTGTTGCTTATTACCTTGGCATGGTGATTGGCTTTGTCATTTTTTCAAAATAATTAAGAGCAGCTTCTGATAACTGCCTAGGTGTAACATTTTCTGTAAGCTGCATAATGACTCTTGCAGGATTTTTACCTTTTCCGGACCTTGAGGCTTTGTTGATTTATGTTATTTTAAGGGCCAGCCTCTGTAATTCTGTTAATGTCAAATTCATTTTATTTTTGTCTCTAGGTTTAAACAGTTTGCGATATCATAGTTTGATTAGTTAATAGATTTTTTTTTTAAAAAAAAACCCACAATTGAGCTTCCTCTCCTGATGTGGGAAAAATTTAAGCTTCATTTTTTTTTCAGACTTCTGTGAAGGAAATGGTGAAAACTGAAAACTACATTTCTTCACAAAAGTTTGAATAGCGGAAACAAAGCAAAAACATGTTGGCATCTTTGAAAATAAAGTGAAAACAATGGAATATTTTTGTAATTATCAGTGAAAACATATCAACTGAAAATGAAAATAGAAAAAAGAAACTAAACCAACTTTTGTTCAGTTGGCTGAGCTGAGGACTGTAGTTGGAGAATATAGGATGGCTTAGGAATCTAGATTATTTGATTCAAAAGTGGAACTAGTTTGGATAATCACAGGGTCTATTATTCTATTAGTATTGTAATATGCTGCAACAGGATTCATGACTTTTGATTACTTTGGGCTTTCTTGACATGCACATATTCCACTATTTCTATGACAAAAATAAGGTATATGATCCCTCTTGCACATGCATCCTTTCCATTTTCACTTGTTAGTATTGCCTTACCAGCAAGATTTAGAGTTGTTTTTAGGTCGTGTGCAAATGTATGTATTCCATATCTGATCTGTGCCTTTACTTTCACTAATTTGTGAGTTTTATATGATTGTGTGTCCACTGGCACATTGATAAATTTAAGGTACTTTTCACCCCCCGCAATATACATGCCTTGGCTTAATGCTTAGTTTCCATGAAAATCCTAAGTTGGTTGATCTTACTACTTTTAACAGGCCTTCCAAAGTCAGGAAGTCAGATGCATGGTTCATTTACATCAAGTGGAAAACATATAATTTCAGTTGGAGAGGATTCTCATGTGTATATTTGGAACTACAATGACTTGAGGAATGCTTCCTCGAAACAGACAAAATCTGAGTACTCCTGTGAGTACTTTTTCTCTAAGGGTGTTACTGTTGCAATACCTTGGTCAGGCATGAGTGCTGAAGAAAGGAGCTTTCGCAGTGATTCTTCCCAGTGTTCTTCAGAACTGCAAAACCATCAAGACGCTGCTCCTGATGTCACAGATTCAGAACGTTTTTCTCTTGGTAATTGGTTCTCCATTGATGGTACATGTGGAGGTTCTATGACATGGCCCGAGGAGAAGCTTCCGAGCTGGGATTTACCTCTCGCGAAAGATCACCAGCAGTTATTTCACAAAGATACTTTCTTTGATAGAGGTGTATCAGAAACATGGGGGCTATCAATTGTGGCAGCTGGTTGTGATGGAACTATCAAGACATTCCACAACTTTGGATTGCCTGTTAGGCTTTAGGACATAAGCATGGCTTTGTTGGTGAACAACCGGGGAACTTGTTCTCATTTAAGGATAGTTGATTTTGGTTGAATGTCTTCCAATGTCATTAAGGCTTTGTTTGGTGAAGGTGGAAGTTCATAGTGGAGTTTTAAAGCCTTAGATTCCAAGTATGACTGGCTTAAGATTTGGAAAAGATGGAGTTTGAATTTCGGGGTATGCTGCCCATTTCTTGAGCTTGTTAGTATACTCACTGCAAAATTCATGTTTGATGTCAAGTCGGTTGACATGTTCCAGGAATTTGTACATGTACACTTTTTGGTATGTCACTAATTTAATGTGGTTCTGGTGGTAGAGATCAGGCCACAAGAATCTTTTTTTTTTTTTAACCATTGTTTGTGATTAGTTAGCTTATACATGAGGTACAGATTAAAAAAAAATTGCAATTGAACTTTTGGTTAAATATGCGCTTCTATTACTTTCTGTGGTTCTCTTTACCAATGATGACTTGCTAGCTTTTCTTGCAGCCCCTGGCGAAATAACTGTTATGGGATCCATTCACTTGTTTCATTAGATAGGATATCATAGGAAGAATTTGATGGAATAAGAACTTAAAGAAGCTAATGACTTTCCTTTCAAAAAAAAAGAAGCTAATGACTTTAATATTATACATTGTTTAGTTTATAATTATCTGAACATGTGGACAGCATAAATAGCGGAAACAGATTGCCTGACGTTGAGCCGGGAACGTCACCCTTGACTTCCCATCGTTTTGAGCCGTCGGATCAATCCAACGATCCAGAACGTGACATGTGGATCTATTTATTTTTTTTAAAAAAAAGACCAAATGAATCCGATGCTATTTTGAAAAGAGTAAACACGAATTTAGTTACTGAAATTATGAAGTAGTATCAACTTAGTCTTTAAAATTATCAAAATTACAACTTAGTTCCTGAAATTGTAAAAATATAATCAACTTAGTCGTTCCGTTAAAAATCATATGGACTAAGTTGATTTTAAGTTTATAGTTTCAGGGACTTAATTGATATTAAGTGAGTAAAACGAAGGACCAAGTTGATACTCCTTCACAATTTCATGGACCAATTTGGGTATTTTCTCATTTTGAAAAACACAAACGTGATACATGGTGATTCTCAGAACGCGTCGCTGCCGCCCCTTCACTGACAATGACTCCACCGCCGTTGTCGTCACTGTTGCCGTCACTACCCACCACCGTAGAGGTAAACACTGATTAAAAAGATGGCTACTTTTGTGGTAAAGCTTTCATTGTTCTGGAAGAAGAAACTTGGTTCTTCCCACATTTATCATTCTAAAAATGCAATATCCCCTTCTTCGTGGCCGGTAGCGTGAGAGGAGAGGAGCAGCAGGACGGTGCAGGTGGAGGGAGGGAGGCTTCGTGGTCGGAGCCTCGTCGACGGCAAGCAGAGGGAGGCGATACGGCGGTCGACGGGAGTGGTGATTCGACGACCGACTTGAGTGGAGAGGTCATTTCCGGGTGCGCCTAGACTAGAGTCGTGGGTACCTTCGACTGATTCATTTGGGTTTTTTTTTTTAAAGATCCACGTGTCATGTTCTAGACCGTCAGATTGATCTGACGGCTAAGAACGTTGGGAAGTCAAGGTGACATTCTCGCCTCAACGTCAGGCAATATGTTTCCATAAATAGCTAATTGAACATTTCCCTCTTCTAAATTACTCCATCCGGTCCTTAATATAAGAAACAAAATTTTAAAACACACGAATCAAAGAAATGCATTGAAATGAGCTAATTATAATTATTATTCATATAAATTTCCAAAAACACCCATTCTAATCTTACTCCCTCCGTTCTTTTTCTTTGGTATTTTTAGCTATTTGTTTTTTTTCCAAAACAATGGGTGTTTTATAAACCCAAGGTATAATTGACCAATTTTTTCCATGTATACCCTTATATAGAACTAAGTTGATTTGTCTTGAAAATACACAAAACCTTTCATGAATGACCTAGTGAAGTATGGAGTATTTATTTAGATCGGTAAATGCCATTGGAACTTGTAAACAATTAATGGTAGAAATACGGGTATTTTGGTACAAATATACACAAATTAATGATTTCTTAATCTTTGTGTAGAAACCTTAAAACACAAAAAAAAAAAGAATTAAGGGAGTAATTAATACCCCCTCTTATCCATATTATAAGCAAAAAATTAATAGAACATACATATTAAGGTGGTTAATTAATCTCATTGAATCTTGTAAAAAATTAGGTTTTATACCTAAATTATCCTTCATCTAAAACTTCAATCTTTATTAAATGAGTCATTAGAATTTGTATTAAAAGAATGATATTTTGGGAATAATGTCATTAAATGAGTCATTGGAAAACAAAATTTGCTTATATATTGGACCGGAGGGAGTATTCCAAGGGTCTATAATTAATGACAGTAATTAATAAGAGTAATATTGGAAGTTAGTATTTAATATATGTGAAAATTAATTTATGTTTCTTATATTTTAGGGGAAAAAAACACTCATTTATTTCTTATATTAAACAGTGGAGGGAGTATAATTTAAGGAGGTGTTAGGGATGACGGGTATGGTGGGAGTGGTGGAGGTGGTATAACAATTACAGTTGTGTGTGTGGTGGGGGGGGGACAATTACAGATATAGTGCTTTGGTAGTGTCATGACGCCGTAGAACTACATGCCTTCTTTGAATGTGCTTGGTGACTCGTTAATCAAACACTAGTGTTGGGGGGTGGGGGTGGGGGTGACAATTACAGATATAGTGCATTGGTAGTGTCATGGCGCTGTAGAACTACGTGCCTTCTTTGAATGTGTTTGGTGACTCGTTAATCAAACACTAGTTAGCTACTATTTTGTATATATAAGCACATAATTTACTTGTCTGACTTGTGAGATTCGTAACATATATATTTTGTGTTAATATCATTACTAGTCAAACTAAATCTTATGAATAACATTTTGTCCACAATTAATTATGTAAATTGAAGTAAAAGTCGAAAATAAAATCAAAATTTTAAAGAAACTAAGCGTATATCATTTTTCACTAAAATAAAAATTAAAGCATTATGTTTGCAAACATCTTCCTAATTTCACGGGGAGCTCATGTCAACAATTCAAATAAAATTCGTTGAAATAAAATAATATTTAATGACTTAGAGGAGAGTTTAGAGGTGTAATTTTGTAGAAGAAGTACCAATTTGTTGGATTAAAAATCATAAAGTGAACCGTGACTAGAAAACCTAATTTTGAACCGTGAACGAAACGGTTAGTGTTTTTGTGAAGTTTTGTATGATATTGGAAATTTTCGAAAATTCTTAGTCTGTGTCAAAAGATAATACTTTATTCTGGCAAAATACGATAGGGAACTTGAACCGGATACACAATGGAGCAGAGTAGGAAGCAAAAATGATGAGGTGACATGTGAGAAAGATGTGACTTATTAGGGGATGGCCTAAGTCACATCCTAAAAAGTTGTCATGATGACACTTTTTGAATTATAATATATTATATTCTAAAAACTCATTTTTCTCTTTCTTCTCCAACCAAACATGGCCTAAGCCAAAACTTGGCCATCAAGATTACTCTCCCTCTCTCCTTGCGCCATTCTCTCTCTCTTTCCCCTATATATACACATTTCATCACTTCACTTTCATTTTCTTCTTCTTCTTCATTTTCCTACTCAAAGTTCTATCACTTAAAACATCAATTTTTACTTATTTTCAAGCTTCAAGTTCTTCATATATTTTCTTCCTAGCTTCAAGGATAACACTCGCATACTCTTTTCTTTCAACTTTTGCATTTATTTCATGAGTTTAATATATGTTTTCCATTGTTGTTCATAAAGCTCTTTTAACTTCTAAAATCTCTAGAAAATGATAGAAAAACCCTTTTTAGTTGAAACCAATTTCTACGAACTCCTAATGATCTCTATTTTGATATTCTATGAGCTTGTATCAAACAAAAATTTTTACCCCATTATTTCAATAATGGCCGAACCTATGTGGTTTTTGACCTATGAAGTTTTTTTTCAACTTTTGTAATTTGATCATGGATTTAAACCTCTTAGTACCTTTTGATGCCAAATCTAAGAGCTTTCATCAAATAAAAATATCTCTCCCCATTTTCCTAGCAAGGCCGAAACCCCAAGCTAGTGGCTTAGTGGGATTTTGTTCAATCTTTGTAGAGTGATCATTGTTTATGAACTCAAAACACTTAAGGATCATTAATTCATGAGTTGTATAAATTTTGAAAATCTCCAACCCTATGTTTGTGTCATGGCCGAATCTAGGACTAAGGTAGATGATGATGTTTTAGTTGTTTTTGACTTGTGTTATGTGTTTGAAATTCTTAGACTTCCGCCGTGAAGCGAGTACGGAGGATCGAAGTAACCTACACCAAGCTAGAAGCACTAATACCTTGATCTCAGGTAAGAGGGGAAAGCCTGAGGGATGTTTCCAATAACAGTATTCATGATTGTTGTGATGGATTGAGTTGTCTTATATGATTGGTGATGTACTGAGTTGTCTAATATGATTGAACCGCTTGCTTTAAATGTCTAAGCTTGATAATTTACTTGATTATGATTTATGATTTGGACATATGGCATGAACTGTTTTATTTGTTATGCTGTTGATTGATGTCTGAGAAGCCTGACCTTTGTTAGTGTACAATTAATTATTGAGATAAAAGTCTCAAAAGACTCATGAGGAAACCTTGAATATAAATGTGTTTATCAGAGCGCTTCTTTGTTAAAAGAAATGAAATTGAGATTTGAAATAGAAAAGAAAATATATTTTAGTATATTACCAATTTCAGGGGGAAAAATCAAATGGAAAGTATTCCGCGAACTAAGTGGAAAATATTTTAAAGCTTGAGAACAACCTTTCTTCCATTCAAATAATTTTAGTATAAGTGAAAATAATTTTAAGAAGTATGTTTTATGAAGGAAAACCTTCGAAAATGATTGGTACTATTTTAGAAAAGAATTTGAAAGGATTTGACAACGTTCTAAAGCTAGTTTGGAAGAGAAGATGAATTTTAAAGGGGAAAATGGATTTCTTTATGGCTTAACGTTTTACAAATGCATTTCCAATGAAAATATTTTGGTAAAATACTTTTGAAAATATTCCGAAAAGCTTGGACCAGTGACCGAGGTTTCATTTTGTATTTGTATTTCACTGAAGGAAAAGGAATAAATATGTTGAAAGATGAATCTGGTATGCGAGACGTCGAATACCAGAGTTCTATAATTTACACGTAGATTTTGGATCCGTGTTAGTGAATTGAAAGGGTATGTATCACGGGCCAGTTAGTGAACTGAAAGGAAACGGGGAAGAGGGGCCACAACAGCGAGTGCAGACAGTAGGAATTGTCTGGATATCACTACCACCCCCTTGGTACTATCTACAAGTGTTGGCGCAGAGGGGACAGCTATACGAGCACCCACCCTTAGGAGTGCCACTTCCGGGAGTTGGGCTAGCTTCACCTATTGAAGAGGATCCGGAGGAAGATCCTGAGGAGTACCCTGAAGGCGAGCCGGAAGATCACGTCCTTTACAAAGACGACATTGACGATGTGCCGGAGTATGTTCCTGACGACGATCCTGATTTTGATGATTCTGACTCCCTCGATGACGACGGAGAAATGGTGGATGCATCGCTAGGGAACTCCTAAGGGAGCGGGAGTGTTCAGACTGGCCCTTTTTACGGCTATTAGTTGTAGACCAGCTTAGGGGTGTCCTTTTTGGGAATAGTGTATCCTGGTCCGACTGTATTTGGCTTCATAGAGCCACGGTATCTTGATATGTGGTTCCGGACCTTCCCCCGTTTTGCTTTATCTTGGTTACAGCTTTTCCCTTTTAATGTTTAGTGTTATCAATGGTCGGTATTATAAGGCCCTCACCTTTTGTAATACATATATCAAGTTGCAACTGCCACTGCTTAGATATTTATGTTGTTCATGTATCATGTTCTGAGTGTTCATCTACTCTTTTAAAATATATATATATATAATCACCATTTTGAGAATATTTAATTATTAAGATAATGTTATTTTCCGAAAGTAACCAACATTTTAATCAGTTTTTTTTTCCTGCAACGGATAACCATGTGACTCCCAAGTCGAGGTGTTACATTAGTGGTATCAGAGCTGGTCGAGTCTTTCGGAAATCTTTGGGTTTAGGTCTGTTATGTTTATGTTGTGCGTTCTCTGACTAAGACTTGATTGAATTACTTCTTATAAGTAATGCGTGATAACCGGCAGGCCATATTTTCTTTTCTGGTTACCATTTCACCGATTGTGCGTTACAGGTCAGTATGGAACCAGGAGGTGCACGCGGACGTGGTGGTCGTGGAAGAGGCAATGGAGGGATGGACTTCGCCGCCCAGGCAATGGCTGATTTGGCTGCGGCAATTGCTTTTCAGACTGCTACGATGGCTGCCTAGAACCAACAGGAGCAGCTGAGGGCTGAGCAAGCTACTGAGGGAAAGCATCTGAATGCTTTCAGACGTCAGAATTCGTCTCAATTTGATGGAAACGTGGATCCTACGATTGTTGATATGTGGATCCAGGAATTGGAAAAGATCTTTGAGCTCGTTCATACACCGGAAGGAGTGAAGGTGTCTTATGCAACATTCTAATTGGTAGGAGATGCTGAATATTGGTAGAAAGGCACCAGGAAACTGTTAGAGGCTGAACACTAAGCGATCACTTGGAAGGTATTTCGTAACAAGTTTCTGGATAAATACTTTCCCCATAGTGCTTGGACTGAGAAAGAACAAGAGTTTGAGTTTGCGTCAGCGAGACCTGACTATAGGGGAATATGCGGCAAGATTTGAATCACTTGCCCAATATTTCCGCTTCTTCCAGAACGACCCAAGCGAAGAATGGAAGTGTGAAAGATTTGAAGGCGGACTGCGCTTCGAAATCAAGGAGTCGGTGCTACCACTGGAGATCAGTAACTTCCAGGCCTTAGTGAAAAAGTGCAGAAAGGTGGAGATAATGCGGAAAGGACGAGACACCAAAGGGAATGCTGGAGGACCCTCTCGTCCTAAGAGTCAATTTCAAGGACAGAACCAAAGATGGAAACAAAACTAGAGAAAACCATACTACCAATCACCCAACAACAATCAAAGACAATAGCAACATCGTTCCTGTACATCTGGAGCTGGAACTGGAGGCTAGAGAAACCAAAATCAAGGCCAATAAGGGAAATGTTATAAGTGTGGTGACCCAGGTCACTTTTCCAATACTTGCCCAAAAAGGGGAATGAAGCGTTTCAACTGCGATCGTACTGGGCACTTAGCCAAAGATTGCAGAGCACCAAAGGGTGAACCAGCTTTTAATCACGCCAGAGCCAACAAGCCGACTACAACCGAAAGGGTTTATACTATGAATGGAGCTGGGTCATCAAATTCCGACAATCTCGTGCAACGTAAATGCGATATAGCTAGAAATATTTTAACTGTACTTTTTGATTCGGGTGCTACGCATTCTTTTATCTCGATGGATCGTGTGAAACTTCTAAATTTGCCTATCTCTTCTTTGCCATATAATCTGATTGTTTCAACCCCAACTGTTGAGCCAGTTAATGTCAATTCTGTTTGTTTGAATTGTCCGTCCATTGTTCAGGATAGATATTTTCTTATAGATCTGATATGTTTGCCTTTAATACAGTTAGATGTAATTCTAGGCATGGATTGGTTATCTTCCAACCATATCTTAATAGACTGTGCCCACAAAACCTTAGTTTTTAAGGATGAGACTTCTGGATCGCTATCTGCTAGTCAGGTAAGAGATTCTTTGAAAGAAGGAGCTCAAGGATACATGCTCCTGTTTTCCTTAGAAGTTAAGAGTGAGTTAGACTCATAATCCATATCTGTCGCCAATGAGTTTCCGGAAGTTTTTCCTGAATTTGTACCTGGACTACCGCCTGTTAGAGACATCGAGTTCGCGATTGATCTGGTTCCAGGCACTGGGTCAATCTCTATGGCACCCTATCGTATGTTGCCATCGGAGCTAGAGAACTTGAAGGAGAAATCGGAGGAGTTGATGAAGAAGGAATCCATTAGACCGAGTGTGTCACCATGTGGAGACCCAGTCTTGCTAGTGAAGAAGAAAGATGGAACTTCTCGATTATGGATTTCCGTCAGTTGAACAAGGTGACGATTAAGAACAAGTATCCACTTCCAAGGATAGATGATTTAATGGACCAATTACGTGGACCGACCATTTTCTTGAAGATAGATTTACGGTCGGGATACCATCAGATCCGTGTGAAGGCAGAGGATGTCCCTAAGACAGCGTTTCGAACACGCTATGGACATTATGAGTATCTAGTGATGTCGTTTGGAGTGACGAATTCTCCCGCGATATTCATGGATTACATGAATTGGATTTTTCGTCCTTACTTAGAGCAAATTGTCGTTGTCTTTATCGATGACATTCTAATATAATCTCCAAACAAGGAAAAACATGTTGAACATCTCAGAGTAGTTCTTAAAACCTTAAGAGAGAAGCAACTTTACGCGAAGCCGGAAAAGTGTGAATTTTGGTTGGACCAAGTTCGGTTCTTGGGTCATGTCATATCGCGTGAAGGAATTGCAGTAGACCCGTCGAAAGTTGAAGCTGTTTTGGAATGGGAAATACCAAAGACGGCAACAAAGATCCATAGTTTCATGGGTTTGGCAGGATACTATAGGAGATTCATCGAAGGATTCTCCAAGATAGTGGGACCTGTTACCCAGTTAACGCGAAAGGACCAAGCGTTTACATGGACTGAAGCGTGTGAAGAAAGTTTCCAAGAGTTAAAGAGGAAGTTGACTATTTCACCAGTGTTAGTACTCCCTGATCCTAAGGAAACTTTTGAGGTTTATTGTAATGCTTCAGATCAGGGGTTAGGTTGTTTACTAATGCAGAACCGAAAGGTTGTGGCGTATGCTTCAAGGCAACTGAAGATTCATGAAAGGAATTACCCTACCCATGACTTGGAGTTAGCAGCGATGGTTTTGCTTTGAAAATCTGGAGACATTATTTGTATGGAGCTACATTCAATGTTTTCAGTGACCACAAAAGTTTGAAATACCTATTCGACCAGAAGGAGTTAAACATGCGGCAAAGATGTTGGTTGGAATTCTTGAAGGATTATGATTTCCAACTGCAGTATCACCCTGGAAAAGTAAATGTGGTGGCAGATGCCCTGAGTAGAAAGTCAATACATGCATCTGTAATGATGGTCAGAGAGCAGGGATTGTTGGAACAATTCAGAGATATGAGTTTGACAGTAAATATGTCACCAGGAAAGCTGTGTTTGGGAAGGATCTCCGTATCCAATGGATTAATGGATCAGATAAGAGAAAAATAAGGAAGTGATCAGTACCTACAAGGAGAAAGAGAACTAGTGAGACAAGGAGCACTGTCAGAATTTAGGGAAGGAACAGATGGAATCTTGAGATTCGGCGAAAGGATTTGTGTGCCAGATGATGCCGAACTTAGGAAGTTGATTTTAGAAGAGGCTCACAAGAGTAAGTTAAGTTTACACCCAGGACCATAAAGATGTACCAAGATCTCAAAAAGTTATACTGGTGGTATGGAATGAAGATGGACGTAATGGAATACGTTCCTTCGTGTTTAGTGTGTCAGAAGGCAAAAGTTGAACACCAAAAGCCAGCGGGAATGCTACAATCTTTAGACATTCCATAATGGAAATGGGATGGAATTTTAATGGACTTTGAAACCGGTTTACCAAGGACTCGGAAGGGACATGAGGCTATATGGGTAATAGTGGATCGACCGATCAAGTCAGCTCACTTTTTGTCTATCAACATGAAGTATCCAATAGAAAAGATAACTCACTTGTACATTGATGAGATTGTCAGATTGCACGGTATACCTTCGAGTATCATTTCGGATCGTGATCTGAGGTTTATGTCGAAGTTCTGGCAAGGACTACAAAACTCATTAGGAAGGAGAGTGAGATTAAGTTCTGCTTATCATCCACAAATAGATGGACAATCAAAGAGAACAATTCAGTCACTGAAAGATTTGCTGAGAGCTTGTGTGTTGTAAAACACTAGGAATTGGGATGAATTTCTACCGTTGATAGAATTCACTTATAACAACAGCTTCCACTCAAGCATAGGAATGGCACCCTATGAGGCTTTAAATGGTCGACGGTGAAGAACACCTCTATGTTGGTACCATGATGGAGAAAGCTTGTTATTGGGAACGGAAATCATGCAACAAACAACATAAAAGGTGAAATTGATTCAGGAGAAAATGCGGACAACTCAGAGTCGACATAAGAGTTACGCTGACAAGAGAAAACGGCTTCTCGAGTTTGAGAAAGGAGAGCATGTGTTTTTGAGAGTCACACCTATGACTGGGATTGGTAGGGTAATTAAATCCAGAAAGCTCACTCCCAAATTCATTGGACCTTACTAAATTCTTCGTCGGGAAGGTCCAGTAGCCTATAATATTTCTTTACCACCTTTTCTTTCCAATATTCACGATGTTTTCGATGTTTAACAATTGAGAAAGTATGTTCATGATTCATCTCATATAATTGAGCTCGATAATGTAAAATTAAAAGAGAACTTATCTTTTGAGACTTCGCCTATACGAATCACGGACAAGATGACGAAGTAGCTCAGAGGAAAACAAATTCCTTCGGTCAAGGTTATCTGGAACGATGCAACCGGAGAAGCGACATGGGAAGTCGAGGACAAGATGAAGTTACAATATCATGAACTATTTCCAGGTGCGTAATTTCGAGGACGAAATTCTTTTTAGAGAGGTAGTATTGTAACACCCCGATTTGTGTCTTTCTGTAGCAGTAATTACATGTGTATATATATATTTATTTTTGGTAAAATCCAGAAAACTAAAATCATTTCTTGTGTTCTCTTACCGTAGGAAATCACGGTTAAATTTTCGATTGAAAATTCGGACGAAAGTCGGTCTACATTTTCACTGCCGGTACAAGTTTACTGAGCAGAAAACCTAATTTTGAACCGTGAACGAAACGGTTAGTGTTTTTGTGATGTTTTGTATGATATTGGAATTTTTCAAAAATTCTTATTCTGGGTCAAAATATAATACTTTACCCGGGTCAAATACGATCGGGAACTTGAACCGGATATACAATGGAGCAGAGTAGGGAGCACAAAAGTGACGAGGTGACATGTGGGAGTGAGGTGACTTACTAGGGGATGACCTAAGTCACATCTTAAAAAGTTGTCATGATGACACTTTTTGAATTATAACATATTATATTCTAAAAACTTATTTTTCTCTTTCTTCTCCAACCAAACATGGCCTAAGCCAAAACTTGGCCATCAAGATTACTCTCCCTCTCTCCTTGTGCCATTCTCTCTCTCTTTCTCCTGTATATACACACTTCATCACTTCACTTTCATTTTCTTCTTCTTCTCCATTTTTCTACTCAAAGTTCTATCACTTAAAACATCCATTTTTACTTATTTTCAAGCTTCACGTTCTTCATACCTTTTCTTTCTAGCTTCAAGGGTAACACTCTCGTACTCTTCTATTTCAAGTTTTAAATTTATTTCATGAGTTTAATATATGTTTTCCATTGTTGTTCATAAAGCTCTTTTAACTTCTAATATCTCTAGAAAATGGTAGAAAAATCCTTTTGAGTTAAAACCAATTTCTATGAACTCCTAATGATCTCTATTTTGATATTCTATGAGCTTGTATCAAACAAAATTTTTTACCCCATTATTCCAATGATGGCCAAACCTATGTGGTTTTGGACCTAGGAAGTTTTGTTTCAACTTTTGTAATATGATCATGGATTTAAACCTCTTAGTACCTTTTGATGCCAAATCTAAGAGCTTTCATCAAACAAAAAAATTCTCTCCCCATTTTCCTAGCAAGGCCGAAACTTAAGCTAGTGGCTTAGTGGGATTTTGTTCAATCTTTGTAGAGTGATCATTGTTTATGAACTCAAAACACTTAAGGATCATTAACCCATGAGTTGTATAAATTTTGAAAATCTCCAACTATATGTTTGTGCCATGGTCGAATCTAGGACTAAGGTAGAAGATGATGTTTTAGTTGTTTTTAACTTGTGTTATGTGTTTGAAATTCTTAGACTTCCATAGTGAAGCGAGTACGGAGGATCGTAGTAACCTACACCAAGCTAGAAGCACTAATACCTTGATCTCAGGTAAGAGGGGAAAGCCTGAGGGATGTTTCCAATAATCGTATGCATGATTGTTGTGATGGATTGAGTTGTCTTATATGATTGGTGATGTACTGAGTTGTTTAATATGATTGAACTGCTTGCTTTAAATGTCTAAGCTTGATGATTTACTTGATTATGATTTATGATTTATGATTTGGATATATTGCATGAACTATTTTATTTGTTATGTTGTTGATTAATGTCTGAGAAGCCTGACTTCTGTTAGTGCACAATTAATTATTGAGATAAAAGTCTCAAAAGACTCATAAGGAAACATTGAATATAATTGTGCTTATCAGAGCGCTTCTTAATTAAAAGAAATGAAATTGAGATTTTAAATAGAAAAGAAAATATATTTTAGTATATTACCAATTTCGGAAAATAAAAATGAAATGGAAAGTATTCTAGGAACTAAGTGAAAAATATTTTAAAGCTCGAGAACAACCTTTCTTCCATTCAAATAATTTTAGTATAAGTGAAAATAATTTTAAAAAGTATGTTTTATGAAGGAAAACCTTCGAAAATGATTGGTACTATTTTAGAAAAGAATTTGAAAGGATTTGACAACGTTCTAAAGTTAGTTTGGAAGAGAAGATGAATTTTAAAGGGGAAAATGGATTTCTTTATGACTTAACGTTTTATAAATGCATTTCCAATGAAAAGATTTTGGTAAAATACTTTTGAAAATATTCCGGCAAGCTTGGACAAGTCGCCGAGGTTTCATTTTGTATTTGTATTTCACTGAACGAAAAGGAATAAATATGTTTAAAGATGATTTTGGTAAGCGAGACGTCGAATACTGGAGTTCTATAACTTACACGTAGATCTTGGATCTGTGTCACGTTGTTGTGGACTGCGAGTCCTATTCACGTTGTGATAAAACATGGAAAAGTTGAAAGTTGTTTTCTATGGCCACAAGTCTTGACTGGTGCATCGGTCTAAGGTGTTGTGATTAAGCACTCGGATTGCGTGTCCCGTGTTGATGTTAATAATTTCAAAACGTTAAAATTTATGAAAAGTCGTTAGCTTTTGAACTTTGACAACGAAAGAGAATGAACACAAAGAAAACGTTGAGAACAATTGTTTTACATGCATTTTAGGTGGACGTGCCTCACGTTGACAGGAGTGATGACTTGATGATCCAGTATTCACAATACGATGTATCACTGCATCCTGGGATGGGACAGTGTGTTATTAAATCCATGAGCATAGAATACTGCATCCTGGGATGGGACAGTATGCTATGGATGTTTAGTCACTTAACGTGATGCCAAAGTGATGACGATTTGAGTTTGATCAACTCTTAGAATGACAAATGGATCTCATGAGATTAAGTTTAGAGCCTGAATATTGAAGTGTCATGCATACTTTTATCAAAACTGACCGTGCGGGTATGAGACCTTTTAACATTATACATGTTTAACTCTGATAAAATTATTTAGAAATATCTGATATATGCTTATGTGATGTATGCATCATGAATATGGTTATTGTGTCCAATCCATATATTGGTATCTCACTCTTGCATGTTTTCTTGTTGTTCCTTCTCCCTATGGAATTGTTGTGTGTGTACCCCCCCCACACACCCCCCCCCCCCCCACCCACACACAAAAATTTTTATTTTTTTATATATATATATATATATATATGTGTGTGTATATATATGGGTTTAGATGGATCCCGACTTGCCTCTGGCGCCAACGGGAATGAGGACACTAACTTTTGATAATGCAGGAGATCCGGGGGTGTGGAACATACTCCCCGGATCCCATGCGGCCATCTATCGCGGGCCGGTTAGTGAACTGAAAGGAAACGGGGAAGAGGGGCCACAACAGCGAGTGCAGACAGTAGGAATGGTCTGGATATTACTACCACCCCCTTGGTACTATCTACAAGTGTTGGCGCAGAGGGGACAGCTTCACGAGCACCCACCCTTAGGAGTGCCACTTCCGGGAGTTGAGCCAGCTTCACCTATTGAAGAGGATCCGGAGGAAGATCCTGAGGAGTACCCTGAAGGCGAGCCGGAAGATCACGTCCTTTACGACGACGACATTGACGATGTGTCGAAGTATGTGCCTGACGACGATCCTGATTTTGATGATTCTGACTCCCCCAATGAGGACGGAGAAATGGTGGATGCATCGCCGGGGAACTCCTAAGGGAGCGGGAGTGTTCAGACTGGCCCTTTTTATGGCTATTAGTTGTATACCAGCTCAGGGGTGTCCTTTTTGGGAATAGTGTATCCTGGTCCGACTATATTTGGCTTCATAGAGCCACGGTATTTTGATATGTGGTTCCGGACCTTCCCCCATTTTGTTTTATCTTGCTTACAGCTTTTCCCTTTTAT
Source organism: Sophora flavescens (assembly GCA_030762895.1). Classification (NCBI taxonomy): domain Eukaryota; kingdom Viridiplantae; phylum Streptophyta; class Magnoliopsida; order Fabales; family Fabaceae; genus Sophora; species Sophora flavescens. Next base: position 51,508,770 of record CM061068.1, on the reverse strand, counting down.
GTTTAGTGCTATCAATGGCCGGTACTATAAGGCCCTGACCTTTTGTAATATATATATCAAGTTGCAACTCCCACTGTTTATATATTTACGTTGTTCATGTATCGTGTTCTGAGTGTTCATCTACTCTTGTAATATATATATATATATATATATATATATATATATATATATATATATATATATGCATATAATCACCATTTTGAGAATATTTAATTATTAAGAGAATGTTATTTTTCGAAAGTAACTAGCATTTTAATCAGTTTTATTTTTCCGCAACGGGTAACCATGTGACTCCCAAGTTGGTGTGTTACAGGGTTCGTTAAGTCGATGACGTATTCTATTTTCTTGCTTAGGTGTATTGTTATATAATGTTTACAAATTCCATATTGTAAATTGGTTATTAAACATTTACTTAAATCCCCCAAATAACACCATTTTGAATGCACACGGTAAAAAGAAACTGACCCCTTAAGCAACCAAAAATGGCACTTAAATATCCAAAACGAGACCTAATCGACGTCATTCCAATTTCTGTCCCAAATTAGCAACTATGGAACCTTAATCCACAGAGATAACAGATTGTGTCTAACGAGATCAAACAGATAGACTAATGTGTCCGTAGTTTGATGTGAGGGATTAATTTGATACTTTAATTTTCTTGAAACTAAAACGAACCTCGATATTTTTCTCAGATATCAAAATAGGCTTTTTTTCTATAAATAAAAAAAAACTATGACAACGAGATTTAGTTCCTATATGTATTTTTTTTTTTGTGTACAAAGAAATTAAAGCAAAACAACAAAAAGAACTATTGTACCAAAAGAAATAAAAGTAAAAATAAAAACTAAGACCAACATATGATTGATTCAAGTGGTAAGAGACTTGGACACTTTAAACAAGTGGTCAAGGATTCGAATTCCATCTCTTGCATTTGGAGAAAATCTAGTCGGGAGGGGATAACCCACTTTATGTGTCCAACAGGTTCCCTGATAGAGATTTCATATCTATATCATGATAATAACAAAAAAAAAACTAAAGACAACGAGGTTCAGTTCCTATTTGTAAATGTGACTATTCTAGTTTTAGTTTTGGAAAAAAATCGGTTTTGGGTATGTGTTTTGATTGGGAGGGGTTTGTTTTGTTGTGCGCTATATATTTGGAAGGTGGAAAAAAGAAAAAATAAGAATTTATTGTGTCGAGAATGAAATGATAGAAGAAAATTAAAATTATCTTTAGCGGCAACCACAACTCAGGGAGGGGAACATAAACCTCAACACTTCGAGGGTTTGGCGGCAGAGCGAGCGAGATTGCGATTTACAATACAACCCATTTATCTATCTTCTCTTCCTGTGATGGCAGTCTCCACCACCACCCCTTTACTCTCTTTCTTTTCTTCTTCATTCCATTCATCTTTATCTTCTTCTTCTCCCAAACTCTCTTGGAATTTGACATTTGGTAATTCAACCTCCTATTCCAATCTCCCAATTCGCTCTTCTTATTCCCAAATGGGTTCTTCCTCCGACCCCTTCAATTACAGGTTTTCTTCTTTCTTCTTTTAAATTGATGACCGTAAATAACATGTTTGTAGAAATGTTTTCTTCATATTAATTATTAGTTATTATTTATTATTGTTATTGTTGTTGTTGTTATGGTATGGGCTTATTTATGGCTGAAACTGAAAATATTTGTTGTGACCCCAGGAAGCCTGAGATTCCATCTATGTCTTCCTTTCAACTCTCAATGAATGAATCTAGCAAGCCTTACTCATTCAAATGGAAAAGGGTTTTGCTTAAAGTCAGTGGAGAAGCACTTGCAGGAGATCAGTTACAGAATATTGACCCTAAGGTTCTCCACTCTGCAACCAATAAAAAAAATAATCATACCGTTTCTCTCTCTACGTTCTCATCAAAATATGATTAAATGAAATATCTTACACTAGTAAGTTGTTCCTTCTCTGCATTATGTCATAGTATCTTTTTTAATTTTGTGTTTTCTTCCAATGTAGATAACTATGGCCATTGCAAGGGAGGTTGCATCTGTGACCCGCCTTGGCATTGAGGTAATTTTAGTGCTTCATTTTTGTACTAATATGTTTCTGTTACTTTTATTCTGGATTTCCTGATGCATCCTCATGTTGTTTGACATCACTTGGCTATTTGAATGAATCAAATTTGCACTAGTTTCGGGGAATTATTATTGTCGATCTGAGAAAATAATCGTCAACAAAAGTGCTATGCTGATCTATTTTGAAATTAGCAGTAATTTTGGGGAGTTTATTATATCATTGCTAGTGGGAGCATTCAGACTGAAAAGAAACTTTTTGTGGTTTTTTTTCTTCTTCCAGACTTAAGTGTCAAATGATTACATTGCTCTTTCAGGTTGCACTTGTGGTTGGTGGGGGTAACATCTTCCGTGGATCCTCCTGGGCTGGATGTAGTGGCCTGGACCGCTCATCTGCTGATTATATTGGGTGACTCCCTTAATCTCTCCTGATTAACCATACCTTCGATCTTCTGTCGGAACTCTTTCACATGTCCACCGAAGTGTGTCTTAATTTTAGCTCATGTACTAAGCTCACAGCTCAGACGTGCTTGTTGTTCACTCAAACTTCCTCTTATGATTTACTATTTTACTATACCATCTGTCATATTCTGCGTTGCTAAAAATGCATAATATCTGTTAAATGGTTTCCTGCTTTTTACCATTTGTGTCTAATTATCCTCTAGGATGTTGGCAACTGTCATGAATGCTATATTTCTTCAAGCAACAATGGAGAGTATTGGCATTCCTACTAGGGTGCAGACTGCATTTCGCATGTCTGAGGTTGCTGAGCCATATATACGCAGAAGAGCTGTGAGACATTTGGAAAAGGGAAGGGTTGTCATTTTTGCTGCTGGAACTGGAAATCCATTCTTTACCACTGACACTGCTGCAGCACTCCGCTGTGCAGAAAGTAAGATAATTTATTTTTGCTGTGATCTAATGCAAGCATACCACCCTAAGTTCTTTCTGTTCTATGGTTGATGGATTTTTCATGTTGTTTTCATTCTGACTTCTTTACAGAGGATGTATTTTCAGAAAACAAAAACTCCAACATCCATTGAACTAATTTATACTCTGATTGTGTTAAAATTGTTCTCACTTCAGGATACACAGTGACCCTAACTGATGTTTTTATCTGTTTTATTGTTGATAGCTTTCTTCATATTGCTTACATCCTGGCTTCTTCACAATGGATGTAGATTATCAATACAATTGCAAAATCCGTTCCACTAATTTACAATGTTTTAGCTTAAATGTGCTCTAGCGTCAGTATACAAAGTGAACTTCACTGCTGTGAACTTACTTTTATTCCATCATTTATTCAGTTAATGCAGAGGTTGTACTCAAAGCAACAAATGTTGATGGAGTGTATGATGATGACCCGAAGCGTAATCCACAAGCACGTCTTCTTGACACACTAACTTATCAGGAGGTGACTTCAAAAGATTTGTCAGTGATGGACATGACTGCCATAACTTTATGCCAGGAAAATAACATACCTGGTAAGTCCTGCAGACAAGCATTTATATAAACTGCTCTTTTTAGATTTTTTAGTAGAATTAAATCATATTAGACATTAGTATTAGATTAATTGTCTCCTTATCCTATCAAAACCGAAGTGGCTCATCTTGATAAGCTGCCCCTCCACTTCCTTTCTTCTGGTGCAGTTGTTGTCTTCAATCTAAACAAGCCGGGCAACATTGAGAAAGCCATTAAAGGCGAGAGGGTTGGCACTTTGATTGGGGCAACTTGGAATTCTATTGTGTCAAGAACATGAGAAGATTTGAAGTTCAATTAATGATTCTTTCTTGTGTTTTTCCTATACAATCTTCCAGCTGAGGATCCTAAAAATGTGATGCATATCACTTTGTAATTGGTGGTTTTGATGTACTTTTTTAGGGTGCTGTTGAGTCAGAAATCTGTAAATACAACATAGTAAATTAATTTTCTAAAATGATATTTTGACACCCCCTTTGATACCCACTTTTGACATCGGTACTGTAGCGACACTGTAGCAGTCACATTTTCGCAATCTTGACTTTAAAAAAAAAATAGCTTTTTTGAGTACTAATATGTTTAATCATTAACTATATAATGAACTGAATTAATCAAATATTTGCATGTGATTAACAAAATATTTACAATATTTACATGGTGTTGAAAATGATTGTAAGCTTCAGGATGACCCATTAATCATATAATGAACTGAATTAACCAAATACTTGCACATGACTAATCATATATTTACATGTTTGTGGAAAATGATTGTAAGCTTAAGGATGACCCATTAACTATATAATGAATTGAATTAATCAAATATTTATACGGGATTAATCAAATATTTACCTGGTTGTGGAAAAATGATTGCAAGTTTCAGGATGATCCATTAACCATATAATGAACTGAATTAACCAAATATTTATACGGGATTAACCAAATATTTACATGGTTGTGAAAAATGATTACAAGTTTCAGGATGACCCATTAATCATATAATGAATTGAATTAATCAAATATTTGCACGTGATTAACCAAATATTTGCAAGTGATTAACCAAAAATATTAGTACTAAAAAAAGCTAAATATTTAATTAAAAAATGGTCAAAATTACGAATATGCCATCGCTACTGATGTGTTTATAGTGCGCTACAGTCTTAGGTGTCAAACGTGGGTGTCAAAATATCATTTATGATTAATTTTGGTGTTTCCCTCCACATGGTTTGGCGTAATTTTACTTGGCCATCTTGTGGTTTTAAAAAACTTACATTTTGTTTTCTGAACTTTGCTCCTTTAGCACACTATTCTTGTCTTAGTCTTTTAAATCCAGTCTACTAGTGTCCAAAACAAACGTGCACCTCGGCTGCATCTTACAGTCCTACTTTCTGAACTGTAATTCATGGGAATTTGGGGTTATTTAGATCACTTTCTTTCCGTTTTGAGCTAAAACACTAAGAACTACTGAGCTAGAATGTTCCAAACCCAAAGGAAACAAATGCAATGAAAGTAGAGTTGTTCATTCATGTGTGATTTTTTCATTCCTCCAAGGTTGTCATGGCACATGAAGACATATTCTATCCAGCTTTGTCGTCTAATTGCGTAGATGTGGATATTTCTCAGAAGTTTAGCTGTAGCTTAAAGTTCCCCTTCTGAAACGACTCTCCTTCAACAAGTCATAGCAATGACAGCACAGACATCTCATGTATTCAACTTCAATCACAATCACAATCACAATCACAACCACTGCAGTGAGCATATATTTTAGTTAGAAAAATAGGTGTTAGTTTTTTAAGGCATCACTAGACTAACGAGTTTTTTTGAGACTTTTATTATAATTAGATTTAATTAAATAAATGAAAATAACTAAATGTAGGAGTATGTATCAAGAATGATTGAGGCATCCTTTTAATTAAATATAAAATCCATCATTTAAACATTCCAAATTATTCGAATTGTAGTGGAATAAAAGGTATTGTTTGTCAAGTAAAATATATCCCCCAAACTTTTTTTGTGTGGTTTTTCTTATAAACCGTTGAGTATAAGTAAATATTAAAAAAGAATAAAAATACGGAGATTTGAGGAAAAACATGTGGCCACTGGCTATGTTATCACTTCACTCGTAGTCTTGTATTATTTTTTAATCAATAGTCTTGTATTCATTTGTTCAAAGCATTTGAGGATCAATATCTTTCCTTAAAAAACTTAAGTATCGGTAATGATAAATTAACGTATTTTTTAGATATCTAGATACTATATGTTGGTAGGTGATTTTTAAATATTAAATATATGTGATGATAGAGAAAAAATAATAAATATATATATATATATATAAATAAAATGTTGGATATCAAAAATATATTTATTTATCATTATCCAGGAGCATTCAACGATAATTCATTCAACACTTCAGATATACACATTACTGGTCCAACTTATAAAAGTATTTTATTACAGAATGATATGAAATACAACTTTGGGGGACTAATTTTAAGCCACAAAAAAGAAGAAAAAAATATTACAAAAAAAAAATAAAACTAAAAGCCCAATCCGCGCAAATAAACTGTGAAACAAGCTCAGTGGTTGTTGTGACTAATGAATTCATCCAATTGTTATACAGAACAACAGTGGACCAAACCTTACTCAGCCCTCGTTGTTTTTCTTCTGCTTTTTTTAATTTTTTTCCTCAGTGCAGCAATATACAGATGTACAAAATTAATGGCACGAAAAGTCAGTGAATGTTGAATTTTCTACCGCCTCCTACCCAATCAATCATCAAAACTCAAAAGCCAAAGACTCTTCTAGCAAAAAAAAAAAAAAAAAAAAAATGGAAAAAATAATAAAAATCTAGTCAAAGAGATTGAAGAGATCCGGCGACGGCAGCGGAGAAACCATGGCGGCAGAAAGCAAACCCGACGGACTCGCCACGAAGCTGTTTGATGACCAAAACGGACTAAATTCATTCAAAAACGACGTCGTTTGTAGCGGGTCCATTACCGGCGAAAAAAAACCCGACGATATGGGCGGCAAAGTCGACGGTGCCGGCGATAATATGCCGGGGAACTGACCCATTTCCACTCCTTCTAACAGCCACGTCATGTCATCGCCTCCGCCATGAACCCTTTCCTTTTCCGACGGGCTTGTTTTCTCGATGGACGCCAGCCTCGCCGCCGGCGAAACGTCGCCCGATCGGAGAGCGGGTTCGTCGCCGGAGGAAGGCCCGGTGAGGCTCTGGACGACGTTCATGAAGTCGTTGACGGCGACGTGGAGGACTTTGGGAGATACGGAGTAGATGATCACCGGTTGCCGGTGTTCCGGTGGCGGAGGGTGGGAGGCGGCGTGAGGCGGCGGCAGCGGCGGCTTCCGGATCTTGTGGGATTCTTTGCTGACTTTGAGAGGTGGCGGGCGTGGCCCCCTTGGAGTTGAAGCTCTTTGTTTGAAGACGGCGATGAGGTTTCCCCCGTAGGGGAATTCCGGCGGGTTCATGGTGGATGCTAATGGTTTTGATGGTGGAGCTGAGAGAAAAAGAATATGAGGTGAAGGTTAGACCCGATAAATGGAAGTATATAATTCTCGTGATTTAAAAAATGAATAAGAAGAAAAGAGAGAAAAAGAAAGGGAGAGTGTTTGGACCAAAATACATGGTCATTTATTGACTTTAAGCTTAAGGGTGGCTATCCAGTCAAACACATGTTCTTAAGTTGGCAATTTGCAACTTCATTAAATTAAATTAAATAAAATAAAAAGAACAAGACTTCGGGAATTCTAATTAGTTCTTCAATGATTTTGTTCTATATGGTAATTGTTCCTGACGAGATTCGACTTGTCGGAATCTCGTCGTAGAACGTCAAACCAAGAGTGAACACATGAGTTGTTTTAGATTATGGCTTGACAGAATATTGTATTCCGGTCCTACGTATCCCAATCGAATCAAAGTCGAGCGTAGTTCTCGATTCAACCATTGATCATATAGTGATTTCAATCCCCTAATCTTGTATCTGATGAATACCAGCGAGCAAGGACTCTTCAATAGTCTCTTGGTCGAACTAGTTTCTCTAATACGCTTAAGAGAGAGTCACCTGGTTCGTGAAAAGTGAGTCTCTCTCTTGGGTTCTCATCTTTTTATAATAGGATCCCCATATCTTTAAGAGATCTGGATTTATCTCATTTTATCTCTTAAATCTTCTTTGAGATATGATCTCCTTAATTTGAGGGATTTATCTCTTCTAACCGGATAATGTTATTTGAGATAATATCAGGATCATTAAAGATAGATATGATCTCCTTAATCTGAGGGTTTTATCTCTTCTAACCGGATAATGTTATTTAAGATAATATCAGGATTATTAAAAATAATATCGATATCTTATCCTTCCCACCTTTATTAGATCGGGTATCCAAGCTCGGTGGCCGGGTTTTACTCATCAACCAGTACACAAGCCCCCCAAGCTTTGAGCTAGTAGAAGCGTAAAAGTTTTCAAGACAGTAGCCGAGCTTGACCTTTAAAAACCTTATTTGGAGAATCTAAGGTTTATAGCATAGGTTCTCTTCCCCTTTTTACCATAGTCTTAATGACCGATCATGTACCTCGGCCAATCGTTCAACCTCGGTGACGGAGCTTAGAAACTTAGTATCTTCTTTTAGCCTTTCAAATCGGCGAGGTAAGTGGCCCAGCTTTACACCTCGGCCCATATACAAGTCCACTCCAAGCTTGGAGCTTTTTTGAATGCGTGGAGGCTTCTATCAAGGGATCGAGACTAGCCGAGACGGAGGTAGTCATCTTAGTTTTGCACTGTGACCAAAGTTTCTGGTTTTGAGATGAAAAGAGACGTTGCCTTTTGTCATTGTTTACCTCTTTAGGTTCGGCATTTTGACCTCAACTCCGGTCGATTTTAGCTCGGTCAACCTTTTTAGGCCTTTAGTTTTTGCCTTTTTTGGTTCGACATTTCGACATTTCGACCTCAACCTCAGTCGATTTTAGCTCGGTCAACCTTTTTAGGTCTTTAGTTCTTGTCTTTTAGGTCCGACATTTCGACTTTTAGCTCGGTCGATTTCGCTCGGCAACCTTTTTAGGGTTATTAGTTTCGCTTTCTAGATCCCAGCATTTCGACTTTTAGCTCGGTCGATTTCACTCGATCAACCTTTTTAGGCTTTTACCTTTTAGGTTCGGCATTTCGACCTCAACTTGGTCGATTTTAGCTCTGTCGACCTCTTTAAGCTATTTGTTTTTGTGAGTTAGTATGGTATTTGAGTACTGAGCCGATGGAATTTTATTTTCCAAGGAGATGTTCTCCCCACACTCTTCCATTTAAATGGAGCTTGAGCTCGATCTCTATGATTTTTTATAGAGGGAGTCTAACTCGGCCTATATGGTTTTAATTTGAGGAGCTCCGACTCGTCTTCCTCTTAGTCAAATTTTGAGAGGGAGTTTTGGCTCGACCCCGAATTTTTTTTTTTTTGGGAGCCGGAGCTGAATCGTGAGTTTTTAAGGAGCAAAGCTCGACCTGTTAGTTTTGAGGAAGCCGAAGCTCGACCTTGTGGAAAGGGAAGCACGGAGCTTCGACCTGTTATTTTCAAGGGAGCCGGAGCTCGACCTGTTGTCTTCATTTATATTTAGACAGAGTACTCATCTCAAAGGACATGCTGTATTATTTGATCATGCTCCTTGGTGCTCAATTATAGAAATCTTCACAAAATTCCAGCAGAGTTTGGCCTTTTTTCTACTTGCTATAAATAACAATGCTAATAAGCTATAAGGTTTTTTCAATCAGATTTGACCTTTTTCCAAAGCAAACCATTTCTCATTCATTTGGTTTTTGAGGTTGGAGCGGTATACGTCATCTACCAATGCATTTTTCCATTTTTTGCCTTTAGCATATTGTGCAAGGATATATGGCATAAATCTGGCTCCCCATTAAAGTGGAAGAAACTTTCTTAAGGGAATTCCAAAATCTTCGTTTTTTGCATACTATAATTCCAATAGCTTAGATACCTTGTTAAATATAACCTATTGATTATTGGTTTTATGCCACACGTATGTTCCATCATCTAATTATGCATTAATCAAGAGAGGAAGATAGAGAACAATATCACCTGGAACTTGAGATGTCATCTTTGGGAACCTTTATAGAAAGAACTTTCACTTTTCTTTTCCCCTGATCTACTCATTCCTTCCTGGGCTAAGACTATGGATGGTGTCCCAAGTCTTTGACATTCCTCCAACACCTCCCATTTAATGGACTTTTCCATTTTCTAAAACTGATAAACTCGGTTTCGGACAAACTCGACCATGTAATGTCTAGTACGTAGAAGCTCGGCCATTATAGACTTGATGAACTCAGACTTGGCCTCTCCTTGTTAGCCTGAGAGCGAGAAACTCGACCACTAAGGTCTTCTCCACTACTTGGATTGATTTCATCGTGAATTCAAACTGACCAATCACGTCAAATCAATGAATTACAGTTAGTGGAAACCAGTTTTTCAATGTTAGTCAAGAATCTAATAGTTATACTACTAGATGACAATAATTATTCTAATAATATCAATAAGAAACATGAATTTTTCTTCCCTGAGAGTTTTGTCGAACACTAGGTGTGCTCTAATATGCATCTACCCAATCAATTGTAGCCTACACTCTCTGTCAATGGCAGCAATAGGCATTTGGTCGAGCACTTTGTAGTCGCACTTTACTCAAATATGTAAATAATATGATATGATGCCACATAACACAAATATCAAAGGCGTGGAGCAAAACATATCAAATCATATTAGATTTAAACTAGATTTAAAGAACGATATCACCTGAGCATTTCGCGGCCTCTGATTTAGGCATTCCCTCAAGCTACTATGATCGAGCTCTCCTAGACCGAGCTGTGCTGTGATGGCCGAGCTCTCTAAGAAACCTTCTTCTGCTCTGAGGCCGAGCTGTGGTGGCCGAGCTATCTAAGATATCTTCAGCTCTCCGAGGCCGAGCTGTGGTGGTGGCCCACAACCACTACAAGCTCTGTTATACTCCACGTGCAGTATCATATACTTCTGAGAATCATTTCAACAAACACCGGGTGTGCTTCACGCTAACAAAGTAGTGGAGCTTTTTTTTTTTTCTATACTTCTTTTAAGTAGCATTCATGGATGCCAACAAATAGAGTTTAACCCTTTGGATGATTAGTGGGTGATTTTTCCTCCGGATCCGAGGATGGTTTAGACGCAGACTTCCGCACTAATAAAACTCCAGGTCACGACTCCCCTCCTTGGTGATGTACCGTGACGGTCGAGCTCAGGACGGCGATGATGATCCTTCGGGCCACTCAGTGCACGATCCGTGTGGACTTCTCAATGGTGCTAGTCTGGGAGCGCAGAGGCCAAGACATGCTGGTGTTCGCTGGCCAAACCCTAGATCGTAGCTCAGGCGTTTAAACAAACGTAGATGTAGGTCTTGTGCCAGGAAACTCTGGGGCGTGTGACACGAAACCAATCACAACTAACCTGCAGGGAAGGCACTGATTACAACAGTGTGCCTTCGGCGTACAACATTGTATTTACCGGAGAAGGTGGATCACATGTCGTTGGGCTAAGGCTCACACTGGAATGATGTCTGAGGTGTCTGGAAAGTTTCACCTCTACTCTTACCCTGCACGCTAGAATGTTCCAGCCGAGACTCGACTTGGCTTGGGAATCTCGTGTTGAACGCCAAAACCAAGAGTGAACATAATGGGTCGTTTTAGATTATGGTCGATGTAATTGTATTCCTGGCCCCAGTGTATCCTAATTTTAATCGTGTGCTTTACTAGCCTTATTTAACCCTTGGTCAAGTATAGGGATTCCCAATCCCTTAATTTTGTATCCTGGCGAATTCCATGGTGCAAGGACTCTCTCAATACTCTCTTGGCTAACTAGTTTCACACGCTATGGGAGGCCACCGTTCCTGAAAGTGAGTTTCCTCTTGGTTCCTCTTTGTATTGTGATCCCCATATTTTAAGAGATCCTCCAATTTATCTCCTTTTATCTATTAAAATCTTCTTTTTGGGACATGATCTCCTTAATTGATCCCAAGCATAATATCGATATCTTATCCTTCCCACCTTTATTGGATTTGATTCAAGTCTCCACTTGGCTTTACTCATCGACATTACCATGAATTAAAGACAAAAAGAAACAAAAGAAAGGAAGCAATTATCTCCTTAGATGACCTTATATAGTATTTTACAAATTATCACTTGCAATATCTTCGTATCGGAACTTGATTCAAAATCAATTTTTGCTTGCGGTATCTTGAATGATTGTTAATTTGTTATGTTTAATTTTTTGAATTTTGTTAGTTTAATTTTAGTTTGATTGATAATTTTCACATCAAAATAGCAGTAGTAATTAGTAGTTTATTTATTGTATCAATTTAATGAAATTTGTTTACGAAAAATCATCTAATATTAGAAGTAAAATAAAAATAAAGAAATTTAGAAATACAGTAAATACAAACAAAACCGTAAACGTAGGCTGGGTGTTTTATGATATCCTTCTAACTATTGTGTTTCACAACATTGTAAACAAGGGACATGATGCTTACTGTTTCTTTTAATAACAAAGGCTAGAGTTTTGTTTTTGTTTTTTGTTTTTTTTTTG